>OZ026838.1:28755055-29202126 GCA_964023205.1 Lutraria lutraria
GTCGTCGCACCAAGGCGCTATGTGACCGTACCAAAACATAGATGATATTGTAGATATCATTGTTTTATATTGAGTGTAATACTGGGATACTGTTTTACAAATATATACAATAATAAACAGTCGTATGAGATGTTAACTCATGATAAAACAGTGTCTTATAGTTTATTTATGAACCATTCAATGTATATCAATTAAAACATTTATAATTATATACACAATGTGTAATATATTTGGTGTGAACACTTGTACACCGGCTGTGACTAAAACTAACTAAGATTAATGGTGATTTTATTAACATCATTAAGATGAGTGGAAATACAAGACATTTAAAACGTATTGATGAAGAAGAGGAGTATTATTTGAAGGTACGGAATGTAAATGTTGATTTCTTCATAATGAACTCATGTATATTTGTTAGCCATTTTGATGATATAATTGTACACCGACAAAGTCAGAGGAAAATAAATGAAAAATATCATAAAGCTTCGGAGAAAAACAAAAAGGTCCATATATGCTGTATACTACGTTGTATGTTATGATGAATAGGCTATGATATACATGTTTGTAGCCCCCCCCCCCCCAAAAGAAAAGAAAATAAAGTCACGTAAACTTTACCGAAATCACAAGGGTAGATAAGTCAAAGACTTTTCTTTTTCTTTTCTTTCTTAAATTACCTGCCGTATCTCAGTCGGCCGAGTTGCCCCTAAATATTTCTATCAATTAGAGAGTTGAGGGTCGGTGCCCAAATAGTAAGGTCGTTCAGGTAACATTAAGATCGACTATTATTTTTCTGGTCGTTTTTCTAACACAATGTGGTAGATGCATGTACAATAAAACTAGCTGTGTTGGTTATTATAATTTTATTCTGTACCATGATACGGATATCATGGAAGTTGATCATAATGAAGATAACCGGAAATATGATCTTGTTTCTTACAGTATTCTGTACCATTCCCTCTACACGCGGCAGCGGCTTCCGGAGATATTGAAGCTTTAACATTCCTGTCTAAAAGGAAAGATGTTCATTCCTGCAATGAGGTAAAAATGTTGTTAAAACTGAAATAAACATACATTGTATTTGCCTTTTTCCATACGTAAATGAGGCATCTGAAATGTATGGACCAGCTTGGTAGATCAACGTTAACGTATTCAGCATATGATCATATGATTTTATTCATGTTACAATCTTATACACAGTCTAGTTTATATGGTGTAAGTTCTTAGTCTGGTATGTGGTATGTAATATCCTGAGTAAAAAATTGTCATTGTTCGTCGCAAAATTTGGGGTTAGCTTTAAAATGGCGATACCATTTTTTATGATAGAACACTTTTTAAAGGACATATATGGAACGAATTATTCTTGAATTGATCGACTATATAAATTTAATTACTTATAGTTAGGACAGTCCCCACTTCATGTTGCATGTCATCACGGACGGGCTGATGCTGTTGCCACGCTGTTGAAACTTGGAGCGGATATCAATTCACTGGATAAGGTAACTGATATTGTATGAAAATACATTTTATATATGCTTACATATATACGTAAGCCTATATAAAATGTATACATTCAAATAAAGTTGTCAATGCTAACATAATTATACTCGATGGATCATTTGGTTTCATAAAACAGGATAGAATGTAGTCAAACCTGTGTTAGCGGTCACCTCCGTATAAAGGACACCCTGTAGATAAAGACCATTCTTTTAACTATAGTCATTGATTATATAAACAAACTAACCTCTGAATAAAGGCCACCTGTGAATAAAGGCCATATTTGTCTTTTCAAAGGGTGGCCTTTATTCACAGGTTTGAATGTACTCAGTGCCGTGTTACTAAGACGCGCTGCTTCGTTACCATATGACCATTGAACTATCTAACAAGATACTATTTTTGAGTCATAGCGAGTTCATAATTATGCCATGTTTTAGCTAAAAAAATGATCTAAAATGGATATTTTCGAATTGTTAATTAGTTCTCAATTAAACATCCAGAATGAAGCAATTTGGAGCAATACAGATATGGACTTATATTAGAAATACATATATATACGTTTCCCTTGACAGCACACTGGAGGAACGCTCATGCACTATGTAAGCTCTAATGGTAACATTACTGTACTGCAACTCCTGATTCAGAATGGTGCTGTACCCTACGAGGCAGATAAGGTAAGCTTCTGTTTATAGGATTTAATTATTTCTTCAGGCAAAAACTTTATTATGTAGATACTTGGAATTTTGAATACCAGAATCATCTCACCGACTTGAATTATAATTCCGATGCTTGTTGGTATAATTTAATATAAGTACAATCGTGTTTTTAAGTATAGTCGTAAGGTGCTATATACGGCATTTGATTACCTAGTTTGATACATGTTTATGGACACTATCTAAAGTTATAAGTATCACAACGATACAATTTTAATTACATGTACTAGAGTGATCGAATGCCAGTATGAATAAGAATTGTACTAATATTTGATTTTAATTCGCTTTGAAATAAAATATCTACTGAAAACACAAGGAAATACGTTTGATTTCGAGTCAGAGTATGCATTGATGCAAATCATTATCTAAATGAAAAGACAGTACGGCGATGCACTAAAGAGGTTTTTCAAAACATTTATAACCTTCAAAATCACTTCTTTCGGCGCGAGTACTGGTCTGGATCCAGGAAGCAGTCATCGAGAGTAGTTAATATAAATCCTAAGAACTTGCTCTACAATCGATGTAAAAGAAATAAGTTTAAAAAAAACTTTAACTCATTTCATCTACTCTAGAATGGTGTTTTCCCCATGCATGTAGCATCCACATTTGACTTGCCAGAAGTTATCAGGTGCCTTATTGCTGCTGGAGGACACGTCAACTGTCTTGATAAGGTAATTTTCAACAAATTCTACAACTATACTATACAAAATAAAGTCACTATTAGTGTCTTATTCACACACATATAGTGAACTTGTGGATTTGACACTATTTAAACACTAATAAATAGTGTCAAATCCACAATGTGTTACATCTGTAGTTGTGATAATAGCATAATGTGTCAATATACCGAGTTACAGGATCGAGTTAGGTTATGAAGTAAGACATACCAGAACATAAACACAATATTACATCACACATCACAACGGGTTTTAATTTATGAAAGCCGGCGATTAGCGGTGTATATGTTCATAACATGATGGAACTATTTTTCGGTCTTGATCGCGGCAGTACTTTTGCCCAATAACCGTGGTAGTAAGAGATTTGGTAATAACCTCAAATGACCTTTTCCCATAGTAACTAGTATGAAAGGCAAAGCCTTCCAATAACTGAGATCGGTCGCCAAGCTTAAATCTCATAATATTGTCTTTTAGTATTTGTAAGTTAATCATGATCAGACAATAATGATATTATTGATACACAAGTCTGACAGCATAATTGATCCGACTATGTATTTAAGCATTGATTAGCTGTATTTTAAAAAATAATACTTTACGAATGGAATCGAAATTTGAGATCGAATAAAAAGACAATAGCAGGTATGATGTATCATTACAGAATTCGGAGACCCCACTTCATTATGCTGCTAAAAAGAATCGTCCTGATACGATAGCAACACTAGTACAGTGTGGTGGAAATTTGGAATCCAAAAATAAGGTAGAGCGTTTAAATAAGTATGTATATAGTCTTCTGTTATGGAAAGTTACAATAATATTTTCAAGCAGTCTTTAAGGCGTAGCAATTGTTTGGGTCTGATTACAAACTCATTAAAACTGGGGTAGATATGCAGGAACATTTTTTACTGTTATTGTTATTGAAAGCTTACGTAAAAGTATCGTTCCTTCAGCCTAATAAATGATCTATGGTCGCTCGGAACATTAAGATACGTTGGGTAACCATAAACAAACATTTTTATGCCTAATTTAAGAAAAGGGTCGCGTCTGGAGAGGTAACATTCTTAAAAACAAGATCCTCATAAGTCAGTTGGTATATTATGGTTCGCTTGATAAAATAGGCTGAAGGAAAAGTGGAATCAATCAATGAGGTATTAGCAAAACCTTAAGACTAAAAACTAAACAACGAATAGAAAGTGTGAAGTTACAAAAAAAACACAATCTAAATAAATTGCGGATGAAAATCTCATAAGGAAGGTATTTGGATTATCATCTACCATAGTCATATCATTTGGAATGCATTCAAAAGTGCTGAACAGTAATACACTATAAAGGTTACATTTTAAATTTACAACGATAAAAAAAGATAAAGAAATGATTAAACTTAAAAGTGAATGCGGAAAGGTGTGAAAGATAATGCCATTAAAATTGGTATTACTATGAATAAAGTAGACCTGATGCCCAGGATGGGACGACGCCGTTTCAAAGGAGTGTAGCAGTGTTCTAAGTCATGGATTCCTACAGGCGCTTTACTACGTTTTTAATCCCAATGTTGCTTTAGCCGATAACAATACAATTAAGTTCAATGCAAAGTTCATATAACAGATAGTTGCCTTATTTATTTTTCTTAGAATGGAGAAACAGCGTTACATGTGGCGACCATTACTGGTTGTGTGGACAACATTCGAATGCTTTATAAACAAGGAGCAGATCTCAATAGCAGAGATAAGGTTCGTGAAAATATTGCATTTTATCTTACCTATTTTGAGAATGACAATATGGTCCTTTAGCAATTACTTAGTATGAGATTATGTTCATTACAAATGAATGAAGGACGCGTCTCCATGGTTGAGTTGTTAAGGTCGCTGACTTCAAATCACTGTAACCTCACACTGATAGAGGATCGTGGGTTCGAGCACAGCTACCAACCATGTCTCTTTATGTGAGAAAGTAGGCAGTTGCTTACGGAGGATGGGGGAGCAGTATTGGTTCTTCCGAAGGACGATGGTTTGATAAACTATCCGCCTCATATGACCTCATAAAATAAACAAAACAAAACAAGCAAGCAAGCAAATAAAAGTAAATACATATATTCATAGACAAATAACGCTAATTGTTCTTGCACAAGACAAAGCAATGATTTGTATATCATCGTATTATATCATCTACAAACATTTGACATTCATACTATTTTGTATGGAAATACACAGAAAAACTTTATCTCAAGTAGTTTATGTCATACTTGTTCATTCCTGAGCAGAATGATGAAACATCTTTGCATCTCGCCGTACGGGTCAGACAGATTGTGTCCATTGAAGCCTTGGCCCAAGTGGGGGCCGACTTGAATTCAAGAAACGGGGTAAGTAAACAAAATAGATTTATGCGCAGGCTATATAAGTGTTTAAGTATCTTTTACCAGCAGTTATTCACGACACGTCATTTACTAATAGGAATGAACATGTTTATCAATGTCGACTGAAAACTCGTGCATCTAACTACAGTATAAAACAGTATCAGATATTGCTTTATTATTTCACAATTAATTAACTAGACTAAGTAAATTGTTATTGTTAGCTGAAAGAGTGTCCGATTCATCTAGCTACTCGCCTTGGACATTGGAAGGATGTGAATCATCTACTGACCGCTGGAGCAGACATTGCGACACCTTACAAGGTAACGCTTTCCTATAGAATTTGCGAAAAATAAAAAAAATGGCCTTAAGTCTTCAATTTTGTTTTCATAATAATAATAATATATTAGTCTGCATCGATAGATTATTTTTTATTATACAACCATGCTGGTATATAAAACGAGTATACCAAAAACATGACATTTTTAAAATACTTGAACAACCGTTATTCATACAAACATGTACACGGGAAAAATATTTTGATCTCACTTAAGATCTCTAGGATTGTCCTATCACCAAATAACGATTTGTTATCTTCAGTATATAAATTATGAATTACATACCGTTATTCTCACGATTACAGAAAGGTGCACAAGCCATTCATATCGCAGCGCAACACGGGACATGTGACGTCATGCGTTTGTTAAAGAAACATGGTGTTGATCTTAATGCGGAAGATAAGGTATAGTTTATTTTTCATGCGATTGATTTTTATGTATTAGTTAAATAGCGTTATTATTGATATCACAATTAATCACGTGCCTAATAACAGAGACAAACATTGATTTCTATATTTGAATTACGAGTACATGAAAAGAAGGCCAATGGGAGTAGCTGTATTTCGGATTAGGAATAGTTATTTACAACAAGTCGCCAAAGATGGTAATCTATAATATGTACAAATTATTTCCAAGACATAAACACATTTTGAGAATTGAAATGTACAATGTATATACGCTGTTAAATATAACAATGCTCTTTCAGGTTGGCAATAGACCATTACATTATGCTGTCAAAGCCGAGTGTTCAGAGGCGATCCGGGTACTTGTTGAGCTAGGAGCTAATATCAACGCTGGAGGCAAAGTATGAATAATAATAACGATTTTCTTTTTTTTCTATAACTCATTTTTGGTACTTTATATTATACTTGTATTTATGAATTATAAAGGTAAGATCGACTAGTTTCTATTTTATCAATCTTGCAATATATTATCAATATACATTAAAACTTCGAATTCAAAACCACCTTTGGGGCCAAGGAAAACCTGTTTCAAATTTCGTTTTCAAGTTTAAAAAAATGACAAAACATTTAAAACCTGTTTCTTAAATAAGAAGTCGCTATAGTGAGATTGTTCTAATATTGAAGAGATTGCTATGATCGTACAGCGTTTTAAAAATTCTGTTGAACAGTTTTCACTGCATGACTATTGTTTTATCCACAGAGAGGTGATACGCCATTACACCAAGCCACTAAAGACAAACAAATAAAAATGGTACAACTGTTAGCATCCATGGGAGCCGATTGTAACGCTGTTAACGACGTAAGTATATAATTCTAGGGACTTGCTATTGGTATACATTTCAGACATTTACCTTTACAGGACGATTGATTCCCAAAACAACCAGTTGGATAAAAAACTTTTCATTTGTAAGATTTATAAGTACAAAAATGTTATCTGAGCTAAGATATATCCGTGAAACGGATAGTCAGAGAATAACACCGGAACCGTCTTATTCCTATAGTGTTTTGTAAATAAAATACAAATAAATTACACGTACATACATGTATAAATAAATGATGAATTTGATACTGTTGTTTGCATTATTTTTTGGTGTAGGAAATTGGAAGATTGTCTCCTTTGCATGTTTGTGTATCCATATGGAATATGCCGTTTTATGAAACGAAATATCGATTTAGAAAGGCACAAATGAAGTCAAAATTGTTTTTTTAGAGAATTCAGAAATATTTTAGGACTTTGTAAATATTCCTTTTCAGGACTAAGTATGCAAATAAATATTCTATACAGTGTATATATGTATTGCAATGATCTACGTTTTCAGGTTAATCTTTGTCCATTATTCTATGCTGTAGTGGACGAAGATTTACAAATATCGAAGTCTCTGATTCATAGTGGAGCGAATATCAACATGATTAACTCGGTATTTTATTTTTACATCTAATGACTTTGCATTCACATATCAGCACTGAAATACTTAGATGATATAATTTCATTATAATATAATTTCATTATGATATGCTTAAGTCACTGAGGGTACCTTGCGATTTGAACAGTGTTGCTAATTTCCTAACTTGATAATTTTATACTGTAGCTATATGAAATTGTATGAATTAATATAATTCTAATGGTGACCCTTTCAGTATTCCTTACAAAGTATATACAGTAAAACCTGTTCAGAGCGACCCTCTATCGAGCGACAACCTGCTTTCAAGAACAGCATGACTCTTTTTCCACTGTACGATTTATCCACAAATAAAACAACTTCTCAACAACACCATAACAACATAATTTTGCTACTCCGAGGGATGTTGCTTTGGAGAAGTTGCACTGCATGTTTATCTCATTGCTATCGATGGTCTCCAACTAAACTTCATTTACGTATTCAGAAACAAGCATCCAGCATTTACAATGACTTCCTGCGTCTGTTTCTTTTCAGGACGGCGAGGGTTTAGTTCAAATGATGGTTGAGGAAGAACGTTTAGCAGCATTAACAACACTGAAAACATTGAAAGCGAATTTCACTTTCCTGAATAAGGTGACGCGCTTTTGAAGAAAACACAGAAAAATATCTCAAAAATTAGTTTCAGAAATTCTCAAATTAATGAAATTTACATTACTTTAATCGCTATTTTCATCACTGATATGCTCAATGTTATTTCTTTAATTACAAATACGTTACATTTATTTGTAACTACTTCACATGTTTAATTTTCAGAATGGACAAACCTGTGTCCATCAAGCTTCAAGGGACAATCAGACTGAAGTATTAAGACATTTTAAAGACATAGGAATTGATTTGAATATGCGCAATAAGGTAAACAGGAAATTAAATACTAAACGAGTTACGGAGACCCTATGCTTCAGCAGCTAAGAATGTATTATCATGAAATACAGACAAACAAACTCAATTATATGTTTTTATATATTTATGGAAGGCCTTCTAGCAGATATAGTCACTCTTCTAACGTGTCCTTTCGAAATGGCGATTATTTATATTAATTTGTTACACCAGTCTTGTTATTCTAAATAGCTACAAACAGCATGCAATAAACCGTTACAAAATTTAGAATTCGAATACGTGTGCCTGGTTGTGTACAAAGGGTATTGGCATCTTAATAATGTGTATTTTAAAATTTGCTTTTGACCATTATAAATTAGTATTTATGAAATATAAGGATTTATCTTTTGTGTATCAGTATGGTCTATCAGCTTTACATGTTGCTGTGATGAACAACAGAGGAGAAGAAGTAGATATGTTGAATAACTTTAGCTTGGAACTGAATTGTACGTCAAAGGTATGGTAGTATGATTGCCTTATACCAGTTTAACAACTGTTCATTTTTTCTTCTTCATACTTATAGATGCGTATTTGTTTTCTGAAGATTCTCAAGTCTAGAGTATACGAAATTAGTCCCACTAAATCCCTCAATTCATGCACTTCAGGAGGATAGCTTTCCATGAGTTCAGAAACGAAATGCTTTTTTGACCTTACATTTCATAGTGTTTGTAGCTGAAAACGTGTTACATACCGTGATTTGAAAGTAGAAAAAATCTTATATAAAAAGATGAAGAGTTACATAGACCAATGTGACCTGCATAACAAGGCGTTTGTGTAAAAAGGCAACATTGTTACATGTATGTCATTTAAAAACTAATACTCATTTTTGCATCATACAGAATTTCCAGAGAGATGAGGATATGCCACCACTATCAAAATCGCATTGGCCACCAGATAATGTGGAACTTGAAGACTATTGGAAAATAAAAGTAATTTTAAATTTGGACACATTGATTTTGAAAACGTTTATGAAATAGTGATGACAATTTAAACCTCCGTCATTATTCATATTCGTTGGTTAAATATTTAATATATGCAACTGTAAAGATTTATCATATCAGCCTTATTTGTAATAAAAAAAAATTGAAAACAGATAATGGGTTTGTCAATATGATTGATTAGCTGTATATATGATACTTTATACATTCAGGTTGGGATGACACCAGTACATATAGCGTACTGTATGGAATACAGGGATATATTGGCTCATTTAGTGTCCTGTGGGGCAGATATAAATGCTGTAAACTGTGTAAGTATAACACAATAATAATTAAAGATATTCCAAACTTTGAAATGTAACTGTTATGATAGAGAAGCCGTTTTGATTACATATATATTTAAATACCGAATCGTACGCTCATAAGCGAGACCAAAACAAAATGAAAAAATCAGTTCCATGGGTTGCAGCTAAATCCATTCTAATGGATACCTACGGCTTGTTGTTCTAATGCAATGGACATAAAACTGAACATACATGTACTAGGATAAGAACAGTATATACTAGGAAATAAATACTCTGTAAAAACAAGCATGGTGTTACTTCTGTATCATTTAACACCCTTTTCCATATTTCAGGACGGCGAGACAGTGTTTCATTTAGCCGTTTTGTTCAATAAGTTAGATTGGCTCCAACCATTGATTACACTTGGAGCAAACAGAAATTGTAAAGACAAGGTAACCAACGCTTTCATGTGTAATATGTAACTTGCGTTTGTGTATCCCTCTTTTCCTCCATTTTTTGTGTTGGTGGGCTTTTGGGCTTTGTGGAATGTTGGACATTGGTGAAAGGTGTGATTTTTCCCCCTAAGAATTCGTTTATCATCTATATCTAAAACCATTCAAACATGTAAATCATCCTAACTGGGCGATCTTCAAACACTTATATTATGTCAATGAATGATTTGAGGATTTGAAGCCATTTGTAACTAACAGTAAAAATAAAGAGTAATTTAAAGCAGGCATATTCAGTCCGCTTATTGTTCAAAGCATCAATAGGCCTGATTGTTCATAATTTGTCAGAATGTTCATTTTATTACAGTTTGGCAGAACACCATTACATTATGCTGCCCATGCTGGAAATATGAAATGTGTGCGCAAGCTTCTTAAGTACGGCGCTATTGTATCAGAGACTGATTTTGTGAGTATACAAATGATATGACACAATCAATAAATATGCAGGACTTTATTTCCAAGACAAATAAAGTATATATACTACCTTTCCATTAACACATTTTGATTTAATAGAATATTCACGATTAGAAAAAAATCGAAAAACAGCAAAGTGAAAGAAACCAAGTGTTTGTCTTAAACACGATAATATAATGTATACACAGAGATTCATCCGTAAGCAGGATTAATAAAACATAATTCCACCTCTTTTATCCATTATATCGTATTGTATGGTGATATATCAAATTAATAAATGCAGCCATATACATTTCAGGATGAGAGACAGCCATTGCATTATGTTGCTGAAAGTGGTCATTTCTTAATTCTTAGAGAATTCACTGGTAATAACAATGCAGCCGATATAAACTGCAGGGATAAGGTAATTGTTACCTCTTCCAAGTCCTAATAGTACATCGAGCTTTTCATTTAATTGTTATCTTTCCTCGGTGACTCACCTAATAATTGTACAAAATGAATATAAAATTGGTTTATTTTGATTTATAAAATACTACTCAGAAGAAGAAATGCTGACTACTTTATTTCTTAATCATGCTCTATTTGCATGTCTTTTCACTTGAAACATTTTGCAAGAGCACCAATACCCCTTTCTTAATGTTTTCTGTTAGTGCATGTTTCGTTGAAGACAGGTATTGTAGTAAAGCAACAGTATATTTATCCCGAATATGTATAATTATAATAGAATGCAAAATTGAGATGTATATGCTTTTCATTCAAGAATGGATGCACACCTCTTCATTTTGCATGTCGAATGGGTCATATTGAAACAATCATGGAGCTACTTTCACTGAAAGCTGACGTCAAGGCAACAGATACGGTAAATAAACAATAATTATTGTGGTTTCAATATTTCAAAAGCTGGAAATTCCGGATGTCTCTCGATATAAGACTATATTTATCACATAGGTAAACATATTTCATTTTTAGACATTTTGTTAAAGAAGGGAGTGAGATCTAAGGATTTTAAAAGACAACAATGAAATTTGGGGTTCTGCACGACGAATGTTTACCCAAATGGGCGAGTTTTAGTTCACGGGACAAGAGAACTAAGGCAGATATACGAGGATGGCATAAACGTTCGTGAAGTATATAGTAGAGCTAACAATTACATTATACTTCGTGTGGATTAAACAGCATGATGTTTCTATTCTGTTTTGTAGAATGATAACACAGTATTACACATGGCGGCTGCAGGAGGACAACATGAAGTTATTGTTCAACTTGCAGCACAAGGATGCAGCATGGATATTCAAAATAAGGTAACTACAATATTAAATAATTCAATATAGATTATAATAATTCCCATTGTCTCACGGAAAGTAGATAAGAGAAGGATTCCTAGAAAAAGCGTATTAAAATACCTACTTCCTCAAAATACGTCCCCGTGAGGGGTTTAGCACTCAAGGAGGACAATGTCATATAGATACTTCTCCCTCCGACCCCGGCGCAACACAAAAGACCACTGCCTTGGCTCGGTCTGTATCAAAGCAACAGTAACAAATGGGATTAAAAGCAGAGTAACAGGAAACGACAAAGGCAATGACCCCGGCATTTCATGTAACGCAGAGCAAGTTTATCAAGTTCAAATGTTTGTCTTGCCGTTTTCTAACACTTATTTATTCCGTTACTTGCATCATTTTTATTAAGGATCTGAAGACTCCGTTACACATAGCAGCCGAACATGGACAAGCCGAAACAATGGAGTATCTACTCATGTGTGGTGCTGACCCGTCCATCAGAGATAAGGTGGGTATTTATCCTGTACAGAATATCTTTCTTGGCTTAATAATGTTTTAATATATTTAAGATCTCCTTTAACTCAATATTCCTTTAGTTAACAATACATGTTGCCTTTGTACATTTAAGTGATTTATCAATTATTACAGCAGATGACCTTATAAATTCCTTTGTCTTCCATTACAGAGTGAAAATCTTCCCAGCACGTACAAACTTAGCCCACAAGGTCGTCAAATAGTTGGTAGGAGAATCAAACAGTTTAATGAGAGTCGTTCATTAAAACATACCGCCGGGTAATTATCTATTGTCATCCCCGTATGTCTTAGTTCTCTTGTCATGTAAACTCAAACTGTACCATTAAGTAAACATTCGTCGTTTCAACAAGATATACAACACCTCAGCTTTCTTCTTAATCCTTCGATCTCACTCCCTTCTTCAATTAGCTCCATTTGTACACTGAACGCTTTTTCGACAAGATCTTAGTCATTTTGTATATCGAATTTTCAATGATATTCAAGAGTTAAATCTGTTGCAAAATGTTAGTTTATTGTTTTCAAAACCATCGAAGTTGTGTATTAAACTTAGCACAGTGACTGTCTTTTTTTTGCTTACAGAGAATTCAGTTATGATTGTAAAATGCTCTCTGTTGACAACAAAATGGCCTTCGAACGTCTTGGTATAAACGTGACACTAGGTTCAGCGAACAATGACGTCAGACCAATCATATTCTTACATAGAACACCCGTGGATTCTGGTCATCAGGAAATTACACTTACTGCGCTGGAAGAAATACTTAGGTGGTGTTTTGTATTTATTTTATCTATACTTTGTTAAAATGTTTTGATAAATATGAAATCCGAATAAATTGAAACTTTTAAGCGATGAATATTGAAAACTAAAGGAATAAAATATCGCTTAAATTGTTAAATTATGTATAACACTTACATAAGAAAAAAAAGTGAAGAAATGCACAAAACGTGTTCACTGAAGGATGAACACTTAGAGCCTCTTTGTTTTTTCTTGCGCAGTTTCAAAAAGGCGACATGCTTTCTAAAGATCCTTAATAATTATGTTGATCACCGTAAGATAAATCCAATTCAGAGGTTTTAACCAAAGATGTTTTTTTCATTTCATGACTCTTAGCATGAACATATAAGACATATATAGAATTTTAGCCTTTGTGTAGTTTTATTCCTTCGGAACAATTGCATTTTGAGGAACCCTTGTATATATTGTTAATTATCGATTTCGTGTATTTATAGTGACGTGTATGAACTTCGTGTCCTGTGTTTGAACGAGGAGTGTACTCTTACCATTGACATCCCACTCGATGGATATCCGGGGAACTTCGATAGTTACCTGAAAACAACCGAAAATGAACAATTTGAACAATTTACGACGTCTGAAGAGAACGGGGTAATGCTTGCAAATATTTTTTTCTTCAAATTTTGAAATGACTGTCGACAAAACCGACAAACGCCCTTGAAAACAATTTTTCTGCGGTTTGATAGTTCTTCTAGATATGCGAAACGATTTATTTTAAAATATTTATATAATCACACACATCACTAGTGAAATAAGAAAATCGCTTGAAGCATAATAATATTTCATTTGGTTTTGCATAACTACTTACAAATTACATAATTCATTTGTTATGGCGCGTAAAATCATAGTAGTAGTAACGAAGAACATGGTTGAAAACACGTGTGTTTACAGCCACCACCCGAACAAAACTTCTTGTTTATTGCGAAATTAGAGATAAATTAGGTGTGTAATGCATAAAGGTGTTGCCGACGTTTACCGTTTAAATTTATACGAGATGATTATACTTTGAATATTATAGGCGTACAAAGGGGCTATAACGTAAACATGTCAAAGTCTAGAAATTTCTTTCATTTGATGGAAAATGTAAAACATTAGTGTATCGCGGATATTAATGCATTTTAAAGTATTCAGAAATGCAGGGACATACTGATTACATTATAAAAACAAGATAAATTTGCCATTATTAAGTTTTAATGTAGATATTCGTTGTTTTGTCATAATATTTCTAGTTAATTAATTCCCTTGCAATGTAAGGTAAAATAAACTATGGTTTCTATTTTTTGTCAGGTTCCCACATTCGTGGGAAAAGTCCCAATAAGCAAAAACACTTGCTATAAGTTTGCTGTTGTAGCCAGACCTGCTGTACATAAACACGATATTGGATCAGATGGTGGCACATTGATGTCCGATCTAAACCGCAAGATTCGCCTTGAAATACCGGAGAATACTGTGGAAAACTCCACCAATGTTTCACTGCAGGTAATCGTATTAAATCCATCTTTAAACTCGTTCTGTATTTTGCACAAACTATTATCAATGAAATTAATAATTTATTAATAAATGTCGGTCATGCTTTCCATGGTGATTGTTGTGATTTTTCTGATTTCATTTGAATTCCAGGTGATTGAGACAGACAACATTGAGAAGACATCCGATCGTCTTTTTGCCGCCAACATTCTTAACATTATTTGTGATATTCAACCAAATCAGCAATGTCAAGTCCAGATACCTCTCCATGATGTCACAGACGATCTAGATGATGTGGCTTTATTTCTCGTGCACAATGAGGAGGATTTAGATAATGAAAGAAGATGGGTTCATTTAGAAACTCCCCTACGGCTGATGAATGATTGCATCACTTTCAACATTAAGACCTTTGGCATGTATGTATAGAATTCATAATTGCTTATTTGACGTATTGATGTATTTGCGGATGTATCTTACTGATGTAACTTGATTCTTTCTGACAATGTTTCTTATCGTATGGTTCTCTGGTGCTTCGAGGTCCATTCCAATTTCTGCAACTCTATCGTTCTATTTCCTCTCCACTGTTTGTGAGAAGACCATGATCTCTTAAGTTTATTTTTAAACTGTTTTCTTCTCTGTTACAAAGTCACAAATCGTAGTTAGTGAGGGTTTAAGAAACCAGTATGTTGCAATAATAGGTAGTGAACGACAAGGGTTTTATAAGTACATTTGTGTATGAACATGGTTCTGTCTTTTTATCCTAGATATGTTCCACTTAACGTTCCGAACCAAAGTAACTTGAACATAGACAAGATAAGACATGGAGCAAAAGAAAAAATCAAGAGCGTCTTACTTAGGGAAACTTCAGCTCTGTTCTTTTACGCTATGTATCCAAAGAAAGAATCGTTCTTAACCATCCTTGAGTGTACCACGCCTGGAAGATACCAGAGACGGCGAGAATTTTGGGAGAACGAAGGCTTCCATTTTCATCAACAGGTTAAGCATTCTGGTCATTTTGCAGCCAAACCAAACCAAGAATTCTTCTTTGATGTGACTGGGAATATACAATTTGTTGGCGCTAGCAGTAAATCTTTGCGACTGTCATTCAATCCAAGGGCTTATAAATATCAATCATTTTATCTCACAGTAAAGGACAAAAAGATCACCCATGTTGGAGAAATACAAGTATTCACTAAGACCTTTGACAAAGAGGTAAAGATAGGAGCACGTGATGTGCTTGTAACAAGTCTTCCAGTGGAGTTACCAGTACAAAGCTCATGCGCTATATCGTAATTGTTGCTACATGTTACTGATGAAACTGATAGACTAAGAGATTGCACGAAATTTCAGATCTACGGATACGATCGTTGATTTATATGAAGTTCTTATTATTATTTATTGATGAAACAAAACATTGTTTATATTGTAAGATGTTGACAAATGTTAAAGCAGTGTATAACCTACCATGGACTAAACAAATTCCAAACGTGATGAAGCTGTCCAGCTAGTTTACGGAAGGTTGGTGGTTCTATCCAGTTGTACGCCTGGGTCTTGCTCAATCGTTAAAGCTAAAAAGTCGCCAAATGACCTTACGTGTTGATTGGACTATTAATACCCAAATATACTGTGGCTTTTATTGCTAATCATTTAGATGTTTCAAGTGCTAATTTATTTCAACGGTACATTAACATCATTTCCTCTTATCAATAAAGATAAATTATTAAAAAGTTGATGAATCTGAAAAAAGTCTTGCATCGGTTCATCCAATAGGTTTATTCGGTGTATGCATGAATGTTTAATCTGTAAATATCTTAATTTAATGTTGTAAAGTTTAAATTGTCGAATAGGTTTTGTGCACACCACTCTGAGGCAAATAGATTTACCCTTGTCCGTCCGTCCGAAAATCTTGTGTCACGCATATCTCCAAAAGTATTACGGGTAGAGTTGTGAACTGATAAAGGAATGTTCATCAGCATATGAAGTTGTGCATGAAGGGTTTTAACTCCGTCAAAGGAAGAAAACCCTAAGTTATCAGCCCTTGAATTTTCATTTTGGTGATACATTATAATTATGAAAACCTTCTGTTATGCACAGTGTACCATGACCAGAATAATAAAGTAGGTGCACCCAGAGACATAGATAACAGAGATTGGCAACAAGAAGTTTTACTTGATACAAAATCAGCAATTTTTGGGAAAAATTATAGTCACGCGTACTATTACATAGGTAATAACTGAAGTTGTTTATCCCTGTTATCTATGTCTCAGGTGAATCTTTGTCCAATGGACACATTTCTAGTTATCCCCTGGTTATTGCAAATACGTTTTCTAATAATAGAACTTCATATAAACGCCATGTCTGCACTTAGCAAATAAAATATTTAGTTATACACGTATTTCACTGCAGGGTTTTGCATTGGTTTGTTCTTGTCTATTACATAATACATGATGGGTCAAGCCTACAATCTCTGTCATCATCCATTACAATGGTATTTGTTGACGTATAAAACATTATCGTTGGGTCTTTTGTGAAACTTTGTGTTAAATTTCAAATTTTAATTAGATGCATGCTTTGTAATTGTAAACATTAATGCATGAAATGTAATTAGAAATTTGATATGAATAGATTCTTTGATGAACATATTTAGAATAGCACAAGTGTATGCGCTGTGAGATTGCCTTTGTTGATGTTAGCATAGTTGAAATTAGTATGGAATCTTATTCATTGATGATTTTTAAACGCATTGTATTGTTTTATTCTATCGCTCGCAGACGGACACCTTTTTTGTTAAAGGTAATGTGATTATTGAAGCATGTATGTATATAAGTATATCGATCAAATCCTTTGCACATAAATTAAAGATCATATCATAGTAGCTACGTATTTGTCTTAAATTAAGTCTTATTCAAATACTACCATGGAAGGTTGGATTTAAAATATCTACAGCTGAATGGGCGACGATATCTACGCTCTAAACAACCCCCAAAACCCCCGGAGCGAGTCCATTTTTGTCTATCCATACTTGTCAGATTTTGAGATATCATCAGTTAATGTGGTGTGTAGGCAACTTGCCGAAAATGATGGGAAATACGACGAAACTATGTTTAAACTGTTTGAAGATAATGATGATGTTTATAAATTTCTAGATGACTGGTTTTGAATAAATGTGCGTACCATGCTTAGTTGGAGATTGGCGTACATATTGGACCTTTCACCGCTTAGGATTGTATCTGTTGTGTATTCCACAGTCAGTGTTGGTGTATAACAATAAAATAACGTAACCGTGCCATGACAGTGTTTGCGATGTGCATTAAGGCAAGAGTCGGTACAATACCTTAAGTAAATACATAAAATATCTTACGTATATACTATATACCCCGTCTTAAGTTACACTGGGTAGTTTATTTCGCATTTATGACATGTTCACTAATGGAAGATAAATAGTAAACCCGACTGTATTATACGGCGATACTTCTGTGTTGAAAACAAATAAAGAGATATTTATAAATGGAATATGTATTAAAAGTTTAGAACAATATTTTTAATAGGCATTTCATAGGATAAGGATATTACTTCAGTTTACGGACGATTTCTAATCAGGCCGTGGGACTACTTGGTTTTCTAATCGCTTTTAACTGGATTGGATTGTCAAGTTTATAATCTGTTAACCTTTTAAATCCACCAAGACTGTTTCTGTTACACATCCAGAGTGGAGATTTTCGTTCCTCCGTTTCAACGTTGCTGTATCATAAAAAAGATATATTTTCATTGTGGGAAAAAAGTGGATCGTGATTGTGCAATTTTCACGAAAAGTAGATGTCACGCATGGTCGATTTTTCATGAATTATTGCATGGGAAAATGGACCTCAAAATTTAAAATAAACGGTAAGTAAGCGTTGTGTTACTTATAATGATATGTATAATATTCAAATCTTTTATCAAAACAGCGTCATCTGAAACCCACTTCAAAATATCACATTTTTGTCACCAATTTGCCATTATATAACACGTATAAATTAGAAAATTATTAAAATCTCGTCATATAAATGAGATGCATATTTGTGACATAAACAGAATGGCACACCCGTTTATTTATTCAGATAACATCACTAGATTCACACAAAGATGGTACTCATACACTTGTTGTTTGATTTTTCTTTCCTTTGCGATTCTTTGTACATGTTTAGGCCAAACAATGAATACCTAGTTTCCTGCCCCAAGATATCGAATAGGGTTGATACGTCGACTAAACTTGTTTTCAAATATGTTTTTTTACAGTTCGAATATAATTATAGTTCATATGAAAAAAAGAATGAGAGAGATCAACTAGAAAATCTAGGGTTGGATCGGCAGAAAAGACAGGGTCGGTCAGGGAAACAAGAAATTATTTTATAGCTTTGTTTATACTTTACAGTCAGTCAAAGGTCTACTATTTGACGTTCCCAAAAAGTTATTTGCAAATAGTAATCATTTCTAGTGAAATATGATCTTTAACATTTCTAAAAGCAAATATTTATCTAAAACCCACAAAAGTAGGGAAAATACCATTTTAAAGACGAAATGAATTATTATAATGCTCTCGTAAATTAGTATAAAATCAATCAGTTTTATGTGAACATCTTATTGAAGCTTACGATGTATTCTTACATGGTGAAACAAGTGTTGAAATTGCTTCACCGTCCTTGAAATTACCACTTATACTTGTTTCATCTCTAAACATGACTTAGAGGATGATTGGTAGTTTAGTTGTAGCTGGACAACTAAGAGAGAGGTCGTGCATTCGAATCTCGGTTCAGCCTTTCAAGGTGTCAGTGACGCTTTATTTCCATTGTCCTTATCCAAACTACCGAGCCAAGTACTGTGTTTAGAAACTCATAGGAAAGAGGTGAGGCGTGTATCGGCGCTTTGCATCGAGCACGATAAAGAACCAGGAAGACTATTCGAAATAAAATTAGGAATATAAATTCCTAATTCACCTGCATGTGTCTTATCTTCCTTCTCTCTGAGGCGGCCCATGGCCAAACATGACCATAGCTTGAATAGGCCGTTAAACAGCAGCAAGTAAACGATTAAATAATTATGATGTCCAGTATTTTCTCTCACGTGGGGCAGATTTTTTTACCAGCAAAAATTAGACAAAATTAATGGAACAGAACGTTTAATATGACATGTACAAACGAGTACACGTGGTACTGGTCGCGATCATGGTCTAGTGGGGAGTGCCGTGTGGAGTCCCGCTCGCGGCAGGTCAAACCCCTCTATGAAAATTTGACAACAATGTCGATTTTTCTCCATATGTAGAGATGTTGTTGATTTCTTACTGAAAGGCAAGTTAGTCGAAAACTGGTATAAACTTTGAAAAAATGTAAGTTTTATTTTAGAAAAAAATCTACTCATTTTGGCAAAGGTGTTCAACCGGAATTATAATAAATGCGTCGGCTTGTCGTTATTTAAATGTTGAAAAAAACGAGACTGATCGTTTCTGAAGGTAGCTAATTATGTTGGCAGTCATGTAAAAGGCTATAATCGATGTAAATAAAGCATTAATCAAAGAGGGGTGATTAAAAAACTGGTAGACTTTAAAAATTGATATATAAATCTTAAAATAAATCAAACCGAATTGGCAGAAATAATTTCGGTCCTGTGGATTTTGTTATATGTGAACATTGATTTTGTCATTGATCCTGATAAAGTTAATAAGGCACTAATGAAATATAATACGCAACTTTTAACCTCAACTATATATCAAACTAAAGTTGTTCACGAATATAATTACGCGATAAAAGCAGACGACAATCTATACATTATTCAATTTTGGCGTGAATAAGCCAAACGTTTAGTTTTTAATCAGATTGTAAGTAACTTTGAAGTAAGTGGATATAACAGATATATATTTGACATGCGAATTCGATATTAAAATCCGACAGACACTTTGCAATTGCTTAATTCAGTTGAGTGTTCCAATGACGGTCCTTTTAGTGTTTTTTTTCGAATGACAAGATAAGTGATTTTATTCTATGAAAATTGATTTATATACTAGGTACTTCTATCTTCTTGGACAAATACAATGTAGTTACAAATGTATAATATAGTTATAAGTCTTAAGACACCAGTTTACCTGAATATCATTAAAGTCAATGATAATATTCCTCTGAACCGTTTTTGACATTAAAACAACATACCATAATGCGCATGCGTGAAAGCACAGTTTTATGAACAATTGTTAAACATTTCGATCACGAGGTATTAATTTAGATAAAACATATTAAAGTACATAAATGTATAAACATTCCGAGTTACACGACACGATCACGTAATATTGAATTTAAGCCTTATGGAAGATCTGAAAAGCTTTTACCCAGGCCAGCACGCACACCCATGTAATCTTACTAGACTATTCAATGTTGGGTGACTTATTAATATTCATTGTGACATCCCTTAAATTGATAATGGACTGTTTCAACATGGAAGTTGGACTAGTCCATTTAAGAAATTCAGCAGGTAAAGGGTTAAAATATTAAGCAACATTCTGTTAACTGTAGTACAGTTGTATATTCATCAAACAAGCTCTGCTTGTAAGATTGACGACCGTTCAACAAGCAAACCCATCGAACCGTGTAGATCTAAATACATTGCTTTAATTTTTATGCAAATTTTAATCCACTATGTCCGTCTACTTCGATATTTGAAACTTAAGACGTTAGTTTTTTATGACATTGTTGGATAATTCATTACGCTTGGTGTTTAAATTGTACTGGATTTATGTAATTCTGAGCCATGAAAATTATAGCATACAATGTACGAGTATGTACGAATACTCGTGTTTTTCGTTCAGTGTTGCATCAACAATAGTGATATACTTCAGCAGAGCGTGTTAAATTTGGGAGTAAACCACATAGAACGCATTTAAATCACGATAAATGCACTAGAGTTTATTGTCCTCATCTTGAAAAGGTTATAACGACTTCACAGCCAACATAATCTTCACAAAATGGAGGTTTTCTTTTCTTTAAACATGGATTTATTAATAAGTTGTGTGTAAATATGTTCACGTTTTAAGTTCAATGATGCTTAAATCTATATTCTAGCGAAAAGCGTGTGTTATACTTTGTTGTGAAAATGTCGAGCTAAAATGTAATTAATCTATGATAACGTCGGTGAAATATGGAAATACCTCAACGCTAACAGTGTTAAAACTATAAGACACTTTTGTATTACGTAAATAAACATCATAATGGAATGTGGAGAATTCGATATAGCTGTAAGTTTAATAAATAAATTAAATATATCAAGAGCATTACTAGGATACACAATAACATATTTGAAGTAAATAAAACCACGTATTAATTCATTGAAATATGATCTAAATTACGTTCAATTATTCGTAATGGAATGTCAAACCAGACCAATTATAGCATGTAAATAAAAGCTCGAACTGTCGAACAGTAATGACTGTGTTTGCGTAGCGTAAGGAAACCTCTTCTTATAGCTATGCTGTTTATTTACAGGACTAGTTGTTAGATATGGGGAAGCCGTGGAAAAGAAAGGAGCGCCCTCAAGCGGACGTGTCCAGTGACTATAAATGGAGTTCTCAAAGTTATACATTGACGGGTATCTTGAGTAATTTCAAACTACCAGTTGTTGTACAATGCCGAGAGGATACCAATCCGGAAGATTTACAAGTACGTACAATTATCCAGTAATATTTATGATACAATAGCAAATTTTAGTTCCTTCTTGCTTACATCTTTATTTTATAGAGTCAAAAAATACAACTCAATTATTCTCATGCAGCATATACAAGCTGAAATATTTATGTGACACGTGACATGTTGTACCTGAATTTTTTTAACATACTTTTAAAGAATTATTCTTCTGCGAAGAGAAGGCCATTTACACATAATATTTATTTACAAAGAAAATAGCATACACAATACAATAAGTTAACGTTGTCAATCTCACAATCTCTTGTCAAGAAACAAGAGCATGCTATATTCAAATAATGGACAGAAACAAAAAAGGTGTCAATAAAATAACTGTAGACATACTGAACAGTAAAGACTAATAAAGTTTCCTTTTAAAAAGGAAAGGCTTGGCTGGTTGTTGCTGATAAAAGTTAGTTCTGATACCATAACTAAATTGATTCATTTTATTTCGTCTTGTTGACCATTTTAGTTATGGAATTGTCCTCTTTCAAAGTCAACAGGTAGTCTGAAACATCGGTATATTTTTCTATTTATAGATTTTCCTATAATTCATCGTACTGTACACAAGTTGTAAATTGCACCAGAGAAAGCGTTTCGCAAGTTAAATTATAGTAGGGGTGTATTTCATTAATTAATTAATCCTCCGCTTATTACCTTCAGCAATTATGTTGATAATTAAACAAAGAGCTAGTAAAGTAAAAATAATTGAGACTGCGTTAATATCTCTTATCTTTTCGTGCCTTAACGGTTGATGGAACATGCCGATTTATAGTGAAACACCCCGATTTTACAATGAAATCGCAAATGTGTACATCAAGATCACGTGACAAAATTATTGGCGGCAATAGCGTTTCGCAGGTTTCATTATAGAAGGGGCTTCCTTAAATTATCTTGAACAATCCTCCGCTAATATGTCTTTCAGTAATGATTAAAATAATTGATTTAAATATATTGTACATAGTAACAGAAAAAATAGACAGTTTTAAAATGTGTACCTTAACGTGTAATTAATGTTAATAGAACAAACCGATCTTTAGTGAAACACCCTGATTTCATAATAGACTAGCACAGTGAAGTTGGTACACTCAAGTCATGTGATACCGATTCACACAGTAAGCGTAAACCAATCACCGGACTGTTAACATATAGCTGGCAACCAATCGCCGGACTCCTAACATTTTTGCACACTTGTACCCAGCTTTCGCATTACAGCTACCAGCATCTAGGGAACAACTGCAACTGAAAACAATAGTAAGGCTTGGAGCCGTAGCTCCAAGCCAAAAAAGCTGTACTCGGATATTGTCTGTAGCTAGGATCTTAAGCTTGTTTGCTTGTTTCATTGGGTTTTACACTCCCCTTTCAACAGTCAGAATCATATATGGTGGACAGTTCATCTTACCATCGTTCCTGGGAAGAACCAGTACTAGACTCCCATCCTCCGTAAGCAACTGCCTACTTTCTCTCACAAAGAGACATGCATGGTCGGTAGCTGGACCCGAACCTCCATCAGTGAGAGGTTACAGTGATTTGAAGTCAGCTACCTTAACCACTCGACCACGGAGGCGGATCTTAAAAAGAGGCGCGACCATAAAGTTCCATTGCTTATATTTTATTTTTATTTTGTTTCAGAATTTCTTCTTTGATCTAAGACAGCCAGTATTACTTCACAGCAAGAGGACCAGTAGGAAAGTGTTTGCTCGATGTGTTCGCAAGGGTGAAGGAGGAACTGTCAAAGAACTGCTACCGGAAGTTGTCATACCGGAAGACTATGCAGGTACTGTGATACTTAAGTATTGTCTCTCAAAGCACGACCGAATTCAGATTCTGTGATTCGAACAGGGGTGAAGGGATTGGAGATGTGTTTATGGAGTTAATTCATAAGGGGTACAACAGGAAAGGGGGGGGGGGGGGGGGGGTGTGTGGATAGTTTGGATGGAAAAGAAAATATAAAAAAGATAATGAACGGAGAATGATTAAATCAGATAGCTAAGACTGGTAGTGAGAAACGGTATCGATTTAAGTATGGTAACTGATATTAAGACAAGCGATCACTAATACGCGTAACAATAATGCTGTATAATCTAGATCATGGTTTTAATTTCAGTGTTGTCATCGAACAAGAAAACTAGACAATTCTGAAGTTTCACGTTTATAAAATGTTGTTCAAAACCATATTTAGATAACAAAATTTAATTTAAATTCTGTGACCATCAAGGATATCGTAATATGATCGCGCTCACGTGGATATTACAGTCTGTCATTTAGAATATTAAATTGCGTGGGAATTGCATTTGAAGTTTATCTAGTAAACAAAACACCGACCCGGCGTGTTTGAAATTGTGATACCACATAAAGTCATTTATTTCTTATTTGAATTGTTGCAAGATTAGTCGTTGTTTTACCTGTGACGTTACAATCTTCTATCGAGTTATCAGCCGTAAACGATTTCCTCACTTAAAAATGCACCATCATTTATATATCTCTTTCTAAATCGGATAATTGGTAAACTAAGACAATTATGTAATTTATATAATATTATCCCACTTTATATGATATTTTAAATATCAATTTCTTTGCAAATTGGAGAAATCCACGGCATACACCTGGGTACAACCGTCGACCTTCCGAAATCTAACTGGACAGTTTCCTCACATGTGACATTTGGTTAAGAGTAGGTTTTAAACTCCCAGCAATGGGGTGCTAATGATTACTAGTCAGAGACTATAACCTCTCGATCACAGAGGCTGTTTTATACAAGACCATGTTAACTGTATAGCATAAAATGAGCCTCGTAAAGTAAATAAGTACACACGAAGAGATATTCACCATTATATTGTATGATTTGAATTTTATGATTTCTGCGCATTCATGGCTGGAGCGATGTTAAGCCTATCATTAACGTAACAAAAGATGTCACATTGCATGACAATGTTCGCAGATCTACTGAACAACGTATTACTTTAATGTGTTAATAGTCACCTAATTGTACACCTAGCAAAGGTAGATCTAATCTACACTGATATTTACCCCAAGGGCATGCTAAATTTCTTTTCAATCTGTTTCGGATCTAGTTTTAACTGCCATGTTAAACACGGGTGATTTTCCGATGTCAATTATATATTCCCTTAATGACTTAGATCTTTATCTTTGATACTTAGTAAAATCATACCTTCGATACGATGACAGTGGATATATTTGAGCATCTTCCCTTTTAATGACTGCATAAAAGACGAATAGTGATACAAGCAGACATCCCTTTGTTTGTGCCAAATTGTAACCTTGCCTATATGATCAAAACGCTTCCATCAAACTACATAATTTTATTATGTTGGTTCCTCATGACAACCTCTACAGGCATTGCGCATTCTAAGGTCAGTAGGTCAAAGGTCAAGGTTACCCGGAGGGGTCATTGTGTTTTAAATACACATCTTGTTTGAATCTATAGTAAAATAAAGAAAACCGCTGCCGTTGTACGTTGTTAACAATTTTCTGTATTTTTTATCCATCATAACATTTTTTTTTCAAAAGTTGTTAAATTAAGCAAAGCATCCATAAATCATAATGTCTGACATCAATTATTTATGTTTACAGGTTGGTTTAAGGTGAGCAAAGGGCTACAATTCGACAAGCCGACACCTCATCGCAGTATCGAATCCGTGATAGAAGCCGAAACAGACTTCTTTCTGTGTACAACTGAGTTTGATGGCGTGGTAGTGACAGAATCCATGTCACAAAATGACAATGGTGATACATCTGAAAGTATAATTCGTCCAGTTGTAGAAGGAGAGGTGTTACGTAAAATTGGAGTGGAAAAACTAAATCAATTGATGCTTCCTGAACCTCTCGGATCACAGCTCAGTGACAATAGGTTCCTACTCTGTATAGACGAGAAGGACACAGAGGTGTTTGTTCCTATTGGACAGTTTGGATTATTTTATGAAGTTTCGGACGGAAATCTAGACAAGTGTAGTAACAATGTGCTCCAGATTTCGGACATTTTGGACGAAATGGTTGAAATGCCTGTATACGTTCGACATATACTCGGGGATCCACCACCGATATCTAAATTTTATTCCCCGTGTCTTAAACTCGTTCGTGTGAAAGAAGAAGAAGCAGTAATGGGGTCGACACTTGACACTGATGATGACGCGCTTCCACTTGAAATTCAGACGAGTTCAGCCATTAAATTTGAAATTGCTTTAAACACTCCGATGTTGCAATCATGTGCTGAGTATATGGAGGCGGTAGACATGTGTAATAACATGGGACAGTCATACATAACTGATATGAAATTAGCTGTTACTTTTAAAGTCAAGCCTGACGAGTCTCTGGAACAACCTGACGAGTCACAAGCTTATTCTAACCCATCATTTGCTGCAGACGACAATGAAACTCAAGATTCAATAACAAACTCTCAGACGACAACGACATCTTTAGGAAAAGAAAGTGAGCTTGGGGATGACATTGACGCAAATTCTGAATTTAGTATTGATTGGGACATGGAAAAAATGAATGGTTTTTGTGCTGACCCTCATCGTGTAACAGATATGCCTGAACCTGACACTATTAGCATTGATAGTGTTGATACGATACAAGCTGAACAATTAAACACAGTTCTAGGCGGTTCTTTCTTTGACGACATAAGTAGAAAAAAGTCTGATCAAACACCCATTGATGATGTAAGAAGACAGCCGACCACTGCATATCGGGAGACAAATGTTGTCTCAGCCCAGAAAACATTTCCCATTCATGAAACTAATGAACAAGCTCTCATGAACAGGATAAGAGAAATGCAAAACCGCGGGAACGACCTCTTTACAAGTTCAAATAGTTCAATAGAGTCTTGGAGGAGAAGTTCAACCAATATGTCAGATATTTCGAAAACCGGGCGCCCCATCATTCATATAGCAAAATCACCCGAGGTCACTCCGTTTGTTAACATAATAGAGGAAACCACAGATTTCTCTGTTAAACCTAACCTTAGAACTGAGTCCGGGGGTGAACCATACACGTCACCAACAATACTCAGACCTCCTAGTCCTTTTACTGATAAAACTGGTCCCGTGGCAGGTCCGATGTCCCTTTCTAAAGGTCGGTCCTCGTCTTCTTCAACTGTGGCCAGCAGTAGCAGGAGCCAAATAGACTTAAGTGATCATTTCCCAAGTATCCATTCAAGTACATCAAACATTAGTGTTGAAGTAGAAATATCTCCAGACTCTGAAAGACCCGATTATACTTTCACTGGAGATGTTTATATTAGTCCTGGCTGTGGAGATAGTGACACGAGTGATTGTTTGTCATATCGAAGCAGTATTCGAAGTATTGATGGGAGCTGGGAAAGCTTGGAGGAAAATAGATATCGAGTAATACGAAGCAAAGATTTACCTCCACAAAGTCAAAGACATTTTGTAGACACTGGTCTGAACAATCATAACCCGAATAGAGCTTTTCGAACTAGCTCATTGACTGACGATCTCATCAAGTTTGAAGAAGCTTCAAGAACGTCCTCAACAAATGATATATTAACTTGCAAAGTAGCCGATGAAATGGTGTCAAGTTGTAATGATCTCAGACTATCGTTAGAAGAGATTACTAAAAACGCGCGCGAAAACCACACCGAAAGCTCTTGGAAACAATTTTGTTTGGAACGCTCAAGTTCACTTCCGGTTAGGTCTAAAATAAAAACAACTCCACAGGGTATCCGACAAACTGATGAACACTCTCAAAGTTGGGAACAACTCAGTCCGAGGAGTTATGACGATAATTCCAACGAGAGCACACCTAGAAATCAAACTACAAACTTGACTAGATCTATTCATACAGAAAATGTAGATTTTAGTGACGATGTTGCTGATAAGGCACAACTTATATCTGACACAAGTTCGGAAGATAGTTCGCATTTCTCTAGAGGAAGCTTATGTAGTCTTAACCAGGATCATAACACGTCATTCATGTCAGAAACTTCGGACATGTCCGTAACGGACGGACCGGAATCGGTGCTTGCTGCCATCGCTGAAATGGATTTTTACCTCGATGACTTTACTTCTGATACTGCATCAAATTCGTCGAGAAGGAGCAACAGCCGGTCTGTCATTGCTCAGAAACTGAAAATTGATCATGAAATAAGGAAGAAACAAGTTCCAGACTGGAATGACGTCGTTGAAGTGATTTAGATTTTGATGGGTTTTTTTCGTTAATTACCTTGTAATTAATTTTCTATCTGTGTGGTTGTTATTTATGTTGGGTTTAATGACCAATTCATTTTTTTTTCAATTCAAAATTTATTTGGCATAAACTTCTTGTTGCCAACATAAACTTGTTGTTGCCAAAAATCAAAAACACTATACGCATTGTTATAAATATATTTTGCTTGTTACCTATTATCAGATATTTGAAATATTGAAATAAAATTATGAATGCATGATTATAGTCCTCTTGGGAATATTAGATACTGTTTACATCCGACTTTATCTGACAGCTGTAATAATGGAAGTGACATTGTTTATTATCACCAGAAACCTTCATGAGACAACAAAAAGCTTGGTGCTCAGGAAAATCGAAAAAAAAATAAACACGACGTTTGTCTGAATCAAACCATGATTCGAGATAATAAACGCAGTTTTGACTTTGACCCAGGCCATGGTGTAGGTATTTGATATCTCACTCCTTCCTACATCGCCTATTTTTCGAATTAGTAACCACTTGACAAATCTACATAATTAATTAATTTTGTTTTGCGCAAGTGTCGGCATACTGATTATTTTTTATATATTTATACAGGTAACCTATTCCAAGGGAAATAATCTTTAAAATAAGTTGATCTTTTCAGTAAGGGTGTTCTCCCTTGATCAATGATCGTTGCATGTGACCCGGAGTGGTTATGTGTAGTATAATGTTGAAGACAAAGTAGATCATTTTAGGGTTCAGCGTACGGTTACATGCATGGTGCGGGATTATAGAGGACTTCACGTGTACATAGATGCATACTTATATAAACAATACAGCAAGAAATAACACACGCGTACGTGTATGCATCACATCAAAACATACATACGTTTACAATGTCATTATATTGTATATTAAAATATTCAACATGATCTAAATAATACACATGAATCAGTATAGGACTGTGCAGTACATTTTTTATCTTATTATTTTCATGAATAGAATAAGCAATATTAATGAGAAAGAATAAATCACTAATTATTGTTTAAAATTATTACATTCTTTTTTCAAACTCGATTCGAATGTTACATAAAGGCCAACCTATAATCGTCCTCATAAGGCTTGGGAACACTCGCTCAACAGATGATGACATAGTTATCTGCATTCGTGATAACGAAATTATCACAACATGTTTGAAATGTATTGAAATGTTTTAAAAGATAAATGGTTATGTCCGGATTTACATTGTTTAAAAATGTGTAATCCTACATCTGGCAATATACGAACATTAGCATTTAAGCAGTTATTATGTTTATATAAGTACATGTTGTATTCGGATTGTATAAGAAGCATACACAATGTAACACAAAACTGCACAATGCACAATAGCTCAGTCGTACACCACAATAGAACTCAAATTCCCACGCCGCATAATTTTGAATTACATTTTAATAATACAAATGTATATCTTTTCAAAACATTGTAAATGAACCGTTTACAATGTCAGTGTAAAAAAACAGCCATAAATTAAATTATTATTAACAAGAGCGTTTCGCGGGAACAACTCGAGAAGACGCGAATCGGAAATCAGAATCTAATAAGAGAACCGTATGATCATGTATTTTTTAATAATATCTTTTTTTCAGTCCATGGGTTAAACGCCGTTTTTCAACGATATTTCAATTATATACGGCGACCGGTTCACTTAACCAGTTTTGCTGGCCTGTATTCTAACCAGTACTAACTTATTAACCCTTTCACAAGCAACCAGCAACTTCTCATTATATATGAAGGAAAATCGATATTTTATCAAGTTTTCATTAAAGGGTTATGTCGACCTGCCTCGACCGAGACTCTAACCCGGATGGCCGGGATATAGGTCCAGCACACTATATACTGGACCACTGCCACAGTCGAATAATATATGTCTGGTTATTCGAGTACAAGAATTTACAAAACAATAGATATATAATTGATCGAAGTATCTCAAATCACGTACACGCTAACATAGATTAATTAAGTAAGCCACGTCTATCTTTATGTTAATTGGATTCGCTTTGCGTGTTTATAAAGGCATCAGATAACAGCTAAAATAAACAACTTTGCTTCTACCCTGGTAGAACTTCTTTGTTAAGTTCATACGAAGAGTAAATGTTTTAAGTACTTGGGCACACATGGTCATATTTAAAACCCTCACAACAAGTATCACAGTAGGCTGGTTCGATTGGATTCTCGTAAGAAGAGAATACGCAGGCTAGAAGAGCTTAGAAGAGAACCCCAATCGAACGCAATCGCAGCCGTGGTTTTAAGAATTCAAAATGGTTACCTGTCGTATTTCATAATTGATAATAAATGGCGTGCTATTTTAAGAAAATGAAAGTCGTTTTAGATTAAACAGAGGAAATGTTTTCAAACGGAATTGTCATGCTGTTTGGTAACGTAGCCCACCTCTTCTAACCATCGGGCGGAATAGATAGAAAAGCTTCTAAAATTAGAAGATGACTAATCGAACTGTTCGGAAGAGCTCCACCTCTTCTGGTAGCTCTTCCGTTTGACCAAACGAACCGGCCTTAGAAGACGATCAATCGAACAGTTCGGAAGAGCTCTGACCCTTCGGGCAGCTCTTCAGCTTGACCAATCGAACCGGCATTAAGACATTTTATTTTGATCCCACTGGTCGTTCATGGTCGTTTTCATTATCAAGTTGTTATATAGAGAGCTTTTTGAAAATCTGTCCCAAATAAAGAGGCCGTTATAATAAGGTGATCTTATTATCAAAGTGATCATAAAGGGAGGATTAGTGTCTGTTGTATTGTATAATAGCGAATACTGAGTGAATCGTATAACTTAAGAGAATGGTTGAAACGTCTTAGGTAGTTCAGATGTGAAACCAATTGTAGATGTTCTTACGCTCCATGTTTCCGGTGGTATATTATTATAACATGCTGCATTCACGGTCTTCTTCGCCGGCGTGGACAGCTTTAGATAAAGAAAACCATAGTACAGATACGATAACTTTAGAAATGATCATCCATTTAAAGAAATGTGTTTTAGTCGTCCGCCTAAGTTGTCTATATGGAGAGTTTGAAGTGCGATTGGTTCGCGGCTTTTTAGTTGATGCACAATATTCCAATATCTTAGAAGTTGCCAGATCCTTTTCGAAGGATAAGTTAGTGCTGTTAGAATACAGTCAAGGAAAAATGTGAAATGAATCCGCCGCCGTATATAACTAAAACAATATCGTTGAAAAAAAACAGCGTTAAATCCAAAATAAATAACAAAGTACAGAACATTTTCGAACAAACTTATTTTGAAATCTACAACATGCGTTTAGTGACATTGTTTTGTTATACATTGTATATTAATATTCCAAATTACAAAGGATGTGTTATCTTGAATATCAGAAAAGGCATTATTTCTGTACAATAGTTACTATGTGCGAATGTTTGAAATATACATTTTCCATTACTTCAAACCACTGTTATGCATAATTTGCCGCACAAAACTTACAAGTCACATTTGACTGGTTTGCTGAACATAAATAAAGTATGTAATTACCCACAAAATACCGAGTACCTGCTTAAGTATAAGTGCATCATTCATTTCCATTTCAGCGATTGCATTTTTCACAGTATGTGAATGCCCGGTTCAGTCGGTGTCATCTATCGTGTTGTTATGAAAAGATCGCTTTGGATTAAATATACAGCTTTAGTATTAGGAACTACGTGAATACATTCATGTGAAATACTTCTGTTTCTCATGAATAATAGCCCTACCTGTTTTATTGTATGATAGCAAATACCGAACGAATTGTATAACTTTAGAAAAATGGTTATAAGAAACATAAGATCATTAAAGCGTGATAGGTACACCTTGGTACTTCAATTGTGAAACCAATTTTGAATGCTCTTGTCATGGTTAACAAAGAGATATTTAACACCGATTAAAATGATATAAACCAGGAAACTTCTTGGTACCGGCTCATGCCGTTTAAAAAGCAAGTTTCCCACGGCAATTGCGTGTCTTTTCTGTGCAATTCATAAGTATAGATTACTGGGAGTGCAACTGGTCAACAAAGCAAACAGAACGGTCTGGCCGTTGATGCACGGAGCCCCGGCTGTGGTACTGTGGTTAGTGTACAGAATTTGTAATCCGGCGATCCAAATACAAATGTAGAATCCTTGTTCAACTAGCATGAATTATGTTTGAACTTGACTAAATGGGTAATTTGTATGCAAGCGTTTAAGTCGCCTGTTATTCTATTCAAACACACTTAATATAAAGATATAAATCAAACAAATGTACAAGGCAACAATTAATAATTCATGTTAACATGTATATATACACTGGTTTCAGTGTATGTATATACTGTACAGCATCGCTATGTTACCATCTACATTTTAGTACTATAACTTTTCAACGCTAGAGGTTCATTTTGGTTCCTTTCTTTCACGGACATCCAAATAAAGACAGAGAGCAGTTCTAGCGGTTTGAAAGAAAATAAAAACTTGATCAAATATCCACAAACATCCAATTAAATATCAACGAGTATTACATAAAAGCACTTACTCGTAAATTAGTGATGATAATTAAGCGGTAACTTGACAATTTGTATACATGACATTGTGGTAAAACATCGATGCTAAAATAAAATGCTGTGGAACCATTACAAGTCGTGGTTCTCAAAGTTCGTTGAAAGCTCTTTTCAACTGATTCGACAATTAGACATCCCAAAGACCAATCGTAACTACTCGGGCATTTCCGTTACTGAGGAATACGCACCTTTTTTAGACAAGCGACGAAGAATTCCGATTGCGCAAAGACTTTAATTGATCAATAAAATTTAGACTCATTGTAATTTGTTGATCACTTTTTATCATAACTTTGGAAACAAAGTGCATGTGGTAGCATGGATTGTTAGATAAAACGTTCCATTATCAAGACGGTATAAAACGTCCATACATTATCTGACATTAAGAGAATGGAATTCACATTTCGTTGTAGGATTAAGCTTAGCATTAATTCTACAGAAATCAATCTAAGCTTGTTGTTCCTGACAGTATCCAGCGTCCAACTATCAATAAGTCAGATTGATGATAATAATACATAAGCAAGTCATTCAAAGGCCTAAGCACTGATCGAGTCAATCAAATATAAGCCATTTATATCACATTACCTTCTTAGTTATCTTGTCTTATTTTCCAATATTGATTCATGGCGTAAAAATGAACGCGGAAAAAACAAAGCCTGTTTTAGGTAGGTGTCAACAGCCCAACGCACTGACCTAGCACTGGACATCAGCCACGGCTACTTTAATCAAAGCATAAATTGATATGTTTGCCATGACAAAAACACATATGTTTACATACATTTACAAAAATAAAATTTAGAAATAACTTTTGGACTATTGTACCTATGTTCTTATTTGACGCCATTATTTGATTCTTTTTTTCAATTACCAGATTGATTGATTTACAATATTTTTCATCTCTATTTATCGTCGCAGCAACAGCCTGGTCACATACAGAACACATGCAGGCCTACACCTGGGTGGAACCACCACCGACATTCCGTAAGACAGCAGGGCATTTCCTCGTGTTTGAAAATTAGACAATTTCCATGATAGTGTATGACCTGCCGAGACCGGGAATCATACCCGGATCGCTGGGTTACAAATTCTGCAGACAGCTCATTCATAAATTTGGTTTTCGGCTGCACGGCCCAGACGGTTTTTTTGGTAACTTTCAAGGAAAACTACTTTGTAGATCAGACATTTCAAGCTTATAATGACATTATATGAGTTTAACTAAAAAAAACGAAAAACTGAGAAAAAGAACGAAATAACTTTTTGTCAAAAGCACTAAAATGATTCAAAAGTGAATTTTGAACGGGTAGTTTGTGAAAACGCAAACTAATTTTTGATGTAGGCCTTGTGCATGTTTGAAATTTTCATTATCTGAGACCATTATACAAATATTTTGTATAATAATGGTCCAAGTCATGTAACGTAGTCTCTTATTACATGTTAATAAATCACTGATTTATTGACAATTTTATTAAATAACTTTATTATCTGAATCAGTTTCATTTTAAATGTTTTGAAACCACATGAATAGCAAATTACTTATACAAGATGGCCGCCATTTCAGCTAAAATCTATATCACTTTTTGGCCACGGGCCGGGGTGTGATATAGATATTGGTCCGCTTATTGGAAATGCCACTGCATTACTACACCAGGCAGTAAACAAGTTACAAGGCTGGTAATAAATAGTTATTTAATAAAGATAGTTATTCTGAATTAAATTACACCATTTGAAAGGTAATGATCCTATCAATGAAGATTTTATAGCAAGTTTTAACATTTTCCCTATATAATCTAAACATAGTTCCCACATCTACAATATTTACCTCCTTTGTTTTGAATGTGCAACCATCTTGCGTTAAACTGGGCAATTGTTATCTGATCGTGGTTTATCGAGTCATTTCAAGGGAGATAACAACATTGCTTATGCCAGTTATCAGTTCAATATTGTTCCATATGAGAAATAAATGAACCATATAAATTATTGAATACATATTTCGTATAAATAACTTTGTAGGAATGACATATTAAGTCGCTTTTTGTTAATTCGGCTTGAACTCCTTAAAATGCACACCTTATAATTTATTGCGTGCATTCTTGATCAAGGGTATTAATAATGTCATGTCAAAGTGTTTTAGAATAGGATTGTTACTTATAATTCAACTTAACTTTTTAAGTATATATAATCTACTAATTCAACTTAACTTTATTTGAGTATGTATAATTTGAGTAAATTCCGTTGTAGGTCACTGGTATATTTTTACAACTAATTATATCGCGGGTATTGATATTTATAAGGTGTGACGATTTACCTTGAAATGTACACGTTTTTAAAGCGAAATTACTTTAACCACGATATTGTTACATTTTATTTCAACATTTGACATTTGGTATAAGAAGGCTTAAGAAAATGATGCATTCATACTGTTATCTTTCCAGATGATTTCAAATAAAGGATTTTCGTACAGGCCCAGAAAAGAGAATTACAAATCATTGCGTAGGTGTTAAAGCTTCGTCCTATTTCTTGTCGACCTTATGGTTACTAATACACCAAGCGTTAATTCGGAATATTTGCACAGTTGAAAGATTTTAAGTGGCGGTATGACATCTGCATTATATCGTATATTTACCGAAAACGTCGATGTAAGATTCGTGGTACCCGAAGCGTAAAATTTTACGATATTCTTTTCATTAGTGTATACACTTTGCCAGTCCTACCTATTTATTGGAACGTAATCAATAGAATACGTAGTTATTTATTCGTTCAATTCTCTGCTTTAAGGACATGGTACATAATTTGTGTAGAGCATTTAAGTTATTCGTGAAATAATTATAAAATACCTGGCTTGTGTGCCTAAAGTATTATATTCGTCGTAAGGACGTTTACCGATCGCGCAGATTTTATTGCGAAATTTCAATCGACTGTGGTGATAAATATCTATGCCTGTGGGATTGAAAAGTGAAAGTTAGGAGAATACCGTTTGACATTTTGTGCTTGAAGAGACGTTAGACGATTTGTCGTCGGTATTCGCGACGATGTCTGCTAAAAGGAGTGCGAGCCGTGTGTCCGAATCGTCTGCCTCGCAACAGAAACGAGCACAATGGAGCAACCAAGCTTACACCGTGGAGGAGCTCCTCGACCAGTTTTCATTACCGCAGATTGTAAAGTGTAATCCGCAGGCTATACTCGTGAAGAAGGATTCACCGTTACCGGTAAATCTTGGACAACCGATACTTCTGTTCGATTCCCGGTCGATACGGAAACTTCTGGCACGGAACGTTATCCTCGACCATTCAACCGGAAAGTTTACGGAAAACGACGACACCGTTGTAATACCAAAAGATTATGATGGTATGTTATTACATTAAGATATAATCTGCTTCGAGACCATTAACTGAATTTTATTGTCCAGAAATCGAAAAAAAATGACGAATTTAAATTTATACATATGCTGATATGATAGTTTGTCTTTTCTGCGTTTATATAAACGCGATTCAGACAGCAGTTTAATTTGATTTCTGGTACTCGGTCAGTGACATGAAGAGTGTTATAAAACAACCTCATCCACCACCACCCTAAAATTTATGAATTCGAATTGAATGTTAAGTAAGTTCCGTTGCTTATCTAATACAATTTCATACATAACATCTATAGATGCCCCACGATCGAACGAGGTGGTAACATATTGATTTATTCATATTCTAAAATGGATCATTCGTATTTATCAAAATAGATTGAACGCCGGAATAATGATATATGTAAATAGTAATTTCAGACGCACATATCAATAAATAATTATAGTTTAGCGTAATCATATCATACACTCCGTACATTGTTTGTGGAGTCTAAAATATCGCGGTGAATTATTAAACGACTTTCAAAATATTCTGTATTATAAATATGAGTGTCTAGGTCCGTGTTGGACCAACAGATGGTGTGGTTTCAGTATCAGCATAATTTAAAATCGTGAACGCCCATTGTTATGTATTTGATATACCATTTGGCGAAACTGCCAAATAACAAACGATGTAAACAATGGTGTACCGACGAAATAAAGTTATTTGGTAAATAACCAAGACTTCGGCCTCAGACAACAGATTTGCTGAGCTGGGGTCGTGGCCCAGAATTTTAGTGGTGTGTTTTTAAGTGCGATATGTCATTGATATGTTTACATACATGATTAGACATTATTTCTTAATGATTATCATCATTTTTCCAGTTCATTAAACGGTCAACGATCGTGTACAATATGTATAGATGTCTAACCGATCATGAAATCTTGAAGCACCGTATACATGAATCTGAAAGCTTGCTCTCAGACGTAAAACACTGAAATCGCATCCATCAAAATAATTTAATGAACCATACTATGGAAGATTTGAACAGTTTTTATTTAATATACAAACTATTAAATATGTTGAGGATATGTAGACATGCATGTATAGGTAGAATGAAAACTGTACAGTAGAATTTTTTTAATTTTTAAACATGATCATAGCATACAATAACAGAAAAGTTTAAAGCGAAAGAAAATTTGGGTAACTTATATCGTTTTTCGTTTAGTTATCTGTCATTGAATTGGATTTTGGGGCTTATTTTTAAGTTTAAAAAATCTGTTGTACAGTTTTCATTTTGCCTGTATGTCTCATGAAGTGAAAACTATAGCAAACGTCTTTAATAAATACTGAAAGACTAACAACGCTATTAACTCATTGTTAAAGGTTCGACTTAATAAAATTATTCACGGTCACGCATTAATTTTCAGATCTATACAAAAGTTTATAAAAAGACATATTACGTTGATCTTCCTTTTTTATTGTTAGTTCTATTTAGTCACGTAATGTCTAGGCGATACTTTTAATAATGTAGCTTTAAAGTCGATATGTTAACTCTAAATATAAGCTTATTAAACGATCATGAGTGTTGATACGATATTTTAAGATTTAAATAATAAACGCCTCAAAAAGGAATGCATTCAAGTTTTTAACATCATTTGTTTCTACCAAGATTTATTTTAATACTGTGGCAGTTATTTAATAAACATGTTGTATTGTTGCACATTTTACCTGTTCATAAAAGGAGTTTGCAAAAATATGTTTGAATAAACTCTAAACTTAAGTGTGACATTCCTATCCCTCTTAATTCCACGCATTTATGGTTTTATAGGTTTACTCTCAAGCTGGAAACATTCATAAATCATGTTTATTTCTGGTTACTCAACCTACCTATTTTTTTCCGGCGACCTAGATTAGACCAAAATTAACGATACATCCACTGTGATGTCATTTTCACCATTCTGCACGCTTTCAATATTAATAAACATATTTTTTTTTAATCCTTACATATCTACTCTATTTTTGATGAACATAATTATAATCAGACTCTAAGAGCACTGTTTATTTTTTTAAACAAAATATTGTATGCCTAATCTCCCAGTTCCACTTTGTATCTAGGTATTTTTTATAATAATAATATCTTTATAGAAGGTGAACACATTAAGTAAATATACAAACCATTTGACTTATTTTCAATGTGGCCTTCTGAAAACATGCAAAATAACATTTCACTAATACATACAATCAATGTATGAATGAATAAATGAATAATAGATTGAGTAAAGAATAAATACATCTGTAAAAATACAAAGGCGATGTAAAATAAAGCATAAATGTCTTTGTATTATATCTTCCCTACTTTGCCATAGCAAACATTACCCGGGCTTGTATTCAGGATAGATACATTTTCTACATATTCATATATTTGACCTCATTAAATTGACTACCATGTCGAATGATAAACTAAGCGGATTAGACACAAAGTAACAATATGGTACTTTCTCATTTCTCGCATCAAGAAATCCGAATTCTGAAAAATCAGATAATCTCAAATCTATTCGTATAAAGATGCGACAACCCCAACTGTTCACACATTATGAAATAAGCTTTTAAAAGCCAAAAATCTTAATTTTAGATTGTCAAAATGACATACAGGACAAACGACCACCCTTGGGCTATGTTTTTAAAAACAACAAAGATGAACACTATAGATTTCTTATATTATGTATAAGACCGGTGATTATAATGTCAAAGTACGTCTGTATTTGGATATATGTGCAAACAACGCTGTATAGTTTTACATCTTTAATAAGGGGGTTACGTTATTGTTGAATTTAGAACTTTATCAAGTGAAATTAACATGACACTTATATAAATAGACAGCAAATCTTGCCGTGTTCTTACAGCCAGGTCATGCTAGCCTGGAGCATGTTCGTTATGACAAAGAATGGAATTGTACAATAATATGGACATCTATGTTTTATATCTTATTTCGACTTTGTTTGGTTTATCTGTTGCTTAACGGCCCAATCGACAGCTATAGTCATTCAGGGCCGTCCAAGAGAGAGAGAGAGAGAGAGAGAGAGAGACAGAGAGACAGACAGAGAGAGAGACAGAGAGAGAGAGAGAGAGACAGAGAGAGAGAGAGAGACAGAGAGACAGACAGAGAGAGAGAGAGAGAGACAGAGAGACAGACAGAGAGAGAGAGAGAGACAGAGAGACAGACAGAGAGAGAGAGAGAGAGACAGAGAGACAGACAGAGAGAGAGAGAGAGAGACAGAGAGACAGACAGACAGACAGACAGACAGACAGACAGAGACGGGGGGGGGGGGGTACAGGAGAACAGGGCATTTATAATCCTATTCTTATTTCGAATAGTTTTTCTTGGTTCTTTATCGTGTCCGCTGTTATTTCGCCACTACATTAGTTGGTGTTTACAGCTAGCATACTTTTGTCGAGAAATGGGTTTGATATAAAAAAATAACAAAAGGATTTTATAATCATTTTCCCATGTTTAAATTTGAACAAAAATGGTCGAAACAAAACGGTCTCATGTTTTTCATGATGCAATTCTATTTGTCACAACCAAAATTCAGAATTGAATTATTTTGTCTGTTTTTGATCGACATCAGCGTTGTAAGTTTATACCACCGAAAGTCGTTTAATGGTTAAATCTCCACGAGCATTGAATTCATAATTCAGTAACAATGGACTATTCATTTTTACCTCGGGTTGTGTTTTGATGAATTGTTACAAATACAATATACTACAGATAGGCATAGTTGTGGACAATGGAAAATAATAACCAATGTTTAAACTCAAATATTTATTGAAACATGATCTCAACAACAAAAGAACTTTTCCCTGTGTTTGTTTGGTTAATCCAATTTAGCTGACGCATTTAATATATCTATAACGGTCCAATGTCATGACTTTGTAATTAAAGAATTGTACGTGAAGTAAAATGCCATTATATTGTTATTTTATATCATGAAACAACATTTCTAAATATCTTCATGTTTTTTTATTTATTTTTTATTAAGTGAGTCTTATTTGTAGTTTGGCGTCATTGAAGAACTACTATAATGACAAATTAAACTAAACTAATATTTTTAAACATAATCGAAAGCTTACAAAAACTGCACGCAAATACTGATATTACCAGTAAATTCTATCTTTCCTCATTCCACCTTTACATCTCCTATACCTTTTGTCTAAATGTACCACATACCCCTTTATCTATTTACGTGAAAGTTGCCAACATAAATAAATCATTACAGGATCAAAATACACATTTTGTTGGACTGTGTTCAAATAATTGCTATAGCGACTTGATTTAGTCAAGGAATTATTTAAACCATCCAAATTTTAAAAGTAATTGCGAATGCTGTCATGGACAATTACATTAAGTTCGAGTTTTAAACTATTTTAATGGTATGTACTGCTTTAAAACATCATTATTATCCACATGTTGCAGTCATGTTGACGTTTAAATTGAATCTACTTTAAATATTCGTGTATGTTATACTTATATTATCATTATGCATATTCGAAACCATTATAATGTAACTTTCCATGTAGAGAACTTTTCAGACTGTTTTGTGATACGAAATTTTTCTAAACGATTAAAGGTGTCTTTATAGTAAATGTATATTGAAAATACACGCAAGACAAACATTTAGCTACTCGTTGTAGATAAGGCTGTAAAAATCATAATAGTTTTATGCTATAGGTATAGCTTTGACTGAGAAAAAAGGGTAGATTGGTCGAAAGGCTTTGTTTTTGAAAATTTCATTGAGAATGTGATACGAATTACCCCAGATATTTACGAACTTTTTTTTCATTAGAAACTTCAGACTGGTCGTCGACAAGAATTGGGGTCGGTTATCAAAACTTCCTCTTCACTCTTGCGTTTATTTAGTGCCGAAATTTGCATTAACAAACCATTACAAGATCCATGAATACGAACATATACATAATAATATGCGTAGGTAGAATTAAGTCTCTAAAAATTCAATTAGGTCGCGAAAAGAAATGTTTAGTCTATTGAAAAATACTTATTTCGGTATTCAACATTTATGAATAAATACAGAATGTATATACAAATTCAGAAAAAAGTAATGAGTTTACGATTACTTAAAGGGCAACGCAATGTTGACTTTTCAAGCACTTAGTCCTGTAGAACTATTAAAGTTATGATGATTCCTGCATTTTTTCTAAAAATCCACCATTTAACAAAACTATTGGTGATTTATATTGTCATTTAGTGATTGAGCGAATCTCCTTGGGCGCCGCCATTTTGAAAGAATAGTCACGTGTCGTGACGTCGTATTTACATGTAATATACAAGTGAATATCCAAGACGGTTTTAACTCGCATTCTCTTTTATTAAATAGGTTTATGTTATACACCCGTGTTTGGATGAATTCAGTCCCCGAATGAAGAGAATCTCGCTAACCTATTTCTGCCAAGTAAATATAGAACATATAACACTATAATATAACACCACGTCAAAGGATGAATGATTAAGGCATGTGTTATGTTTCTGCATGATTGGGCAACTGTGGCCGGCTAATATGTATCGATTATTATTTAATCTTAAATAAATGAAGGCATTCACGTGATTTTTTCCCGCAGTAACTTAAAACATGTCATGATTTATAATTCATTTTCTTCAGATGCCATATTTAAGAATCAAATATATATATTTTATCCACCCATGTATGTATATTTATCTATGGTGGTAAGAAATAACACTGGATCATAAAGTGAATAAAACTCTTTTCTATTCCAGGTGCATTTCTTAGACTTAGATCAAGGACATCTAAAGACCATACGACACACAAAACGATCGAATCACTAGCACAAAATAATATCAAAGCATTCTTGAATTTGACCAAGGTTGTCTCATTTCGCGTTATCAACAGTCCAAATGGTATTGGCGACTTTCCTAGGGTGGATTACATACCAGGGAATGTGTTTGCAATTGATGAGGTGGTTGTCGGAAATCCTAAATCCGGGAAAAATCAAAGCAACAAAAAGTACATAAAATGTCGAGATGACAAAGATAATGTTATTATTATGCCAGTAACCCAGACAGGCGAGTTCGTTGAAATTTTGTCTAATGATTTGAACGGAAATGGACGAATGTCGGTTAAAAGCGAAGATTTGATTGAAAAACAGAAATTTCCAATCATCGTGCGCTTTATTCGAGGTCGTACTAGACCAAGGCTTACTTCATTCACTGGATTACTTACTCTTCTTGATTCTTACGAAGAAACCACTATTTTAGGATGTGTACTAGACAAAAGTGGCTACACATTGATCGAACTGCCCATGAGTTCACCTCTCACCTTTCATCTCGCTTTGAACTTTTCTGAGTTACAAACGCATCCAGTGGTTAAGAACGGCCTTCGACTCTGCGATACCACCGGTCATAATTTTGCCCGCGATTTGAAATTTAAATTCAAATTTGCCCAACGGTTTTTGCAGATGGGAAATAAGCAGGTTCCTCTGGACGATGGTGATGATCCTGGTGAATCGCCAAGTGCAAGAAATACGGCAAAATTTGGGGTCACTACGACATATCTTTACATATAAACAAAAGTTTATCAAAGAGTCTGTGTACTTCAAACAAACGTCTTTTACCGTCTAAAAACTGTGACCGTTGCATGTTGTTTTCGTATATAACCATAGTGTTCGATTGGATGTATATGGAGATGTTGTGGAAGATATTATTGATGTTAATCATGATTGTGTATCTTGTACTGACTTATTCAGTTTCAGTATGCAATACTTACGCAATATGACGCAAAGAACTTTTTCAGTGTATACTATGTGATAACTGTTTTTATTTTATATTGTATGGTTTGAATGCATTTGGAACACCTCGGTCATCTACGTCTGTTGAAAGATGGGGATACGGAATCGGACTAGGAGTGTCCAATGAGTGTGTATGTTGCCCAATCAAATAAGACACGATCGAAGGAATACCATACTTATATTAATGTATACACTGGTTGTGTGTTAAGCGTTTCGGACAACTGCGTCATCTTCTTGTTCTATTTTCTACGAAGTCTTTTTTTGTTTTCAACGTTGTTATGTTTGATGGTGATATGAATGATGTTTTATGTTGAAGAAAGTTAAATGGATTTCGCCATGCATACGCATAAAAATATACAATTATACATGAGATCTTAGATAACGTTTTCGAAACGAAATTGTATCTTGGAAACCAACATTCGTTTAGAAAGTTGTACATCTCCGACACACCAACAAAGTAGATCGCATTTTCATGGTCTAAAATCTAATATTTAGACATTACAATTCATTTTAACGTATTCGTATACAAAAAGCTATAGAACAATAAACTGAAAATGAAAAAGATTGGTTTTCTATTTATCATTATTTTTAAAAACACAAGCAAACTTTAGTTATGTATGTATATGCTCACCCTCTCTTGAGCAACAACCTCCCTTCAACAACAGCATGTTTTTTTCACTGCACGATTTAATTATTAATTTAACCTCTCTAGAGCAACAACCTCTCAGCAACAACTTAATTATGCTTCTCACAAAGGCTGTTGCTTTGTAGAGGTTGTACGTTACATCGTACAACGTTGATATTTTACTTACACTCGTATAACTGTTGTTATAATTCAGAGATTCTATGTGGTTATATTGTAGCATGTTATAGCCCTTTGATGAGGACTTTCATGATTTACATTAATCGTTGTACAATTGTGTAGATATCTGAATATATTAATGTGTTGTATTCGATGTTTATATTCTAGTTATCTTTTACGACATATATTTTAGCACATATAATGATGAACTGTTGCGTTGCATATTTACGAAATGATCTTGCAAACATACTGTCGTGTGTTTTATATAAATGTTATTCTACTTTTTCTCATTGTTTTCTCTTTCAACTGTCGGAGTCAACAGTTATTGGCAACTTCCTGCCTGAACGGTGGCTGATAACACCATCCGTATCTGTACCCGGACAGAACCACTGGTCTTTATAAGCGAACTATTAGCACTCGAACTCATAGCGGTTAGGGACTTGAGATTACTAGTTAGAGATCATAAACACTCAACCAAGGAGGCCCTACCTTTATTTTACGACACTACTTTTATCGACTACGTAACTTTTATTCTAGTACACGTACGCATACGATAAGTGCGTTTTTGGTTGCCTTTTGAGGCCTCAATAAACATTATACACTATCACTGTAACGTTCTAGCTCCCTATGCATGTACGAGGATGGTATTTACAGATACAATGTGATATGCACACGCTTGTTTTCATAAGATATAATCTTGATGTAGTTATGAGCCTCTGTTTGCTAAGCGTGCATGGGATAATAGTGAATGACAACAAAATAATTATTTTTCTTATGGGAAGCATGTGAGGAAACAGTCCACTTGCTTACAGAAGGTCGGCAGTTTTATCCGTTAAAGCTGAAAATGATACCCGATGATCCTTAGCTGTTTGTATGACCTTTAGCCCCAGTGAAAGAAATGTGGATCAAACCACGTGACTAAGCCTCGATTTAGACATTTTCAGGATTCATAAAGGTATTTCTTAAGCTTTGTGACTCAGAGAACCAGCGTATAACTTGTCTTAAACTGGATTCGGTAACTTCCGAGCGATTTTATGAGATTACTGTCTTATGATTCTTTCGATTGTCGGACACGGAACAGTCGCAATTAATGGGTACGAATGTTGTTTTTTTCTTAAACCAAACCCATTTAAGGGTTTGATTGAATATCTGTGTACTATAATCGTCATTCTGATTTGCTGAATAGTGTTTATGGATGATCTAATAAACCACAAAAAAATGTGACAAGGTTATCATACTCTAAAACTATCTATTAGTCAAAATCTCGCAACTCCGAATTTTTAACAAACAACGTTTTGATAGCGTATCCGTCTAGGGTCGTCATAAATATCAAATAAATGTATCAACAAATGAAACAAAGAAACTGTATAAATACAATATGTATGCTACTGATTTATTACTGAACAGTTAATTCTCACGTACCGACCGCCACATTATAAAAACCACGTCATTCTTACATTTTTCCTGATCGATTTTCAAATATTTCTCAAATACAGTAAAATACGATTATTCGAATTCCTTGGGTCCGATTAAATTATTCGGATAAACCATAGTTACGAATAATCAATTTCAGAATGATCTGGGACACTCTATTTCATGAATGATGTACTGGTAAGAAAACGATATTGCGTACCGTCCGTCCATTACAAGGGAGTTAACTCTTTAACACCTGATTAAACTTGTTCCCGTTCCACGTTGCTGTTCACCAACGGCTTTGTACAGATACGTCATTGGGAACCAGTATAACACCTGATGTTAGTTGAGTGAAAATGATACATGTAAGATTTTAAACCACCATAAATTGAGTTAGATTTATTTGGTAACAAAGATGGGCTGTTATTATATTGGAAGAAAATAAACGTTTACTGAGGTTAGAACCCAGGAATCGCTACATATAACTACAGAAAGTAGAAACATATTGTATACATAACATATATAATCGATAAGTGGTGACAACAACTAAATATCTACCCGGCACGAGAAGACGTAAATGAAAAATAAAAAAAAACAGAATTAATTAAATCGGAATACCTCTGCCTCTTAGAAATGATGTTTTTATGCGTGGTTTTATCATACATGTTTCGCCTTGCGGCTCTTCAGTGCATCGACAAAATGATAGAGTTGTTATTTATTATGACGTCATGATATCTTTTAGACTTCATTTGAAGAGTTCTTTGGGAAGGGTAATTCTGACGTTAAGTAGCCTTTAATTCGGGCTTAAATAGTTTGATAAAATGTTATTCTTTGACTTACCTAGCTGACACATTTTTAGGATTTTAGAACCTAAATGTTCCAAGTTCCCATTTTATAATTTTTTTCTAATAATATATATAATCGAAAAGAGTGGTGACGACGATTAAATGACGCCCAAAATGCATATGTCCAAAACAACAATTTCCCATGTGTGTTTCCAGCGTGTAGTAAAATGGGACATCCTGGTCTTTTTTGCTGATGCACGTTTATGGGTGTTCGTTACTACCAGGGTCTGATAAAATGTTTGCATCTTACCAATCGAACCCTACTGTACTGAACGCAATCCGATATTGTTAAAACGAAAGAATGAAATTTTCAGAGAAATCGTTTTGACACACCTACTCGGGCTTATTTAGTTCCTACCTAGCATGTGGCGTAGGGGGTGTTTGACACAAGAATGCCCCTAAATCAGACCGACAATACCTCTCTGCACTTGGTAATTTACCTTCAGTTTGTTAAGTTCGTAAATATACTAAAATTTAATGGAATTTCATTACGGCGCCTGGTTGCCCTTATTTCATAAGGAATTGTTCTGCGATTAGTCGTTTCCAATATTCTGATAGCATCTATCATAAATATATACTATGTATATATGCAATTTCCTAGTGCAAGCAGGCCAATACACATGTACTCAAATTCCAGCATACTTCTCAAATAGTTGCATGTATACTGATTCACCACGTGTCCGTCTTACATATGTATGTAACCGTACACACTATGTCTCTATATAATTGACATCGAAATCAATTGTTCTGTTACAACTACTTATGAAGATAGACACGTCCCTCTACGACACTCGCCGCTTGTCGACTTTTTAATAAGATGTTCTCGTATCATGAGTACATTGCCAACGACAATTACCCAACACATAATAATGGCACCACACGGTAGTCTTGGAATTGGTGCAAAGCGCAACATATCATACTAAAGCCATACGACTTGTCTCATTCAAGTAGCCCGCACGTGAAATTCGAATAACAATCGCTATTATTGCAGACATCTACAACAGAAAAGCGAGCTTCGAGAAGAAATATATACGCAGTCGTTCAGCTAGACACGACAGTACGAGTAGTAACTTATAACTAAATATCTATGCAAAAACGAACAACATGCGTTGTTTCTATGTTGGTGTTTCTTCTAACTAAACGTTACACACGTCAGGTGATTGTGCAAAGTTTTATAGCCTGTATATAACGCTATCGAATAGAACATAAAATAAATAAAAAATAAAAAAAGTTTCCGTACCGGCCTTGAGCCCGCAAAATGTTTGTCTCGAAAGATTCCAATGCCAGACGCTTAACCGACTGCGCCAGCGCGGTACACTACCTGATTAAAATCGGAGCTTATGTACATGTAAATAGAAATGTGTGCACAAGTTCGGTTGAGCATTTTTATCTTACTGTAAAGTTGACAAATATTGCGTTAACAGACATTACTATCAGAGCCATACATAAATAAATATATATATATATATACAAATGTTTATGTGCAAATAAACGATTTCCCATGCTGTCCGTATTTGCGTTACCAGTGTGTAGTACTGCGGGACATCCTGGTACGTGCTGTTGTATTACTCCCCTATGCGTGGTCGTTACTATCAGGGTGGGGTAACAATGTTTGCTTCTTACCTATAGAACCCTACTGTACTGAATGCCATCCGAGAAGAATATATTATATGTAGTCGAAAAGTGGTGACGACAATCAAATGTCTTGTTGACAAATACCATTAAGTGAACATTCAGACATATGTTGCAAAAACCAACCTAAATTTTCCTTGTTCCCATTCTATAAATGTTTTTCTAAAACTTGTCAGCCAGGTTTATCAAAGAAAAACATTTTATTAAACTATTTTAGCCCGAAGTAAACTTAACGTCAGAATTACGCCTCAAAGAACTCTTCTGAAAGTGGAGTCTAAAAAATATCATGACGTCGTAAGCAGTTACAACGCTATTATTAGTTTTTTTCAACGCACTGAAGAGCCGCAAGAGTATGCATAATTAAAGGATTAAATCACAAATCAGAGGCGTTCCGATTTAATTTCTTTTTATTCAAATAAGTGTTCATTTTTATAAGTAAACTTTGATAGATGAAATTGAAATTTGTTAAAAAATAATCGCACCTAGAACCTGAATAATTTCACTTATGTGGAAGCACTTTGTGCAGTGGTACCCAAACGATAGCATTTAAATATATATGTATTGCATTTCATTTACAAAACTGACTTTATACAACTTATCTATTATTATACACATACGTTCATATGCAACAGGTTTTATATGAGCATGTGGCGGAAGATCTGAATCTTGAAATCAGACTCCGAGAGCTCAAATCTCTTGTCTTGTCTTTTTATGTTTAATTATGATCAGACAATTATTACTAGTATATCATTGATACATTAGACAGACAGTACAAATGATCTGACTTGTAATCAAACTTTATTCATATCTATATTTTCAACCACTTGTGAATGGAATTGAGCTCAGAGGCTGTTCTCGAATATAATTATATGAGTAATGAACGTAACGGGGAAAGGGAGATAACATAAACAAGTACTAAATGAATATCGCTGTAAATGTTATCTAGCAAGCAAACAGTTACTTCCCTTTATTTCTTAAGTGTATAATACTCTAACAATATAAATTAAGCCAGATTGTCCACTAGCACGGCCTTAACACGCGCAATGTATTCCAGAACAGTTATTATGAGGCTGCTCAAAACAAAATTGACATTTTGTAGCAAGTGCGGTTGTGGGTGGGTGCGCATAATCCGCGTTAAAATACAAAGGTGCATTTTCCGTCCAGACAAATCTAAAATAGCTACTCTCCTTAATTCCTTCTACTCTACAAATGAATAGATTGCAAATGAACATAAGAATATGTTTTATGTCATATATAATGTCTAAGCTTTCATATGAAAATTTTCAATAACAACAGTACATATAGTAGCAATGAATTATTTTGTCACTCTTTACCGAGAGACTTATCGGTTTGTTTGTACAATTCACATATGGTATCGAACGTGTACATGTAAGTTACCACCAGAATGCTGTGATTGAGTGATCGTTTATAATTATATCGGAAATGATCGTAAACTTGATATTCGTCTGAAGTGTTTACAGTAAATGATATGAACGTGTTATCAACTATTTGCTCAACACTACACGTGTCGATAAAAAACTATCGATCTACAATATCAACTGTGCCATAATTTATAGTTTTATCAGATTAAATGCAACTCGTGAAAATCCAGTATGTACACAGTCACTTCTAACTATGGCCATCTCATATATTTATTCAGTTGTTGTTTAACTGCACAATTCACAGCTATAGTCAATTCAGAGCCGCCTAGAGAAGGTGTGTAGATAAAATACATGAAAAACGAGCATCTATACCTATTCTTTCGGAATAGTTTTTTCCGTTTTTTTATCGTGCCCGATGTAAAGCACCGATACACGTCTTGTCCCTTTTCCTTGGTATTCTAGACACAGTTGGATCGATAGTTTGGACACTGAAAAAGCGTCCCTGAGAAATTCGAAAGGGAGAGCCGCGAATCGAACTTACGACCCGTTGTTTAGTAGTCCAGCGTGTAACCACTCGACCACCGATGATATTTTATAAGTATGCATGTTTTAACAGTAAATGATATTGTGTTATCACGCTGTAGGGAGTTGTGTTTTTTAGTCACGAGTCGTAATTCACATGTATTGTAATATGCGTTGTATTGTTTGGGATGAATAAAATATTTATTGGAAGTATCAATTGCTTTGTGTTACGTTATCATTCTTTTAAGGGCAGGTTTCATTATGAACACATGGACGAATGAAACTATCACACTCGTTCGAACACAACATTTTAATGAATGCTTATCATATAACTAATTCAGTATCATATAATATTACCTGAATACATCCATTTTGAACACAGAATAGAGAATGTCAGAAAGAGAGAACGGAATTATTGAATTAGTCTATCCAGTAATAACAAAACGTGGGAGTTGAAGCTCGTTTACAAACAGAGTTCCTTGTTACCATAGTAAATATGTCTAGCAATGGACCCAAAGGTCGTATTCATGGAGCGTATTGTAGTTTCATTAACAGGCTCTTTATATATTCGAATATATGCATGTATCCCGTATATGTATGACCAGTCGTATGTAGCATGGGAATTCCAGTACATTCTACCACCAATCATATCGATAGGCCTAGATAATGTAGCATACTCTATATGAATCGTGTCTATATTTGATGAATTCTTTACCAATTTATTAGGATAAACCATTGCATTGTAAGTGTACTTTTCTGGAAAATAGTGGTATCTGTAACCATCCAGCCACTGTTGAACAAAACTTCCATTTTTCTCTGACATAACAAACGCTGAGCCCAATAAACCCGAGCTTTGGTTCGACATTACGCATGGATATTGTCTGAGCACATCTATGGGTTTAACTATGAAGGTATCTGTATCCAAATAGATACCTCCATATTGAATCAATGCCTCAATTCGCATGATATCACTGGAATGCTCTTTATGTTTTATATGTTGACCGAATATTACCTTTGGCTGTTCACGATTGAGAATAATAACATCAGGCCAGAAAAAGGTGAATGCATCCCAGTATTTTCCATACGGTGCTTGTCCATGGAATACAATGATACATGGATTGATAAACCTTATTACGCTGAGTAAACTGAGAAAAGGTGCAAAGGAGAGTTCTCCACGCGAATACCACACATAATGAACAACATTTGGTACCCGTTGTCCGCCCCGACAACAATTTTGTATGTACCTATCTAAGCAGGTATCCCCGAAATCCATGCTATCAATATTACTAGAATTACTTGTGACAGAGTACCAGGTCTGAACTGTCTTGTCAGTACATCGAATCGACAATTTTCGCCTTGGGTTTCGGTGAAACATTTTTCCGATGATTTTTTCAGCGCACGTAGACTTATGTTGAAATGTCCAATCAGTCATGTCAGAAGTCACTGCTCCAAAGAAGCTTGTCACCTCTTTGTTGGAATTTTTACCACACTTGACTTTTATTAATCCGTTTAGGAATAAACGACGACGTTTATCGTCGTTCGATATTTTAGTGGATTTCTGTGGTTTCCGTGTCGAATGTTCAACCATGCTTATAAACGCATCTGATGAAAACTCGTTAGTAAGATGTTTGTCTGAAATATAGCAGGTATCTTTTGTTAAACACGTCTACTTTGTGTATGTAGCATTAATGCGCACCATAGAGCACGAATAGGTATGGTCTGAATTATTTTTTCTTTCGTTTTTCGTGATTTGAAATCAGGATAAAATAGTAACGGATACTGAAATCTAATACTAGTAGGTGTTTGCTGCATATGTGTTATACGGTTAAGCAACGCAAGTAATTGTTAAGTAATGTTTAAATGTCATCAGTATCCAATTGTATAAACATTGATTAAAGTTTAGGTTAAATAATATGTTATATAAACCAAAATATAACAAGAAATAAGATGACTGCCTTGGTTGTAACAAACACTAGCTGACATCAACAATTCAGACGAGTGAGCAGCCAAACTGAGGATCTAGACGATATCAGACACCTGAGTTATTAGAAATGATATCGGGAAAAATTTAACATATTGTTCATGAATACAATCACTTTAACAAATTTCAACGCAAAATTTAACTTAACCTCAAAAGGCACACAGCTGTTACAATAACCAATGCTTATACAATTTGGTGGCAATTCACATACCTTCTTTCAAACCAAAATAAATCGTTTTTGTAGTCCAAAATTCCAACTTAAATGACACCATAAACCCCAGTGCAGCTAGCACCCAAACCACCAATAATATATACCTCCGTTGAAAAGTTGTCAACATTGTGTCTCCTGTCTGTAAACAGAAAAAAAATTTAATCTAAATGGAGAATATAAATATTATATTTGACCATCTATGAAATCATCAGATTCAACTACACCATCGGCATCTTCATATTCCAGTACATCATCGGCATATTCATGTTCCAGTACAATATCGGCATCTTCATGTTCCAGTACATCATCGACATATTCATGTTCCAGTACATCATCGGATTATTCATGTTCCAGTACATCATCGGTATATTCATGTTCCAGTACGTCATCGACATCTTCATGTTCCAGTGCAACATCGGCATATTCATGTTCCAGTACAGCATCGGCATATTCATGTTCCAGTACATCATCGGCATATTCATGTTCCAGTACATCATCGTCATATTCATATTCTAAAATTTCATCGGTATCTTCATATTACAGTACATCATCGGCATATTCATGTTCCAGTACATCATCGGCATCTTCATGTTCCAGTACATCATCGACATCTTCATGTTCCAGTGCAACATCGGCATATTCATATTCCAGTACATCATCGGTATATTCATGTTCCAGTACATCATCGGTATATTCATGTTCCAGTACATCATCGACATCTTCATGTTCCTGTACATAATCGGTATCTTCATGTTACAGTACATCATTGGTATCTTCATGTTACAGTACATCATTGGTATTTTCATGTTACAGGACATCATTGGTATCTTCATGTTACAGTACATCATTGGTGTCTTCATGTTACAGTACATCATTGGTATTTTCATGTTACAGTACATCATTGGTATCTTCATGTTACAGTACATCATTGGTATCTTCATGTTACAGTACATCATTGGTATTTTCATGTTACAGTACATCATTGGTATTTTCATGTTACAGTACATCATTGGTATCTTCATGTTACAGTACATCATCGGCGTTTTCATGTTCCAATACATCATCAATATCTTCATGCTGATGTACACAATCGGCATCTTCATTATAGTACATCATTGGTATCTTCGTGTTACAGTACATCGTCGGTATCTTAATGTTACAGTACATCATTGGTATCTGCATGTTACAGTACATCATTGGTATCTTCATATTCCAGATCTAACAAAGTAGTATTTTATTTTTCCAGCAGTATGAATCAGTGTCCATAGAATTAACAAATTATATTTTAAAAGTCATTAGAGAGTTTTTATACTACATTAAGAGACATTTGACTAACCAACCAGTCATACTGTGTCAGTCCACTAGACATTTAATACCATCATGTATTACATGAACTACATGCATATCAACGAACTGAGCTACTTTCAGTAGCACTTGCGCTTTCTACGAGAAAGTCAGATGGACGTAGAAGAGTGGCAAACATAACAAATTTATACTATCACCACATTCCAGTACAAAGTATAATGTAATAGATTATCACACCTTATAATTAAATTAATTGCACCGTAATATTTTCCGGAACCCAACAAACGAATTAATTATATACATAATTATGCATAGTATTTTAAGCATACTTGATACATATATTGTATTATACATGTACACTTTTTTCAGTTTTACAGTAAGTAAGTAAGTAAGTAATGTTTTATTATAGTGACATGTGTATATACAGATATAACAATTCGTGTACATTTAATACAAAAATACAAAACACCCGGCCCATTGGGCCTATATGTCACCTAATTACAAGTTAAACAGTTTTAAGTAGTAACGATGGATTGATATATAATATGATATAGATATTAAGAATGTACAATGAATATAAATGTTTAATTTTGTGCACTGGTTAGAGATAATCTATTTGTATTATTATTGATTGTATATACATTTTCTTCGTTTCGCGAAAGCAGATACTAAATACTTAGCGACTTTTCTCGTGTAGTTATTTAAAAGGAATACATTTCTTCTGTATTTACACGTCAAAGTTTATTTATTCTGTACGTTTAGAATTAATTCTACCACTGTCAAATAGTTATCATCATACTTCATGAACAATTCATAAAGAATGCTAGAAAAGTTCTAGAAAAAAACTCATGAATTCCATTCGAAGCGGAATGAATTACAGTGGACTCTCGTTGGTTCAAACTCGCCGACACTGGTCAACCAGTTCCAATCTTTCCTTGCCATTCGTAATGGTACATTTTTCTGCACCAAGTCGGGTTGCTTCCCTTGAAAACTTTGTATGATACTTCGTGGTTATGAAAGTTTATTGTTTAGGATACCATACATTAGGCTACATAGTAGATAACAATATCACATACACATACATTATGATAGCATAATCTGGTTGAAACTTGATAAATATTTTTTTCATATGTCATGTGACATTTATTTATGCGGTCTATATATATGGACCGATGACAGTCCAGCTGCTAAGTTGTATAACATTTATTTATTTGATGTATTGCAAAATGATATATTTGAATATGATCAATTAGGTCGAGTATTATTAGCTCGTGATTGTAATGCTAGGGTGGGTACAAACCCAGACTACATAGCACGTGACACATTTGTACCAGATATTGACCCCGAATTGTATTGTCCAGACCAAGCCACTGAACGGGCCTCAAAAGATAAAATATGCAATGCACGAGGTACTCAGTTATTAGATCTATGTAAAGCCACCACATGTAGAATTGTGAATGATTTTAACTCAGGTCAATTCACATATTTAAGCCATAAATCATGCAGTACAATTGATTACTTGTTGTCACAACAAACATATTTTTGTATAATCCATGATTTCGCCGTCGGGAATTGTAATATCCGTATAGCGATCACGGACCTTTGCATTTTATAATACGTTGCGAATGTTTTCATAAGGAGTTTGTAGAATCTGATACTAGTTTTTCTTATTTAAATGGAATGCTGATTTCAAACAATCATTTAGACGATGTATCATTGCTAAGCTACCAGATCTTAATAATTTATGTTTAAATACAGTTAATAATTGCGACACGACAAACGTTGACGACTTAGTGACAAAATTTACCAACTCTATTTGTGAGGTAGCGGATCCATTGTTTAAGAAAACCTACAAAGAAGGCAATAGGCCTATTAATGTCAACAGTAATAAAGACTGATTTGACCATGAATGTAGTACATTAAGATCAATTCATCAAACAGCTATAAAGGAGTTTAGTAATAATAAAACCCCTGAAAATCACGCCGAGCTAAACCATGCAAAATTTTATTATAAAAAGTTGAAAAATCACAAGAAAAAAACACATAAACAAAACATGCGTAAAACATTAGCTGAGTTAATACGCGGACGTCCCCGAGACTTTTGGCGGTCATTTCGCGGGTATGATCATAGTAGAACTACTTTATCTGTCGATGATTTTAAACAATATTTTTTATTTTCAATGTTTGAATCTATTCAAACACCAAACATCACTGAGGTTGATGATTTTATTGTGAACAGTAGGCCGGTTCGATTGGTCAAACAGATGAGCTGCCTGAAGAGCCAGAGCTCTTCCGAACTGTTCGATTAGTCGTCTTCGAATTTTAGAAGCTCTTCTATCTATTCCGCCCGATGGTTAAAGAGGTGGAAGAGATATTAATCACGTGACCAAACAGCATGACCGAGCTAACAATACCGTTTGAAATTGCCTTTTTCAAACTACTGTTATGACTCACAACAAAACGATAATTTTCACGTGCGCATTAGTTTATCCGCACTATCTAACATTTCGGTGTTCGACTGGGTTTCTCTTCTAAGCTCTTCTAGCCGGCGTATTCTCTTCTCATGAGAGCCCAATCGAACCGGCCTAATGATATTGACGTCAGTTTAAATGATGATATATCTACCGAATTAAATAAACAAATAACAATAACGGAAGTACGCAATGCTGTAAAACGTTTGAAACGTATAATAAAGCATCGTGTCCTGCGGATAATTTAGTCAATGAATATTTTATTGATGCTATTGATATTTTAGACGGCTATTTGACTGATTTATTTTATGTTGTTTTTAATTGCGATGTGGGCTCAATGCTTTATCATACCACTACACAAAAAGGTGATTTTAATGAGATCAATAATTACCGCGGCATTACTTTATTAAGCAATCTTGGGAAAATATTTACAGGTATTCTAGACGCGCGAGTAGAAAACTGGTACAATGATTCAAAATGTTTTATCCGATGCTCAATTCGGTTTTCGAAAACATCATGATCACAGTACAGTCGATGCGATTTTCGTTTTACAAAATTTGATTGATCATTGCTTGAATGAAAAAAAACACGTTTATACTGTGCGTTGGTTGACCGAAAAAGGCCTTTGATTCAGTGAACCGTGATGCCCTGTGGTTTAAACTATACAAACAAGGTCTAGATGGAAATATTTTTAAAATGTTTCGAAGCATGTATAATATTGTGAAATCCAGTATAAAGTTTTGTGATCAGTATTCGGATTTTTTTCGAAATTGCAGTGGGTTTACGCCAAGGCCAGACAAATTCACCAGCATTTTTTGCCTTATTCATTGACGATATTGAACGAAGTAACCTATCGAGTTTGACTGTAAACGAAATATGTATTATCATTTTATTGTTCGCTGATGACATGGTTATATGTGGTGATTCAATTGATGACCTACAGTGTAGCCTAAATTCTCTCTATGATGATTGTTTTAAATGGGAGTTAGAAGTCAATACTGCGAAAACTAAGGCTGCTGTTTTTGGACTTGATTTTTATCAAAATCAAGTCCTTTGTAATCATTGACTTATGTTTGGCGCTGGACTCCATAACAGCTTGGTTAAAAGAATGCCATATAAAGGAAATAGTGCGCAACTAAATGGTATGTTTATATAGAAGTATCTGGAATCTTTCCCCAATCAAGTGTGTCAGATCTAAATACATTTCAAATCATTCTATTGTAACTACATGGAAAGAGTCATGTATCTAAATAAGTGCTTGTCGGTAGATACATGAGATTTTCAAATGCGTAGAATTAAAACCGCGTATTCACTGTCCAATAAAATATCTTGCCGTAAAAGTAGTTCTACTTTCGGTCTTCGTTCGATAGTTCAGAAAAATCTCCACGGACGTATTCATGCATTTGCAACAATCTACCGTCGATGTGTGTGTTTTGTGCCTTTCTAACATTTCTTAATATTACAAAGCGAATTCTCATTTAATCGTATTTCGTGGTATTCACACCAACTAGTGTTATTTTGATGACGGAATCGCTATTTATAGACTCACTCCCCGCAGTGACTAGTAGCAAAGCGTAACCGATGTGGGGAGTTTGATTTATCGAAGGTTGAATGTTAAAACTGCGGCTTAAGAATAATAATTCGAGTCGCTAAATACGAACGTAAATTACTGGATACGTGCTTTTAAAATTTACTGTTTAAGAGTTCCTTTTACGCCAGATTATTTAGAATTACATAATCACGTCTGAATTTCATGCAACATCGGGTTAACTATAGGTCATATAGGTCTTACTCTACTGTGTCAGGACCTTTTTGATTTGAGTGACCCTGAATGTGTTCAATGCGACGATGTTCTGTTGTGTTAAAACCAGAAGAATCAATGTTTGTATTAACTGTTAGTGAAGTGTTGTTTACTAGTTTTGTACAATAAAGAGTTTTTAATGCAATTAAATTGTCCTCAATTATTGTGCTAATCATTAAACTTTCCAATATCAGGCTTTTTCATTTTAAAATTTTAGCAAAGGGACTATAGTAAAGCCCTAGCTTATGTCATTCACCTATATGCATATGACCTGGATTACAATATGAATGAAAAATCGGTCCGTAATTTTAAATGTTAATATATTTGTATGGGCTCGAACGATGTGGGTACACATTTCTCTCTTTTGTCTCGTATGGTAAAAATCAAGTCCGACAGTACTTTCAGTACTTTGATTAGAAAGAGGGGTCTTATACGAAATAATGAAGTTTTTTATTATAACAACGAATTGTTAGAAATTGTTGATAATTTTAATAACCTTGGTGTAACTTTGAATTATACGGGCACCCTCGTATTAAATATCAAAAGCCTAAAAGGCAAAGCCTTAAGGGCAATGTACGTTTTATTAAACAATATTAAACAATATAACATACGTCCCAATATTTCATTACAACTTTTTGACGCATTTGTTGGCTCAATATTGAATTACGACAGTCCTATATGGGGAATTACCAAATCTGCTGAACTAGAACGCATTCATCTTCAATTTTGCAAGACAATTTGAGGAGTAAAACAATTAACAAGCAACGCGGCTATTTACGGGAAATTGGGACGGTACCCCTGTATGTCAATATTGGGTTAAAATCATTAGAACTGAGAATATTTTGTTGAGAATTGTATATTTACATTCCTTATCTAAATACCATGATGGAAGAAAAAATTGGGTCTATAATGTTAAAAAAATATTACATGAGTTTGGGTTTAGTTATATATCTAATAATCAAGAAACTGTTGATGGTAAACAATTTATCAATTTATTAAGAGAACTGTTATATATTAAGCTATACAAACATTTTTCGGTAATATTCAAATAAATGAAATTCTTAAATCCCTATATACATTGTACATTCATTTAAAACCAAAATTTGATATATCAGAATATTTAATAAATATCAATTCTTATAACATACGCAACCAGATTACTAGATTATGAGTATCGATCTTCACATAATTTGTTTATTGAAACTTTTCGACACGGACGAAATAGAAGACCCAGACATGAAATAGTTTTTTTGTGGGTCAGACGTAGAAGACGAATATCATTTTCAGTTTTATCATCACATGTAAAAACTATTCTGACCTTGGAGTTAAATATATTCCGAAATCTTTTTATAAAAAACAAGCGTGTATAAGTTTATTGAATTACTAAGCTCAACATTATTAAATTTAGGCAATTTTATTTTTCAAGCATTTATAAACGACGTACAATTGTTCAACCAAACATGTTAGTTTAAAACCTGCATTATTTATTATAGCTATTAGCATTCATTCATCCTCCGTTATACATTATAATATTTGTCAAAAGTATGTTACACTTTTAATACATGTAATTATGTTGTATTATTATAAGCAATATTGTATGTCATATTGACATTTTCTTTTTCCCTTTTGTTTCACGTGAATATTATTATATTTGTATTTATGCATACATTGTGACTATGTACTATTTGTACTTGTCTAAATAAAGATATGTTCGGCTGTTCTGTTCATGTACAATACATACATTATGATAGCACACAATCATACAAATATTCATAAATTACATCACTATACATGTAAGAAAATAAGGAAAAAATAATCATGGACAATAAAGATATTGTTTATATAAAAAAACACGATAAGTTCATATATTACGAGATGTTAGAATTTAGCAAGTTTCAGCCAACTAGAGCCCTCTATATATAATATCCGATATTTGCACAATAAGGCACATCACAATATACACTTCTTTCAAATTGATATGTGCTTATTCTTGGCTGAAATCTTATAGTCTTAAAATTTTAGATATTGCAATATATATATATGTACAAATGGAAATAACTTACCCAAGAAAACGGATACAAATTCTAATTCAGACCTTTCGGGTAGCAGGCATAGAACACCGTCGCGCTTTCATACCCAACTTTCGCGGACATGCTGATTTGGAAAATCGATAAAAAATTTACATTAAACAAAGAAGGGGATTTTCACTATAATCGTCATAACTTTTATTCTATTTAAAATACGAAATTTGTACTCATCACAAAAGTTTAATTAATCTTTTATCTTTCTAATGGTGTATTTCTTATTATTTTAAATTAATGCTTTCTTCGACCCTTTTGCGTTTGAAAAAGACACCTATCGATTCCCTCTATATTCAATGTAAAACGCGTAAAATTGGTAGATTTTTCAATGAAAATTTGATGTTTTCAGCATCATAACTCTTTTGGGGGAAATGTGATCAAATTTGTACTCATTGCATTCGTTTTGAAAATTTAATTTCTTTCACCATGTAAAATATGAAAACAATCAAATAATATCTTCTTCGACCCTTTTGATGATTTCTAAAACTACCCCTTATATTTTTTAAAGTTCAATTCGTCAATCGTTCGGCAAAAAATCGGATATTTACGTACGTTTACGGAAACAAGCGATGATCATATCTGCTGATTAGGTATCCATGTATATACAGTCACAGCATGATGCATTATACAGGGTAATAAAAATTGAACGCGTTGAATTAGGTTTTGGGATAATTGAGGTTGAAGACTAAAACATATTACAACATGGATGAAAATATTAGAATTTGTGAAATATTTTACTTTACTTCCGTATAAAAAGCAAAATCGATATTTATAACCCCAATTTGTTGATATTATAAAAAAATAACATAAATAAAAAAATGGTTTTCACTATTAGCTTTCTGGATGTTAAAATTGAAGTAGGTCTTATTTTACCTAGACAGATGTGAAACTGACTTTTTCTTGCAATAAAAACGTTCCAATTTTTTATCACAAAGTACATTATAGAAATACAGCACAGTATTTTTTAATCATGTTGCAAAAAATAAGAAAAAGCATCTGGCAACTATTTTATGAGATATGCCTAAAGGAAGGCATTATGTAAATATTGTTACAGATCAAGTAATATATATTTCTTATATTTTACTATCATTTCATCTATTGTTCTAATGGGCCCTAAATAGACGATGATATTTCATTAAATGAAATTTATTATTAATTCATTTTTGATAATACAATGCGTAATTATATGCTAAATATATTATTTTGGCATACGTCCACGTGTCACTTTTAACATGTCATAAAATAATATAGATTACCTACTTTGTATATTTATTATTTCAATGATGTGAAAACAAAGGACGGATAATAAAATCATATTTTTGAGATCCCTTTCTATGGTTGCTAACTTTACCTGATTATTGATTTTTATACGCATCTCACATTGACTAACAAACAATTGGGCACATCGAGTTATATTTGTTAGATATCATTTCAATCAAGACGGATGGAAATTGCCATAAAATTGCAGAAATTGATTGTACTGTTTTATACACCAGGGGTGTAGCTTAATATAATTCGTACTTTTTCTATTTTGTGATAGAAATAAATATCTGCAACAGTTATTGAAGGTTGTAATGGATTTGGAAGTAATTTCATTTATAATCACTGACCTACAAAACATGCGACATAGTGCAAAATTTCTGGTTACTCGATCGATCCTAATTAATTTTTTCCCGCGACCCTAGACATTTTCATGATTTTATCCGAGGAATGGAAAATCTTCTTTCTCCTTTTTTCCTTCCCACATGCTTTCAAAAGCCAAATAAAGTCCATACCTACTAACCGACTTTTAACAAGAAAAGAAAAACATTTTTTCATGCCTAAGTGTAATCATGATGATTTAATGTTAATTTCAGTAGTGAAAATAAATGTATTGTAAGCTAATGTGTTTATATGCAGAATAGAATCAAATTACTAGTTGACTGTGCATACAATAACAATTATTACAAGGATTTTTGAATTTTGTCTTTTTATGATATTCGCATTTTCAAAATTAATTTTACTGATGAAACACATTAATGTCGATATATGTTTCTGTCCATTTTAACGACGTACATAATAGTTGGGACATGCTCAAGTGTTATCAGAGATCCAAAAGTAATACAGTGAAATATCGATTTTTGGATCAATTAAGATAACAGATTTTATCTGTTACGCGTGACTGACTTTATTACTTTATGACCCCTAATAAAGTCAGCATAACGCAAGCAAGGAGGGTAACAATAGATAGACTGTATATAAACCCCTGAATTGTAGTTGTTTCCCTTGAAAATTGATCAGATACTCGATAAGGCCATGTCCGCCAAAGTTGGACATGTAAATCGTAGTCCAAATAAACAAAGGCAGTACCAGTATTTAGCCATGAAACCATACCTGCATCATAAATCTGCAATACACACGATTTGTTTTTAAATTTGCTGATAAATGGAACGATGTGTTATTTATCCTGTAATTACTCTTTACAAACAATCCTAGATCAGAGTGTGCACGTGTGTCATGAAAAATCAATGTTTAGTTTACACCAGTAATCTGCTACTTCATCGACTGGGTAAAATAAAACCTTCACAAATAACTAACATTTAACATATGCATGGGGTTTATCAGCGCTAAAAATATAGAACGAATACATACAATATTTTGTAAACATGTATTACAAGTGAAAAGGTCGACACTAAATGATTAAATGAACCATCAAGGGCAATTTGTTTGTAGGGAAATATGCGGGAATTTTGAATACAAACAATATTTAAATATCATTACAGTTAATAAGTTTAAAGAAGCCTTTTCGAAACTCAGATTAAGTTCACATTATTTAGCTACAGAAACTGGTAGATGGAACAAACCTAGAAGCATAGCTTTTGATATTAGAAAATGTAATTTTTGTGTGGAATTAGAAGACGAGTTTCACTTCATTATAGAATGTCCATTATACAAATATCTTAGAAAACAATATATTAGCAACTATTTTTGGGAAAGACCATGTATGTTTAAATTTATAGAACTGATTACAAGTAAAAATGAAAATGTAATAAAAAGATTGGGAATATATGTTCATAAAGCATTTTTATGTAAAAGAAATTATACAAATTTAATTATTCAACGATTTATCTCAATATTAACTTCTTCTTATGTATTATATAAGTACATTGTATCATTACCTTTGAATTTATTTTTAATTCGATATCTATTATCATATGATGATGTATACATCTTCTCCCTAATGTGTATTTATATATTTGTTTTGTTTTATGCATGTATATTATACATTTATTTATGCTATCCTCATAGGCCAGTTGGCCTAATGGATCTGAAATAAAGTATCTATCTATCAGTTTATGGACTCCTTTGAAGATATAGCTTAATTTATACAAGATATATACATATAATAAAATTTTGACTGAAAAGTGTCCATGGGAAGTAATTAAAAAAAACAAATGTATAATACACTTAAAACGATTCTGAACTTTTTCCTGATAAAAAATCATTGGGCTGTATCAATACGTGTCTTGCTATCGATGTTAGGTTTACAATCAAAGTGCAGGAAATGCTGATGTTTTGATCAATATTTTAAAGCAACATTTACATGAAAATAACCTGCAAACGTAAAATGAATTGTCTAAAGGAATAATGTCTTTTGGCTTTCAACATTTTTAGATATACGGAAATTTCTTATAGCACTGACAAAATTGATTGTTTCATCGCATAATTTAAACATTGAATCTGGAAGATGACCAAAGAGTCTTCAAACAATTATATGACTTCTACGTAGAGGAGGAAAGAATATCTACTTCTAAATACAATAGTTGTACTCTTAAATAATTGGCAGAAAGTTTCAACATGTTGAAGCTTTCAAAGTTGCCCTTAACGAATGTTTGGGCTAGTAATCGCCCCTAATCGCTAACCGAAAGAATGAATAATACTTGCGCAACCCAATGCACTCTAGCGAACTACAGCAACTGTTGTTCGTCACACTTCGTAAACCATTCGCAACAAAATTAATAGTTCCCCTTCGTTTAGCTTTCGTAATGATGCAATCAGTTTTTCTGTCAGAATTTGCTAGAATTCTTAACTGTATCCCGTTCGCCAGGCTTCATTAAATTGATTCGTCTATATGTAGGCAGGCTTTAAAACCAGAGTAAACTTGAAAAATAAGTTAAGTATGAATTGACAAGAACCAGCTATTATCTGAATTTTAAGTTTTCAAATTTATCACTGGTACCATTACATGTGTATAATGATCCCTGTTCTAAACGACTTTTTTTCAAAACATTATTCTGCATATAAGTTGAAACTAAACTACGTGTTTGTGCATGTACTCACAGTAACAAACATAGAAACGCATATGGTGGTCTGAAAAGAATGCGAACCAACCAACCAAAGTGTTACAATATTATTGCTAATCCTGTCGAAGCGGAACTTCCGAAACGAGTACAATTACCCCTGGCTTCCAACCAACAAAACGCAAAAAATGAAATCATACGAATATTTACTAACATCGGGCGGGCAGTCCTGTCAGATTGCACAGTCCATGCAAATTATGAATTTCTTAAGCATTTAAAACAAAATATACAAATGATACAATACTCATTTTATTTTCGAAACCGTGAATGATTAAACATCTTTGTGAGCATATCAAATATAATTAAATTAAATTATTATATGGACTGTGTAATCTATAAAATTCAAAATATGCTTAGAAAAATACAGTACTTACTATTTAGTAAGAGCCAGGAGGTATTTCCATCAAATAGAAGAGGTCCTATAGAAACTAGTTCAATGTATATATTTAAAATAAAATAAACGCGAGGTAAAAGTCTCAATATACACGGATATAAAATAAACACCAATACAAACATTAATTAACATTACTATTGCTCGTTAATTAACAATCCTATTTTACGAAGGAAATTATTATTCTACAAATGTCAACACTCACAATCAGATAATGGTATATTTATGTTATTAACATGGCTTCCGGATATGTTTCGAGGATTTGATTTTAACCAGACACTATGCTACTTAATATTAATCTCACCGGTGCGATTCAGGAGGTATATGTAACCAATAGACCGCGTAAATGTTATCTTTCCATGTTTAACACATTTTTGAAAAAATAGAATAAATCCAGAAAAAATGATATGTAAATATTTACATACGGGATTGTTACGATACAGTTTTATTCATGCGTAATCAAAATCCATTAATATAATTAATTGACACACCTTTCGATGGTCTTTCTGTTTGGTTGACCATGAACTTTCTAACTTTTTCGCGATACAGTCAGAACTTGGGAATATTATGTTTGAAAACAGATGATGCATACATGACATGCGGAACAACCTATTCTAATTTTGTTCTGGACTTTTCAAAAGTATTTAAGTTCAGCTCGTTGTATCAGTATTCTGTATTGACCTGATTCTCTGTAAGTAAGTGCCAACTTCTCTCCACGAATCATTCATATTAGCAGTGGGCGGCAAATGGCCTTAAGTGTGATGACTTGAAACAGTTCGACAAAGAGAACAAGTGCCGCATAAAGGGCTTGAACTCACGAACGCCAGGTAAATGAGCGTTGACGTCCTCTCTATTGAGCTATGCAGGTGTAATCTCGGACTTTTAACAAGCAAGCTGGAGATGCATTACATCCGCTTCTCTGTTTCAGAGAGCATATTTCAAACGCATAGGGATCGAATACAATGGATCATTTATTTCAGAGCCAAGGTGAGCAAATCTGAGAATTGTTTGTTCTATCAAATTCGCGAACGAAAATGTTATTTGTTATTGAATTAAAATATGGCACCTTTTCTATGCCAGTATATCAAAATATTTTTTTTTCATCCAGATATTATTATATTATGCGTGAAAACTAATCATATGACGATTGTTCAAGATTGTCAGATTAAAATGTGTTGGGTAAGGTTATTCACAATCATTGTTAATTCATTGACTATGAAGTATCAATAATCTTAAAGTATGATATTAAGTGATACTTTCTTAAACATGTGTATGATTACGTTACAAATAAAGAATCTTACGCAACGGAGGTTTGAAGTTCAAGAGAATTGAGAGTTGTATGGTTAAATTTCACAGAACAAATTGTTAGTGCGAAAATCTGTTTTAGAAATAGTGTGGTACCTACTATTAACAAGGTATAATACGTGCATATTTCGAAAAATCTATACACGCCCAGCTGTTCTTGTTTGTTAGTTATCACAACATTCAAACGGTATAAGATGTTTATCTATTGGATAAGTAGGTAAATGAGATATAATCTATCATTACGTTGTCCCTTAATTAACCGCACTATAAGATATTTTCGATATGAATTTTATATGTATTATTTGAAGTCTGACGTTAACAATCGTCGCGAAAACAGGACACTTTTTCCGGTTATCTTCTATCGTGTATTCCGGTTACTTGACCATTAATTTACTTGACCATTCGGAACGGATAAGACTTGATGTATAGATATTATCTCGTGTAAATTTTCGTAGGCAATATACAATATAGATGTACAATGATAGACTATAATATAAACTGTTCAAACATGGACAATGCAGATCTACATATTTGTGCTCGTATATACAGGGTCATGAAGTTTTTCATCAATATTTTACCAAATGTTGCCATGCTTTATGGCTTGTTTTGGTTTCTACTGTACTATCAGCCTAATTAAAGCAATCTGTAGCATGGCTACTTTTCCAGATACAATGGTGGTGTGGGTGAACCCAGTTGTAAACCTTCGTAGAACGACCGACCATCTGTAAGCTAGCTGGGCATCTTCCTCATATGTGAATTATAGTTTTTTTATTGGAATTCGAACTCACTGTGGTGAAGGTCTAGCGATTCCTTCTGGGAGACTATAACCAATCGACCACAGAGGCATCAGGACTACGCTTGTTTACTTTACATGTATAAACATCTACAACCATACTAGTATAATTATCAATCTATAATCTCACTTTTATACCTTGGAGCGACATATCATGGATACTGTACGTACAGCAATAGCGTGATTAAAATGTCAGGTATGGGAACCAATGAAATGGAATATCTTAAACAATATAGCTAATCAGGGGAGGTAATTCTTGATATTATTCACTGAGAGTATACAATCAGTTATTATAAATATTAATCACAATACAGTCAAACTTATGTTAGTGGTCACTTCCAAAATAATGGTCATCCGTTAGATAAAGGCCATAATTTAAAATACCGTTATTGTTTATCTAGAACAATTTACCTTCGAATAAAGGCCACTTGTTAATGAAGGTTTCATTTTGCCTTTCCCGTAGCCAGGTGGTTTGGTTCACTTGTTTGACTGTACACTGTTCTATTGTGTTGCTTTTCGTACAAATCACAACATTATGTAGCTTATTTCACAACAAAGCCGGAGTTCAACTGAATGTTAATCAACTTAGCATGTGAATATCTCTCATCCCAATAACGAAATGGACACAATGAGATGCTCGAATATAGGCCACAACTGGATAAACCCACCTTACATTTAAGTTCACATCTGCTACATAACCATCCATTGTAATGAACGTTTATATAAATATGATTAATTGAGGTATCATATGACATCATTTTTTTAATTGGATTTTTCCCAATTAATCAAGGTAATGAAAGTTACAAAAGTACTTAGACAAGCAGCATATTTTGCTGGTGGATGAACAATTATGTCCTATAAATGTACATTAGACGGGCGAGCAGGCGGCGTCCATTTACGTTGACTTTAGATTATTGTTCAGCTTATTGCAACTGTGCGATAGTCGCCACTTGTTTAGCGAACAGATTTCATCATTGTGGATACTGAGGGAATTTCATTTGTTTCTAAAGTTTTCGCCAATTATGCTAATACACGAGACGGGTGAGTCTGGAGCAGGCGGCGTCCATTTACAAGTCGGTCTTTAACTTAAGAAAATGATATATAATCTTCTAAATTGATCAAAATGTCTTTGTCTATATTTATCTTGTTTGGTTTGATGTCGCGTTAACTGCAGGGTCTGCTAGCGACTTTCCTTGATTAAACGGTGGACGAAAACTCCATTCGTACGTGTACATAAATAGAACCATCGACCTTCCATAACCGATCTGCACCGCTTCCAAAACGTTTGGGGTTCAAACTCATAGTGGCGAGGGACTTTTGATTACCAGTTAGAGACAAAAACCACTAGAGCAATTCTTAACAGATGAAACCTTAAGTTCTAGATTGAATATTTATAGTCCATGCGTTAGACCTTTACACTTGATTATACCGTTACGTGCATATACATGTACTAGTATTACATGTTCTCACATCGTCCTTGGAGTTTATCATTTCATGGGGGCTCCGTGGACGAGATGTCATGTTCTCTGCCTAGTATAGTAATAATTAGCCCCTGAAGCTAATAGTTAGAATTCCACCTAGGACTAGACAGTGAGTTATTTTTCATTTTGCGCGAATGTTATAGAAAACTGTACCGAATACAAATCGTGTAACACACATAATTTTCTGCTTGCACGCGCTATGGGTCGTGAAAATGGAAATCGAAATAAAATACTTACAGCTTCCTTTCTCCTAGATTCGTGCAAAATTGTGCTTCCCGCAATACACATTTGTGACATCAAAAGTCACGTAGGTTATCGACACTGATTATAGTATAATTTAAAGGAATGCGACCGTAAAATCAACTCAATTTCATTAGAATGCTCTCAACGACCGAGAGACAGGTTGTGACGTATTAACACAATTCTGCTGTCGGATAAAGTCATTGTTACGGTAAATCCTGAATGTTCGAGATGTAAGCCATTGTGTACAAGATTATTGAAAGAACATGACTTTTTTATAATTAAAAATGTCTAAAACTTGTTAAACTATAACATTCAAATAGATGCAATTCCTTTACAAAACTTATTTTCGGTTGTAAATCAATGCATGTAATTATACATATGCGTTCATGTGTAACAAGTTTCATTTGAACACGTGACTGATGATCTGATCTAAAACTTGAGTTCAGTCTCATATCTTGTCTTTTAATGTTTGCGTTTATTATGATCAGATAGTAATTCTATTATTGATACATTAGATAGACAGTATAAATGATCTGGACATGTAATTAAACATTTCCAACTAAAATACTTGAGAATGGAATTGACATTTTAGCGCAGAGACTGTTCTCAAATTTTATAACCTCTTGAACAGATGATTATGTGAGTGATAATTATAACGTAGTAAGAGAGACAACTTATTCAGAAATTCAATTACATGTACCTAGCAAAGAAACAATTACTTCCCTTTATCTTTAAACTGTACACTCCATGATATGAGCATTGAAGTCGGATCGACAATATGGCCACGGTGGCTCACCCGCATTAAACTTGATTTCTTGCAACAGCTATGTAAACATCCTTCATGAATTGTACGATATATTTTCTTTAGATTTTTAATATACTCGAGGTATTCCGAAACAGGTATTCCGAAACAGTCAAAACAAATTTGACATTTCGTAACAAGTCCGCGTGTGGGTGGGTGCGCATTTTCTCCAGACAAACCTAAAAAATGCTGCTCTCCGTAATATCACTACGTATGTGGACAAACTATCAACCTGCATGATCAACTGTCTCATATAGTTTTAACCGATTGCATGCAACTAATAAAAAATCCAGTATGTACACACGTTTAACCGTGACCATCTCAATTATCTATTATTTTGTTGTTTTTCAGTCCATTAGACAGCTGCAGTCATTTCAGAGCCGGCTAAGTAAGATAGGAGATAAGATACATGAGAACCGAACATTAATATCCCTACTCTTTTTCGAATATTCTTTCCTTGTTCCTTATTGCGTCCTGTGCAAAACACCGAAACTTGCCTCACCTGTTTCCTGTAATTTTCTAGACACGGTACTTGGCTCGGTAGCTGGGATGGGACATTGAAAATGTGTCCCTGAGAAATTCGAAAGACTAAGCCGATAATCGAACTAACTGCCTTTCGTTTAGAAGTTACCAGCGCGTTACCACTTGCCAATCAATCAACACTTCCACGCACAATTAGTTTATTTGTTGGTAACTTTGAGGTTCGTGGTTTCGTTTTGATTGTTGCTGTGAAATGTATTTAGATTTGTTTTGAATGGTGTAGATCAGTAAATGTCCATGACATTTAATACTTATGCATGTTCTCATTAGTAATACTTGAGCAACCTGTAAACCAATATGCTTCATAGTGTTGTATACATGGTTTTGTATTTATATCACTGACATGTTGTAAGTTTATATATTGTTGTACCTTTTTAATGCATATATGTACATATTGTTCACAGATGCTGAGTCATTCATTAGAGTTCTGAATGTGTTATGTAGAAGAATATTTCAAATTTTAAGTATGTCCTACTGCATGTAAAAACAGTCAGTTTTGCGTTAAATGTATGCATCCCTGGTATTGTTTTATTACGCTGTACACAGGGAGTAGTGTTTCTTAGACACGATTCGTCAATCTGTCATTGTCATTTGCGTTGTATTGTTTTACAATATTTATTGGCACTATCAATAGCTTTGTTGTACGTAATAATTCCATTAACAGCAAGTTTCATTATGAACACAGATTTTGCATGAACCCATCATATGAACACAACACTAAAATGAATTATTAATTCAGTACCATATAATTATTCGGATGGATCCATTTTGAATAGAGAATCTCAGAAAGAGAGAATTGAATGCATAATAAATTAGTTTATCATATCCAGTTATCACAAAACAATATCCGTCGAACATAAGAGGTGAACTAAGGAAAAGTTTGTTTGAAAAGAGTTCCTTGTTTGTTACCATAGTAAACATGTCTAGCAATGGACCCAATGGTTAATTGTATTTAACCACTGACTGTATTGCACAGATCTTTTGTATTTTTGAATTGTATTTATATGCATTTTCTATATTTCTGTCAGGTTTGTATTGCTTTTGTACTGTTTTGTGTACCATAGGCAAGTATTTGCCGATCTGTAAATATATACACGAATAAGGACTCGCGGATACCTGGTGTTGTTATCGCCACATTTTCAAATAAGGATCAACGTGGCCAAGTGCTTGGGGCCAAGAAACATCTGAGAAACACTATCTACAAAGAGGTATTTGTTCATGAGGACCAAACTCGGGAGGAAAGGTGTGCAGCTAGCAATTTGCGAACAATGGTGAATGCAATAAACAGGGGTGAAAAACTTTCCGTTCGTGGAAATCGTGTTTTTATCAACGATGGTAGACACAACAACAACAGTGGTACCCATAATAATGGTACATTCACAAATAACAATAGTGCAAATAATAACTCAAATGGTCGTGGTCAACGAGGGGTGCAATTTCGTTCTGGTGGACGTGGTCAAGGTCATCGAGAAAATAGAAGGGGACCCGATGTCAGACGTGGGCGTCAATAGGTTCACATTGGGTTTTGGAATGTGAATGGACTCAGTACAAACATTGATAGTGATAATTTTGTGTTAAGACCAGAATGTATAAATCATACAGATTTTGATATTTTAGGGTTAAGTGAAACTCATTTAACGGGTCATAATGTAATAAATCTAGAAGTTTTTTATGGTTTGGAAATAATAGAGAACATATACATGTAAATGCCAGATCAGGGTCAGGAGGTGTTGGCTTCCTAGTAAAAGACTATTTAAGTGATATTTATTTTATCAATGTATTAGATAATAAATATGAGGGTATTCTATGGCTGGAATTTATTGATAAATGTACTGGTTTTTCTTTTTACTTGTGTGTGTGTTATTTTGCCGCCATGTAATTCCTCAAGAGCTGTAGATGCATGTGAATTCTATGATACCTTGCTCAGTACTGTGTTTGTTTATCAAAATTGTGGTCCAATATGTATATTTGGAGATTTTAATGGTAGAGTCGGTAATAATAATGATCATATTGTAGGTATTGATGAGTTACCACCAAGAAACTTGGTGGATTTTATTTCTAATAGTTCTGGTGATAGGCTCATTAACTTTTTAATAGATAGTAATATGTGTATTCTTAATGGCAGAAATTCTGTAAAAGGTTGTGCTGTGGTTGACTATTGTTTGGTACATCATGACAATGTTAATATGTTTAGGGAATTTAGAGTAATTAGAAGCAGTGAAATCATGAATGAGCTTAATCATAGTAATGGATTTATACCTTCAGCTGTGCCTGATCACTCAATATTGTCATGGAAGTTAGACATGACTGGTCTGGTGGACGCATCCATGAATGTGGAAATTTTAGATTCTGCTCATTCTGATTCTGCTGCGACTTCTTATGATAAGTTCGATTTAAAAAGTGCTCCGCAAGATTTCGTGCAGACAGATAATGTTGTTAACCAACTTCATAGTGCAGTTTATAAGTTAGAACAAAGTTTACGACTACAATCTGATGTAAATTTGGCTTATTCTGATATTTGTGCATGTATAAAGAATGAAATGTATGACAAGTTGGATAGTCGAAAAGTAAACTTACTATCTGGTGTCAATAATAAGAAGAGACAATCTAGTAAACCCTGGTGGAATGAAAATCTGTCTGACTTATGGAATTCCCAATGTCAAGCTGAGCGTAATTGGTTAAAATGCAGCAATTCAACTACAAAGATATATCTTCGGTCATTGTTTATCTCTGCAAGGCATGCTTTTAGCAGGGAAGTTCAAAAATGTAAAAGGGCTCATTGGGTCTCTTTCCAGACAGAGTTGCTTTCTAAATGTGATGAAAGCTCAGAGGAATTTTGGAAATCCATTGGTAAGATAGGGGTAACTCAGAAACAAAAGAAATCTATACCCATGGAAGTAGTAACCGAAGATGGATCTATAACTAAAAATATTGATTCTGTACTGTGTAAATGGAAACAGGAGTTTAGTAGCCTGTTTAATGATCGTAGTTCAGATAGAATCAATCACAGTATGCCTGATGTAGGTGACAAAAATTTAAGATACAATTGTGATATACTCAATGCTAATATTTCTATTCTAGAAATCAATAAAGCAGTGATGAAGGCGAAATTAGGTAAAGCTTATGGCATTGATGCTATACCGGTTGATATCTTGAAAAATGGCAGTTGTATTAGTTTTATGCATGTTCTATATAATGTGTGTTTTGATACAGGCTTAGTACCTTCAGATTGGGGTAAAAGTATTATAAGCCCAATACCGAAATCAGGTTCTACTGATCCTCGCGATCCTTTGTCTTACAGAGGAATTGCACTCTCATGTTCAATGTACAAACTTTATTGTTCAATTTTAAATGAAAGACTGTTCATGTGGGCAGAACTAAATAATATAATTGTTGATGAGCAAAATGGCTTCAGAAAAAATCGAAGTACTATAGATCATTTATCATCACTGACAAATATTATTGAAACTAGAAAGAAGTTAAAATCTTCGACTTTTTGTACATTTATAGATTTTAAAAAAGCTTATGATTTTATTGATCGTACCATTTTATGGAACAAATTAGCTAGTTCTAAAGTAGGTTTAGAAGGAAAAATGTTCGATGCTTTGAAATCCTTATATAACAAAACTTCATCTTGTGTTAGAATCAATGGTAATTATACTGACAGTTTTGATGTACATTGTGGCTTGAGACAGGGTTGTTCCCTGTCTCCTTTATTATTCAATCTGTTTGTAAACGACTTAGCCGTTACTATTAAGGCAGTCGGTAAAGGGATATCTATTGGAAATGAAAAAATATGTATTTTACTATATGCTGATGGCATTGTTTTATTAGCAGAAAGTGAAGAAGATTTACAGTTTATGTTAAATAGGTAAAACAATTGGTGTATGTTAAATAGCATGATTGTTAATCCATCTAAGAGTAAAATTGTTCACTTTAGACCACCGTCATTCAATAGGTCTCCTTTTAGTTTCAAGTGAGGCGATCACAATATAGAAGCTGTGGACAGGTACATATATCTTGGGTTATTGTTGGGTGAGCATTTGGACTATTGCGTGACATCTAAATGTGTGGCTCAAAGTGCTAGTAGAGCACTGGGGCTGTTGATTGCAAAATGTAAGTCAGTCAGTGGCATGCCATATAAAGTATTTAATAGGTTATATGAAAGTACAGTTTGGCCTGTTATATCGTATGGTGCGGCTATCTGGGGTACACAGTCTTTTTCTTGCATTAAAGCTGTTGAATGTAGAGCTATGCGCTTCTTTTTGTCTCTTGGTCGGTATACACTCAACAGTGCTCTTTATGGTGAATTTGCTTGGCAGCCACCTCATGTGAAACAGTGGAGATCTGTTGCACAACAATGGCATAGGTTTATCAAAATGAGGCACGATAGAGTGAACTATAAAATATTCGTATTCTGTAATACTAAAAGTAGTACGCGCTGTAATTACTGGCAATTTGAATTTAAAAAGCATATGACCAGGATTGGACTGGCACAGTCTGTTAATAACTGTCGGATTTCATCGTCTAAATATTTTTGTGATAAAGTATTAACACATTCAATGCAGCAGTTTATTCCATTATGGAGAGATAATGTGAATAAAGATGTTGGATGTTCAGGAAAGGGACGTAATAAACTTAGGACATATAAATTATTTAAACAGAAGTTCATGCTTGAGGAATATATAGCATTTCAAATTCCGGCTAAACAAAAGTCTGCTTTAGCAAAGTTCAGATGTGGGGTAGCCCCTCTGAGATTAGAGACTGGAAGATATGAGAATATTCGTGAAATCCTACGTATATGCCAGATCTGTAAAACTAGTGTTGAGAATGAAGTACACGTATTGTTTCATTGTAATGCCTATCAAAATATTAGAGATACTCTTACTATTAAAGCATGTGAAGTAAATAATAATTACCTGAACCTCAGTGACCATGAAAAGTTAATATTTGTACTGTCTGATATGAATATGATCAAAATCAGCGCCAAAACCTGTTTTATGATTTTAAAAACTAGAAATGATTTTTTATACAAATGAAAATGTCCTTTTAGTGATTTTGTATGTGTTTTTTTTGTTTTTGTTTTTTAAGTGTAAATTGCAGTTTTATTATGTATATCAATATAAATTACAATGTACATGTACAATGTAAGTACTGATAACAAATATCATACTGTTTTTTTATATTTTTAGGACTAATTAAATTTCCTTTTTTTCCTATACTTTAGTGCATTACATCATGTATGTTTTACGAAATCTATCTAATCAGTCCATAGTTATAGGGATTTTTAATGAACAATATCCAATATTTAGTTTACTTCACAAAATCCTCTACTTTGGTATTTTCATTTTGTATAGATTTTTTTTGGTGTATAAGTAAATATACAATTTTATCAGACTTTCCTTTATATTAAATACTATTAAAACTAGGGACTGCTGTTTAGATAGGTTTCAAGGATAATAATTTTGTCAAATAGTTGTTTTTATGATTCTAGTCCCTTATAATTCTAATCAGAATGACCACCTATTTTATTTGTTTTTATATATTATGTATTACATTTGTAAATGTGGATGAGACTTTAAATAAATAAATAAATATAAATACGATTCTTTAATTTAGTGTTTGTCACACATCAGATAATTGGATAATAAGCGCAGGTGAAAGGCAATTAATCAATTATAATTTGATTATTCCTATAAATAGTTCATGTTTTTATTATTGTCCAAATATTGTTTAGAAAAGTTTAGAATAGTGTAATTCACGGTCCTGCAGTTTGAACATCTATGAAATATTTATATGCATATAATTAAAGGGGAAAAAAATGTTCCTGATGCTTTGCTAACTTTATTTCTTATTAAAAATAAAATATAGTCCTAGTTGTAAAATAATGCTAGATCACTTTTTAAAATCTGTTTATTAATTTATTATACAATACTAAGATACGAGTTGACCAAACAGCATTACCAATCAATTATTTACAGTCAAATGACTGAACTAAATAAGCCTAATGTGAGGCTTTGTTCCAAAATATGTTACAAACAAGTAATAAAAATTACGTTCATCAAAATGTATGCCGATACAAGAACAAAATATTTAACTACGGTACGTGTTAATTGAGGTACTAGTTTACTGATGTACGAGTTGACCAAATTCATGTATGAGTTGACTACGGTACATGTTGACTACGGTACGAGTTGGTTGGAAAGCCACCTCACCATAGGCAGTAGTAACAATTTTATATATAATGCAGATTTCGACATTTTTAAATTGGTAAGTCATTTGCCTACCCAAGGGAATGGGTTGGGTGCATGAAAATTGGCTCGAAAATCATTTTCATATCTAAATATGCGGTGGGGTACTATGTTTTGTTCAGTACATATACTATAAAGGTGTATAATTCTTAGTTCCGGTGAATGCACACTGCCGTCAAATTTTTCGTTATAGTTTCCGTAGGTTTATGAACGATTTTCAGCTGTATAACGTGGCCGGTTCACGGAACCCTGTTTTCAAGGACTGAAGTTTAACCAATATAAGAATCCGGAACATACCATTGTATGTTTGTCATATTTCCATAAAAGGGGGGTATGACTTGGCACAACCGGGAGTCGAACCTAACATAGAACAGGGGACTACCGATATAATAACACCTCTTACTTTAATGTTTATGATCAGACATGCCAACATTACCGATTATCCCCTTTGATTCTAATTATTTGCTCAATAATTGCACATTTTCAACAGCAAACATAAAATAGTCAAATCAAGACAAATGCCGCATACCGTACATTACCGCAAATTAGTAAATCTGTGTACATGTATGTCATTAATACATGTTTTGAAAAGGGCCAAAGGCTATCAATGTCGATTTCCTAATAAAACTCAGTTCGGTTTACTTACTTAAAAACTTACTTACTTTATTAACAAATCGAAACATGCCTAAAGCGAAATTTAGAAACATACATGTATATAATAAATATAATAATTAAAATAATTTATAATTAGATTCCATATTTCAATACTGTATTGATTCGTTGCTTGTCACTGAATATACTTTTGAAGCCTAGAAGTAATGTTATATTACTTAATGTTGAATAAAAGTTGTTGTTGTTGTTATATATTGGGTTTGTAATTTTCACCTTAACTATGGTTGGTAAATTTAATTTTACCTTAAGCTACAAAAACAACCAAGCACTTGTAATATACAATTATAATTATTGTATTCATCAACTTCTTTATTATTGTAATGGTAAGAAAAAATATTGATACTTAAGAAAAGCGGTTGTATTAGCGGTACGGTCGTGTTGTCTTATTATTAACGTTAGGTGGAACTTTATTGTACTACTGAATATACCCCCAATTAACGGAAATGGTACGCATGATACACATGGGTCAAACTATCGGGCATAACTCACAAACGAGCATGAATGTCTATAGTTTTCTTTTCGTGTTTGCGGTAGCAAAGGATTGATCTTTATACATGTATATGCAAAGTTTTAAAAAATCTGTCCGTTAGAGTTTATTGTTTATACGTCCTTAAAAGAAGAATAAACTTGAAAAAAATAATAAGTTGAGTAAGAATTGACTAACTGAATTTTAAGTTTTCAAATTTAACATCGTTAGTTTAAGCTGGGACCATTATATGTATATTAGGTTTAAGCGACTTTCAAAACAGTATTCTGTATAGAAGTTAAAATAAAAAACTACTTGTATTCACAGTTACAAACATGAAAACGCACATGATGGTCTGAAAAGAAAGTGAACCAACCTACCAAAGAATTACAATCTTATCCTGAATGCTAAGGGAATGCCTGTCGAAGCGGAACTGCCGAAACGGGTACATTTACCCCGGCACCAAACTAATAAAGTGCAAAAAAATGGAATCATACGCAAATTTACTAACGTCGTGCGGCCAGTCCTATCGGACCTTACATCAGTACATGCAAATTATGGAGAATTCATTAAAGATTTAAAAATACCAATGCTACAATACTATTTTTCTAATCGAAACAATGCTTAAACATCTTGTGCATATATCAAATATAATTAAATTAAATGAATACATGGACTGTGTAATCTATAAAATACAAAATATGCTTAGAAAAATACAGTACTTACTATTTAATGAGAGCCAGGAGGTATTTCCATCGAATAGAAGAGTTCCTACAGAAAGCTAGTTCAATGTACATTTAAAATGAAATAAACGCAAGGCAAAAGTCTCAAAATACATATAAAATAAACACTAGTACAAACATTAATTAACTTTACTATTACTTGTTAATTAACAATCCTATTTTACCGAATACATTTTTTATTCTACTCACAATCAGATAATGGTATGTTAATTTTATGTTATCAACATCATAGGCGCTGGTTTCACGTTTTCGTCCGTCCCTTTTGATTTTTCACAGTTCATCACTCTCACAGCAGCCGCAATGTTTTAAGGCAACGGAAGTATATTTATTTGTTCATTTCCGTCTCATTTATGTACATACTTATAAAATACATCATGTAACAAAACAATTAAAATAAATACACAACCATTCAATCTTGAATTATATCTGTGTAGAAATCACAATTTAAAAGAACACACAGAAATATCACAGAACTGGTTCAGGTCAATATCACAGAATTGCTTTTTTGACAATATAATACCAATGTTTACACTTAACTGATTGATGGTTTGCCCAGAGTGCTATACGCTTATTTTATCTCATGGAGTCAGTATTGACAAACGAGTCCAAAATGCTGCAATGGTTTTCCACTGACGGATAAAGGGTGGTTTCCAACCCATATCACCCGACATGGCTGTATTAGGTATGTACTTTCCGACACCAAGAAAAAAGTATAGCCCTGTTGTGTACAGTATGTATACACGAGAAAGTATTGTTTTCCCAAATTGCGGTTCCACATGAGATTACTGGCCATACAACCGTCGTATAATTTGGTGAAAACGTTAAAAGGTACACCTCCTATAAGCTTACATTTGGCAATGAGAAGACCGAGCGCGCGACCAGCACTCTGATCAACCATCTTTGCAGTGAAACTGTAATCTAAATGTTCATGAAGTACACGACATAAATAAGTATATTGAACAGTATAATTTAATACACTATCTCCAACTTCAAAAGCAAAAATAGATCTTGGAGTAGACTGAGTACGGAAGTACTACGTTGCTCTTATTAACATTTATAGACATCTCATTACGTGTACACCAGTCATTTAACAACAGTTGTAAGACATTTTCGTTCTCTGCTAATAGTACATTATCATCAGCATACAAGCTAATTCAAACAGTTTCATTGCCTATGTTTACTCCAATGTTAAATGATTTAAGATATATAGCCAAATAGTCTATAAACAAGTTAAACCATAGGGGAGATAGGATACAACCTTGTCTTAACCTTGATTTAACATCGAACCATTCAGTATTGTGAGAATTAACTCGTACACATGACGAAACGGACGTGTATAAAGACTTAATGGCCTGTAACATTTTACCACTTATGCCTAGATCAACCAATCTATTTCATAATAACGAACGATTAATGTAATCATAAGCTTTTTTAAAATCAATAAAAGCTGTAAATGTCGATTATTTTAATTTATTACGAGTCTCAACAATACTAGTTTAGGAGGATATCTGGTCAATTATTCCTCTATTTTTTCCGAAAACCGTTTTGCTCATCAACCACAATAATATTGGTTTCGGACCTTTGGTCAGTCTGTCATTGAGTATTCTACAATACATTTTATAAACAGACGACGCAGGGGCAATTCCTCTGTATACAAGAGGATCCCTTAGATCAAGTGTTGATGATTTTGGTATCGGGTTAATTATATTTCGATCCCATAGTGATGGAACAATGCTATTATTGAAACATAAGTTAAATAGTTCATGAAGAAAATATATAGCATTATCATTACATAACACTTCTGCAGGTAATTCATCAATCCCGCAAGCCTTTCCAAATTTAGCTTAAGAAACAGCATTTGCAACTTCTACAACAGATATATCATCATTAAAAGCCCTAGTAGAAGCATTATCATTATTATCAACATTTACTTCCACGTGTACATTACTATTAACAAATAAAGAACTAAAATCAGTTTTCCATTTGGAAAGTACATCATTTATGGACTGGAAGGTAATTGCACAATTTGATACCAGTGAAGGAGAATGATTTTAAACCAAAAGAACCAACATTAGGAACAGAATAACATCCACGGTGATTAATCTGGTGCTATATGAATGAACTGAATCTTGAGAAATAAAATGAGTGCAGAGGTACTTCGGGCCTATGATCAAGATTAAGTGCAAAACGTATCAGACCTGTAACTTATTTTTCCAATGTTTAGTTAAGCCATGATACCAAAAAGAACACCCATAATCAAAATGACACTGAATAAGGGAAGAGACTATAAGCTTTTTCGTTTGTTCATTTAGAAAGCTAGTTTTCCTATAAAGAAATTTCAGTCTAGCATTAGCTTTATTTATTACTGAACTACCTATTTTATCACAGGACAATGACTGATCAAGTGTGACGCTAAGATATTTAACAGAAGTAGCTGACTGGATAGAAGTTGTATTACAAGATACATTTAATGACTGACATTTTTTTAATTTAAGTTTGGAATCAAAAACAATGGACTCAGTTTTACCAAGATGCAATGACAGTTTATTATCTATTAACCATGACTGAGCTGATTTTAAATCATCTGCAAGAGCATTCTAAATAACTGATTTGTCTTTATCTGCCACAAGTATAGCTGAGTCATCTGCATATAGAAGAAGCTGATTTTTTACAACTGAAGACATGTCATTGACATAAATTAGAAATAAAAGAGGCCCTAGGATTGATCCTTGAGGCACTCCACAAGACACATTAGCTGGAGTGGAATGTATTCCATAAATATCAACAAGCTGATGTCTATTTGATAAGTATGAATCAAACCAGTGTATTACATCTTTTCCAAGACCAAGACATTCAAGTTTCATGGCTAATATAGAGTGGTCAACAGTATCAAATGCCTTTTGTAGGTCAAGTAAAACCATCCCAACAAGATTACCTTTATCTAGATTAAAACGTCTGAGATCAGTTAGATGAATGAGACAGGTTTCAGTGGAGTATCTACTTCTGAACCCAGACTGAAGATTATATAACAAGTCTTTATCATTGAGGTATGTTTCTACTTGGTCATAAACAACCCTTTCAAAAACTTTTGATATTACACTTAGTATAGACACTGGTCTGTAATTGCCAACTTCAGTTTTGTTGTTTTTCTTGTACAATGGAATAACCCTTGCTGATTTTAAATCATCAGGTACAGATCCTTGTATCAATGACAAATTAATAACATGTGTTAGAGGGCCAGCAATTAAAGATGAACCATCAACAATAAATTTTGCAGGGATACTATCCAGCCCAGTAGCTTTATCTGCACTCATCTTATTTAAATATTTAAGTACTTTGTTCTCAGAAACAAGAGAGAAGGAACAGTTATTGACCTTTACACCTTTAGCTCAGTAAAATTAAGCGACAAAATCCTTGCCATATTTAAACGAAGGTCTGGAAAGTTTTGATACAAGACTAGATGCCACAGTTGTGTTAAACTTATTAAAAGTCTCAGCAACATTTAATTTGTAAAAACATAAAAGCAAACTCAACTGCTTAAGATATTTCCATAGAGATTTGGAGTCATTCTTGTTCTCATTCAAAGTGCTAGTAAAATAATCTTGTTTTGCTTTATGGACAACAGACTGGGCTTTATTTCTTAACACTTTAAATTTCTCAAAATTGGCATCAGATTTATTTTTCTTAAAAATGTTAAACGCAATATTACGATCTTGAATACTTGACAAAACATCTGCAATCACCCAAGGCTCAGTACGTTGTTTAGTTCGAATTTCTTTAACAGGTGCTACTGAGTTAATGATATCTAAAAGTATTGATTTAAAATTATTCCATGCATCAGAAACAGTATCAGAATGTAAAACAGAACTCCAATCTGCATGTAAAAGCTTACTTTTAAATTCTACTTTATTATAGTAGTCCACAATTACACAATTCAAACATATAAATTTCAATCAAGTTCATCCGGTACAATTGCACAAAAAGATAAATTTACGCACAGCATAGAAAACAAACATTTGTTTATATATTCGCCGGAAGTGATCCGCCAGTATGTTGACTGGTTTTCAATTTTCGTAAAAATACACTGGTTCCCGCGTCGTACTATGTAATGGACGTACTGAATATGCTAAATGTATAATCGCAGTAATCAGCTCATAACTAGTGCATATAGTAACAAGAAACAAAGAGAAAAAAACAACATTGCAATGAATAGACAGAATGCTAAAGTTTTTACATAAAATAAACACAAAAATACCATTTTATCCAATAATTATACATGCCAAAACATCTGTCAGCTAGATAATTACCTGTCCAGCAATTTCTTATTTCTTTATAGAACAGTTTCAGTGAGCAAAACATTATAACCTGCCTATGATGCACTGTGTGAAAGCCATAGAATAATGACAAACATATATAACCAGATACATATAAATACAATACAAAATCACAAATACACGTTATCATACAGCCAAAAAAACATTCATGCGAAAAATTTGTAACCTGAGATACATATAAATACAAAAAAAATACAAATACACTTTATCATACAGCCAAAAAAAACATTCATGACAAAAATATGTAAGACGATAAATATAATACAGTAAAAAATCACGAATTTATTTGTACTATACAGTCAAAAACATTCATGACAAAATATGTAGCCAGATAAATATAATGCAATAAAAAATCACACAATTATTTGTACTATACAGTCAAAAACATTCATGACAAAATATGTAACCAGATAAATATAATACAATAAAAAATCACACAATTATTTGTACTATACAGTCAAAAACATTCATGACAAAATATGTAATCAGATAAATATAATACAGTAAAATATCACACAATTTATTTGTACTATACAGTCAAAAACATTCATGACAAAATATGTAACCAGATAAATATAATACAATAAAAAATCACACAATTATTTGTACTATACAGTCAAAAACATTCATGACAATAATATGTAACTAGATAAATATAAATACAATACACTATCAAAAATATATTTGCACTATACAGTCAAAAACATTCATGACAAATATATGTAACCAGATACATATAAATACAATGCACAATCACAAATATATTTGTACAACAGAGTAAAAAAAACATTCATGACAAAAATATGTAACCCGATTGTACTTTACAAACAGAAACATGACACAAATTGTAGCCAGTGCATTGTTTTAGGCGCTTTATCAATCCGGTATTTGCTTTGTGACATCATCAACCAATCTGTGTCCCATACTTTTCATTTCTATTCCTTATCAGGCGAGATTTATTATTATTGTCTATTGTTTTCATTATCAATGGTCTAACTCTCTCTCTTTCTTGGTTGAGATGCGGTGTAAAGCCAAAATCTCATCGTTGGCTACCAAAATATTCTGTTTAAACAATAGGTTACACAGCTTTCTAACAAAAAAATCCTCATTTCCTCCAGTTTCTTCAGGAATCTCCATTGTCAGCTTTATATTATTTTACAGGAGTATTGCTCATTGTAATTTGTGCATTTTGTTACCTCCTGCTTTTTGTTTCATTCTGTTGTATTTGCTCCTGAAGCACATCAATTCTTTTCCGTAAAGATGTGGTAGAGGATCTGTCTGTCATCAAAACTTAATACTTCTATTTTATCATTTAACTGTTGAGTTTTCTATTCGACTTTTTAAATTTCCTCAAGTATTTTTTTCAAAACCACACATTATGCTTGATACATTTTTTGCAATGAGAGCTTCGATATCATCATTATTATCATTTTTAAGGACAATATTAAGACTATTTTTCAGTTTCGTGCATCCATGCGATAGGGCATAATACAGTGTGAATAACCCACGTGACCTTTAACGTCACAAATGGGTATTGCGGGAAGCACACATTTGCCTGTATTCTGTATAGTGGCGGCGCCAAATGCTTTGGGTACAGCTGGAAGTCCGTGTTTTTTTATCATTTTGAGCGAATGTTACAGAAAACTCCACAGAGTACAAAACGTGTAACATACACAATTTTCTGCTTAGCATTCGCTATGTGTCGTGAAAATTGAAACCGAAATAAAATACTTACAGCTTCCTTTTTACTGTCTTCGTGCAAAAAGTGATTCTCTCAATGCACATTTGTGACGTCAGAAGTCACACTGATAACAATTAACTGTTATCCACACTGATAATAGCACTGTGGTGTTGAGTATAAACAAGAATGCGACCGTAAAATCAAGTATTTCATTAGAATGCTCTCGATCACCGAGAGACAGGACAGGTTGTGACGAATTAAGCGAACTCTTCTGTCCGAATAAAGTCATTGTTACGGTAATTCCTGAATGGTAGTGATGTTAGCCATTGTGTACAGGATTATTGAAAGAGCGTGACTTTCATATACTTGAAAATGTCTAAAACGTGTTAAACTATAATGCCCCCATCACACCAGAGCACGTCCGCACCACGCTCGCAAATTTGATGGACGTGGCGGGGACGGGGTCAAAATCGAAAAAAATGATGCACTCAGGCTCGCACTACGTCCTAACAACGTGTTTGCGTATATCACATTCCCAGTAAGTTCATTACACGTGCAGCTTCCAGTTGTCACCAGGTCTATTGCGTTTATACTACGTCCAAATTACGTGCTCACTACGTCCATGCAGACTGAACTGCGCTCTGCCTAGGTTCCAATAACGTCCTCATTGCATTCACTAGCTCCGTATGTATACTGTGCCATATGTGTCCATTTATATTAACTGGTCATGATGGCGAAACAGAAGTCTTCTTTCTGCTTATAGTCATGCACTAACACAACATAAGCATTGCTTCATGTTTCTTTTTCTTCTATTTCTTATTTAGAAAACGTCAATATCAGCATCCAAAATGGCTTGTTGTCAGGTGGTACAATAACAAAATGTATTCATTTGCTAACATACATTTGACTGGAAATGAAAGAATGGTGTATAAATCCAGTTTTTATAACAATTGCTCAGAACCTGACAGGAACGTACTGGTCACCTGTTGCAAACGTACTGAAGACGTGACGGAGCAAATTTACAACCTATTGCAGTCTTCTGTAACGTGGTGTGGACGTACTATGGTCTTAGCATACACCTGGTTGAGACATAGTGAGAACTTCGCTGACGTAACAAAAGCGTAGTAACAACCCAGTGACAACGCGGTGAAAATCGCTTGCTGTCTTTTCAAGTCCGCACCACGCTTCTTCTGCGTCAATGAAGTTCCAATTAGGTTTTAGTCACGTTCTTACTACGTAAGCACTGCGTTCTAATTTGACCACGTACCCGCCACGTTATTTTTTTGACATGCCAAAAGCCCCACAACGTCCTTCACGTCCACGAAGACCATTCCACGCTTGAACCGGTTCCTACTGCGTCCTCATCACGTTAATCAGGTTCTTGCCACGTCCGTAGTGGACGTAGTGCAAACGTGGCTCTAGTGTGATGGGGGTATGACATTCAAATAGATGCATTTCATTTACAAAACTTATTTTCGGTTGTAAATCTCATCTATGCTTGTAATTATACACATGCGTTCATGTGCAGCAAGTTTCATTTGAACACGTGACCCCTAGGTTATAAAACTTGAGATCAGTCTCATATCTTGTCTTTTAATATTTGCGTTAATAATTATTATGATCACGTAGTAATTATATTTATTTTATTGACACATCAGATAGACATTATGAATGATCTGGACATGTAATTAAACATTGTTCAACCAAAATACTTGAGAATTGAGAGATTGGTTTCTTGCAAAAGCTTTGGAACCATCCTTCATAAAAAGCACTATATATTTTGTTTAGATTTTCAGCTCACCTGGACCATCGTCTCAGTATGAGTTTTCAGGATCGTTGAATGTCCGGCGTAAGTCGTCCGTCCAGTTAGTTTGTTTACACTCTAGCTCTTGACCAATATTCAACTAACACGGTCACAATGTATATGACCACGGCCAAGTTCGATCATGGGCGTAATCGGACCGGGGCTTCAAGAGGTATGTGCCCTAGCTCATTTGCTGTATTTACGCTTGTTTACACTCTAGCGCCTCCATTTCTTCACCAGTCCTTAAGGTATTTACAGTGAATCTGTTTGACCTAAAGGTCTTTGATGAGTTTGAATGTGGGTGGAATTGAACTAGTACTTTCAGTGTTATGGATCATATTTACACAAAATGTTCATTTACCTACATCCAGTATTTATGAAATTTATAGTTCATTTTGATCAAAATCTATATATAAACGGGTTATACGAGATGAAAACTATATCTAGTCAATAATTATAGTGTAGTTGTTCTCAGGTGAGCGATATAGAGCCGTCTAGGCCCTCTTGTTAATATACTCAAGGCATTCCGGAACAGTTATTATGCAAAGCTGACATTTCGTAGTGCGTGTGTGGGTGGGTGCGCATAATCCGCGTTAATAAGACAAAATTAATGTGCTTTTTCTCCTGACAAACCCCAAAAAAACGTTGCTCTCCGCAATTTCTTCTACTCTACAAATAAGTAGATTTCAAATTAATACAGGAATATGTTTTGTCATTTATAATATATAAAATGTTGAGACTAAGATGTCAATAACAATAGCACATGGACTCATAGTAGCAATGCATTTTGTCACTTTATACCTAAAGGAGGACTTATCGGTTTGTTTGTACAACTAACATGTGGTGTCGAACATGATTGCCATGTATGTTACCAACAGAATACAGTGTGTGTTGCATTATATCTGAAATGATCGTAAACTTGTTATTTTTCTTATGTGTTTACAGTAAATGATATAAACGTGTTATCATCTACATTTCTTGTATTTACTCAACACTACACATGTCGACAAAAAACATATCGATCTACAAGAGCAACTGCCACATATACTTAGTAGATTTATCCAATTGCATACAAGCAATGCAATCCATAATGTACACACTTCTAACCGTGACCATCTCATGTATCTATTAATTGTATTTTTCAGCCCTTTAGACAGTTATGGTCATTTCAGTGCCGCACAGAGAGATAGGAGATGATAAGATACATGAGAACCGAACATTAATATCCCCACAATTTTAGAAAAGTTTTTCTTTGTTCCTTATCTCGCCCTGTGCAAAATACCGATACTTGCCACACCCGTTTCCTGTACTTTTATAGACACAGTACCTGGCTCGGTAGCTGGGATGGCGACACTGAAAAAGGTGTCCCTGAGAAATTCGAAAGGCAAAGCCGATAATCGAACCAACGGCCTTTCGTTTAGTAGTCACCAGCGCGTTACCACTCAACACTTCCACGCGCAATCGAACGCAATCCGTGGTTTTAACAACTGTCGTATATCATCGTTGATAGTAAATGACATGTTATTTGAAGACAATGAACATCGTTTTAGATTAAATAGAAGAAATGTTATCAAACGGTATTGTCATGCTGTTTGGTCACGTAACTAATATCTGTTCTATATCTATATTTTGTTGAAAACTGTATATTTACATTCCTTATTTCAATACCATGATGGAAGAAAAAATGGGTCTATAATATTAAAAAATTATTAGATGAGTTTGGGTTTAGTTATATATTTAATAATCAAGAAACTGTTGATGGTAAACAATTTATCAATTTATTAAGAGAGCTGTTATATATTATGCTATACAAACATTTTTTCGGTAATATAGGAATAAATGAAATTCTTAAATCCCAATACATTCATTTTAAACCAAAATTTGGTATATCAGAATATTTAATGAATATCAATTTTTATAAAATACGCAACCAGATTACTAGATTACGAGTATCTATAATTTGTTTATTGAAACTTTTCGACACGGACGAAATAGAAGACCCAGACATGAAATAATTTGTGGGTTTTTTTGTGGGTCAGGCGTAGAAGACGAATATCATTTTCAGTTTTATCATCACATGTAAAAACTATTCTGACCTTGGAGTTAAATATATTCCGATTTTTTTTATAAGATAAACAAGCGTGTATAAGTTTATTGAATTACTAAGATCAACATTATTAAATTTAGGCAATTTTATTTTTCAAGCATTTATAAACGTCGTACAGTTGTTCAACCAAACATGTTAGTTTAAAACTGCGTCATTTATTATAGCTATTAGCATTCATTCATCCTCTGTTATACATTACAATATTTGTCTAAAGTATGTCACACTTTTTTAATACATGTAATTATGTTGTATTATGATAAGCAATATTGTGTGTCATATTGACATTTTCTTTTTCCCTTTTGTTTCACGTGAATATTATTATATTTGTACTTACGCATACATTGTGACTATGTACTATTTGTACTTGTCTAAATAAAGATATGTTCCGCTGTTCTGTTCATGTACAATACATACATTATGATAGCACACAATCATACAAATATTCATAAATTACATCACTATACATGTAAAAAAATAAGGAAAACATATTCATGGACAACAAAGATATTGTTTATATAAAAAAAACACAATAAGTTCATATATTACGAGATGTTAGAATTTAGCAAGTTTCAGCCAACTAGAGTCCTCTATATATAATATCCGATATTTGCACAATAAGGCACATCACAATATACAATTATTTCAAATTTATATGTGCTTATTCTTGGCTGAAATCTTATAATCTTAAAATTTTAGATATTGCAATATATATATGTACAAATGGAAATAACTTACCCAAGAAAACGGATTTAAATACTAATTCAGACCTTTTGGGTAGCAGGCATAGAACACCGTCGCGCTTTTAAATCGTAGTCCAAATAAACAAAAACAGTACCAGTATTTAGCCATGAAACCATATCTGCATCATAAATCTGCAATACACACGATTTGTTTTTAAATTTGCTGATAAATGAAACGATGTGTTATTTATCCTGTAATTACTCTTTACAAACAATCCTAGATCAGAGTGTGCATGTGTGTCATGAAAAATCCATGTTTAGTTTACACCAATAATCTGCTACTTCATCGACTGGGTAAAATAAAACCTAACTTCACAAATAACTAACACTTAACATATGCATGGGGTTTATCAGCGCTAAAAATATAGAACGAATACATACAATATTTTGTAAACATGTATTACAAGTGAAAAGGTCGACACTAAATGATTAAATGAATCATCAAGGGCAATTTGTTTGTAGGGAAATATGCGGGAATTTTAAATACAAACAATATTTAAATATCATTACAGTTAATAAGTTTAAAGAAGCCTTTTCGAAACTCAGATTAAGTTCACATTATTTAGCTATAGAAACTGGTAGATGGAACAAACCTAGAAGCATACCTTTTGATATTAGAAAATGTAATTTTTGTGTGGAATTAGAAGACGAGTTTCACTTCATTATAGAATGTCCATTATACAAATATCTTAGAAAACAATATATTAGCAACTATTTTTGGGAAAGACCATGTATGTTTAAATTTATAGAACTGATTACAAGTAAAAATGAAAATGTAATAAAAAGATTGGGAATATATGTTCATAAAGCATTTTTATGTAAAAGAAATTATACAAATTTAGTTATTCAACGATTTATCTCAATATTAACTTCTTCTTATGTATTATATAAGTATCATTACCTTTGAATTTATTTTTAATTCGATATCTATTATCATATGATGATGTATACATCTTCTCCCTAATGTGTATTTATATATTTGTTTTGTTTTATGCATGTATATTATACATTTATTTATGCTATCCTCATAGGCCAGTTGGCCTAATGGATCTGAAATAAAGTATCTATCTATCAAGTTATGGACTCCTTTGAAGATATAGCTTAATTAATACTAGATATATACATATAATAAAATTTTGACTGAAAAGTGTCCATGGGAAGTAATTTAAAAAAACAAATGTATAATACACGTAAAACGATTCTGAACTTTTTCCTGATAAAAAATCATTGGGCTGTATCAATACGTGTCTTGCTATCGATGTATGGTTTACAATCAAAGTGCAGGAAATGCTGATGTTTTGATCAATATTTTAAAGCAACATTTACATGAAAATAACCTGCAAACGTAAAATGAATTGTCTAAAGGAATAGTGTCTTTTGGCTTTCAACATTTTTAGATATACGGAAATTTCTTATAGCATTGACAAAATTGATTGTTTCATCGCATAATTTAAACATTGAATCTGGAAGATGACCGAAGCCTATCAACAAAGAGTCTTCAAACAATTATATGATTTCTACGTAGAGGAGGAAAGAATATCTACTTCTAAATACAATAGTCGTACCCTAAATAATTGGCAGAAAGTTTCTACATGTTGAAGCTTTCAAAGTTGCCCTTAACGAATGTTTGGGCTAGTAATCGCCCCTAATCGCTAACCGAAAGAATGAATAATACTTGCGCGACCCAATGCACTCTAGCGAACTACAGCAACTGTTGTTAGTCACACTTCGTAAACCATTCGCAACAAAATTAATAGTTCCCCTACGTTTAGCTTTCGTAATGATGCAATCAGTTTTTCTGTCTGACTTAACTGTATCCCGTTCGCCAGGCTTCATTTAATTGATTTGTCTGCGTGTAGACAGACTTTAAAACAAGAGTAAACTAGAAAAATATGTAGTAAAAAATAAGTATGAATTGACAAGAACCAGCTATTATCTGAATTTAGGTTTTCAAATTTATCACTGGTACCATTGCATGTGTATAATGATCCCTGTTCTAAACGACTTTTTTCACAACATTATTCTGCATATAAGTTGAAACTAAACTACGTGTTTGTGCATGTACTCACAGTAACAAACATAAAAACGCACAAGGTGGTCTGAAAAGAATGCGAACCAACCAACAAACAAACCAAAGTGTCACAAACTTACGCTCAAACCTGAATGCTAATCCTGTCGAAGCGGAACTTCCGACACGGGTACAATTACCCCCGGCTCCCAACCAACAAAACGCAAAAAATGAAATCATACGAATATTTACTAACATCGGGCGGTCAGTCCTGTCAGACTTTTCATGCAGATTGCACAGATCAAGCAAATTATAAATTTCTTAAGCATTTAAAAAATATATACAAATGATACAATACTAATTTCTTTATCGAAACCGTCAATGCTTAAACATCTTTGTGAGCATATCAAATATAATTAAATTAAATTATATATGGACTGTGCAATCTATAAAATTCAAAATATGCTTAGAAAAATACAGTACTTACTATTTAGTAAGAGCCAGGAGGTATTTCCATCGAATAGAAGAGGTCCTATAGAAACTAGATCAATGTACATTTAAAATTAAATAAACGCGAGGTAAAAGTCTCAATATACACGGATATAAAATAAACACCAATACAAACATTAATTAACATTACTATTGCTCGTTAATTAACAATCCTATTTTACGAAGGAAATTATTATTCTACAAATGTCAACACTCACAATCAGATAATGGTATATTTATGATATTAACATGGCTTCCGGATATGTTTCGAGGATTTGATTTTAACCAGACACTATGCTACTTAATATTAATCTCACCGGTGCGATTCAGGAGGTATATGTAACCAATAGACCGCGTAAATGTTATCTTTCCATGTTTAACGCAGTTTTGAAAAAATAGAATAAATCCAGAAAAAGTCATTTGCCTGATATGTAAATATTTACATACGGGATAGTTACGATACAGTTATTTATGTGTAATAAAAATCCATTAATATAATTAATTGACACACCTTCCGAGGGTCTTTCTGTTTCGTTGACCATGAACTTTCTAACTTTTTCGCGATACAATCATAACTTGGGAATATTATGTTTGAAAACAAATGATGCATACATGACATGCGGAACAACCTATTCTAATTTTGTTCTGGACTTTTTAACAATATTTCAGTAATATACCGATGGTCAGTTAGCTGTATCAGTATTCTGTATTGACCTGATTCTCTGTAAGTAAGTGCCATCTTCTCTCCACGAATCATTCATATTAGCAGTGGGTGGCGAATAGCCTTAAGCGTGATGACTTGAAATGGTTCGACAAAGAGAACAAGTGCCACGCAAAGGGCTTGAACACACGAACGCCAGGTAAATGAGCGTTAACGTCCTCTCTAATGAGCTACGCAGGTGTAATCTCGGACTTTTTACAAGCCGGAGATGCATTACATCCGCTTCTCTGTTTCAGAGAGCATATTTCAAACGTATAGGGATCGAACACAATGGATCATTCATTTCAGAGCCAAGGTGAGCAAATCTGAGATTTGTTTGTTCTATCATATTCACGAACAAAAATGTTATTTGTTATTGAATTAAAATATGGTACCTTTTCTATGTCAGTATATCAAACTATAATTTTTCATCCAGATATTATAAATTTGTGTATACAGATGTGTTGAGTAAGGTTATTCACAATCATTGTTAATTCATTGACTATGAAGTATCAATAATCTTAAAGTATGATATTAAGTGATACTTTCTTAAACATGTGTATGATTACGTTACAAATAAAGAATCTTACGCAACGGAGGTTTGAAGTTCAAGAGAATTGAGAGTTGTATGGTTTCAACACGTTCTTCTGTTGTGTGATGCCACAAGGTATAATACGTGCATATTTCGAAAAATCTATACAAGCCCAGCTGTTCTTGTTTGTTTATTATCACAACATTCATACGGTATAAGATGTTTATCTATTGGATGAGTATGTAAATGAGATATAATCTATAATTACGCTGTCCCTTAATTAATCGCACTATAAGATATTTTCGATATGAATTTTATATGTATTATTTGAAGTCTGACGTTAACAATCGTCGCGAAAACAGGACACTTTCCGGTTATCTTCTATCGTGTTTTTCCGGTTACTTGACCATTTATTTACTTGACCATTCGGAACGGATAAGACTTGATGTATATATATTATCTCGTGTAATTTTTCGTAGGCAATATATGTTGATGTACAATGATAGACTATAATATAAACTGTTCAAGCACGGACAATGCAGATCTACATATTTGTGCTCGTATATACAGGGTCATGAAGTTTTTCATCAATATTTTACCAAATGTTGCCATGCTTTATGGCTTGTTTTGGTTTTGTTTCTATTGTACTATCAGCCTAATTAAAGTAATCTGTAGCATGGCTACTTTTCCAGATACAATGGTGGTGGGGGTGAACCCAGTTGTAAACCTTCGTAGAACGACGACCACCTGTAAGCTAGCTGGACATCTTCCTCATATGTGAATTATAGTGTTTTTTTTTTATTGGAATTCGAACTCACTGTGGTGAAGGTCTAGCGATTCCTTCTGGGAGACTATAACCACTCGACCACAGAGGCATCAGGAATACGCTTGTTTACTTTACATGTATAAACATCTTAAACCATACTAGTATATCAATCTATAATCTCACTTTTATACCTTGGAGCGACATATCATGAATACTGTACGTACAATAATAGCGTGATTAAAATATCAAGTATGTGAACCAGTGAAATGGAATATCTTAAACAACATAGCTAATCAGGGGAGGTAATTCTTGATATTAATCACTGGGAGTATAAATATTAATCACAATACAGTAAAACTTGTGTTAGTGGTAACTTCCAAAATAATGGTCTTCCTTTAGATAAAGGCCATAATTTAAAATACCGTTATTGTTTATCTAGAACAAGTTACCTTCGAATAAAGGCCACTTGTTAATGAAGATTTCATTTTGCCTTTCCCGTAGCCAGGTGGCTTGGTTCACTTGTTTGACTGTACACTGTTCTATTGTGTTGCTTTTCGTACAAATCACTACATTGTGTAGCTTATTTCACAACAAAGTCGGAGTTCAACTAAATGTTAATTAACTTAGCATGTGAATATCTCTCATCCCAATAACGAAATGGACAAAATGAGATGCTCGAATATAGCTCATGGACATAAAGTTCGCGAAACAAATGACATTCGTTCATTTTCCTTGTACAACTTTTAATATACAATTACATGTATATGACGTTTGTGTTTAAACTAACGATTTACAATCAATGAAAATCGAGTGTTACGATTTTCAAGGTTTTTTTTAGGCCTCTACTGGATAAACCCACCTTTATACCATACATTTAAGTTCACATCTGCTACATAACAATCTATTGTAATGAACGTTAATATAAATATGATTAATTGAGGTATCATAATATATTTTTTATGATATCATTTTTTTAATTGGATTTTTCCCAATTAATCAATGTAATGAAAGTTACAAATGTACTTAGAAAAGCAGCCTATTTTGCTGGTGGATGAACAATTATGTCATATGACTGTACACGAGACGGGCGAGCAGGCGGCGTCCATTTACTTTGACTTAAAATTATTGTTCAGCTTATTGCAACTGTGCGATAGTCGCCACAAAGTAAACTTGTTTAGCGAACAGATTTCATCATTGTGGATTCTGAGGAAATTTCATTTGTTTCTATTTTTTTCGCCAATTATGCTAATAAATGAGACGGGCGAGTCTCGAGCAGGCGGCGTCCATTTACAAGTCGGTCTTTCACTTAAGAAACTGATATATAATCTTCTAAATTGATCAAAATGTCTATATTATCTTGTTTGGTTTGATGTCGCGTTAACTGCAGGGTCTGCTAGCGACTTTCCTTGATTAAACGGTGGACGAAAACTCCATTCGTGCGTGTACATAAATAGAACCATCGACCTTCCATAACCGATCTGCACCGCTTCCAAAACGTTTGGGGTTCAAACTCATAGTGGCGAGGGACTTTTGATTACCAGTTAGAGACAAACACCACTAGAGCAATTCTTAACAGATGAAACCTTAAGTTCCAGATTGAATGTTTATATTCCATGCGTTATGCCTTTACACTTGATTATACACGGTTACGTGCATATACATGTACTAGTATTACATGTTCTCACATCCGTCCTTGGAGTTTATCATTTCATGGGGGCTCCGTGGACGAGATGTTATGTTCTCTGACTAGTAATAATTAGCCCCTGAAGCTATGAGTTAGAATTCCATCTAGGAGTTTTTTTATTTTGCGCGAATGCTATAGAAAACTGTACCGAATACAAAGCGTTTAACACACATAATTTTCTGCTTGCATGCGCTATGGGTCGTGAAAATTGAAATCGAAATAAAATACTTACAGCTTCCTTTCTCCTAGATTCGTGCAAAATTGTGCTTCTCGCAATACACATTTGTGGCATCAAAAGTCACGTGGGTTATCGACACTGATTATAGTATTATTTTCTTGAGTACATTTTTGTATAAACAAAGGAATGCGACCGTAAAATCTACTCAATTTCATTAGAATGCTTTGAATGACCGAGAGACAGGTTGTGACGAATTAACAAAATACTGCTGTCGGATAAAATCATTGTTCTATCTATCTTCCATTGAGGTCAAACCCCTCGCGGGGACTTAGACCTTGCACGCGTCAACCGACAAGAGAAATTAGTAAAAAAGTGGTAGGATAGTAAGACATATAAAAGTAAGAGAATCAGTAAAGGTTAAAAATATAGGTTAAAAACAGGGCAGGTGGTTTTATGGTGAGATATGTTCAATCTGGTTTACAGCCTGACTGAACTGATGGCCTGGCAAGTTTGCAATGCATGGAGGGAGAGCATTCCAGTGTATAATGGTACGGGGATAGAAGGAATACTCATGGTAGTCTACAGAAGTTGGGATTATCTGGAATGCTTGAGAATGAGAATGTCTAGATGGTCTGATGAGTGGTTTTACATCAGCTGGGATGGGGATGGCAGCCTAGCTATGTATGATGTTGTGAAACATAACCAGGCGCTGGTCAATGCGGCGAAGGTCTAGGCGTCACCAGTTTAGAATGGATAGCATATCAGTGACACTGGACATTCGTGAGAAGTCATGCATGGCCCACCTAGCAGCCCTGCGCTGTACGGACTCAAGTTGATCAATGCGAGCCCTAGTATACGGGGACCAGACTGCAGAACTGTACTCCAGCTGGGGTCTGACTAGTGTCTTGTATGCTGTGGATTTTAGTGCCTGTGATCTGACTTTGATGTTGCGCCTTAGAAATCCGAGTGTTTGATTTGCTTTTTTTATTATGTGGTCAATATGCTCGCCAAAAGAGAGATCATTTGAAATTGTAACACCAAGGTATTTTGCTGATGGAAGTGACTTAAGAATGGTATTGTGGAGGTTATAATGAGTTGGAATGACTGATGTGCGCTTGGTGATCTGAATGACTTGGCATTTTGACGGGTTAAATTTCATATCCCACCTTTGTTCGCATGTTTCAAGTTGATGTAGATCTTGTTGTAGTAGGTTTGAATGAGAGGCTATAGTTAATGCGAGATAGATAGCAGTATCATCCGCAAAGAGGCGAACTTGTGACGATTTAACATACAAATGTAGTTTGGTAGGTCATTTATGTAAATGAGAAATAAGAGCGGTCCTAGGACCGAACCCTGGGGCACACCGGAGGAGACTGGTATGGAGCTGCAGCCATTTACAACCACGGACTGTGACCTATTGTCTAGATAAACTTTTATCCATTTCAATGTATGACCCCTTATGCCATAACAATGGAATTTATACAGTAACTTTTCATGGTTAACCATGTCGAACGCCTTTGAAAAGTCATTTGTTACGGTAAATCCTGAATGTTAGAGATGTGAGCCATTGTGTACAAGATTATTGAAAGAACATGACTTTAATATACTTGAAAATGTCTAAAACTTGTTAAACTATAATATTCAAATAGATGCATTTCATTAACAAAACTTATTTTCGGTTGTAAATCTCATCTATGCTTGTAATTATACACATGCGTTCATGTGCAGCAAGATTCATTTAAACACGTGACTGAAGATCTTAAACTTGAGATCAGTCTCATATCTTGTCTTTTAATGTTTGCGTTTATTATGATCAGATAGTAATTATATTATTGATACATTAGATAGACAGTATAAATGATCTGGACATGTAATTAAACATTTTCAACTAAAATACTTGAGAATGGAATTGACATTTTAGCGCAGAGTCTGTTCTCAAATGTTATAACCTCTTGAACAGATGATTGTGTGAGTGATAATTATAACGTAGTAAGAGAGACAACTTATTCAGAAATTCAATTACATGTACCTAGCCAAGAAACAATTACTTCCCTTTATCTTTAAACTGTACACTGTATGATATGAGCACAATATGGCCACGGTGGCTTCCCCGCATTAAACTTGATTTCTTGCAACAGCTATGTAAACATCCTTCATGAATTGTACGATATATTTTCTTTAGATTTTTAATATACTCGAGGTATTCCGAAACAGTCATTTTGAGGCTGCTCATTTCGTAACAAGTCCGCGTGTGGGTGGGTGCGCATTTTCTCCAGACAAACCTAAAAAATGCTGCTCTCCGTAATATCACTACGTATGTGGACAAAATATCAACCTGCATGATCAACTGTCCCCTATAGTTTTAACCGATTGCATGCCACTAATAAATAATCCAGTATGTACACACGTTTAACCGTGACAATCTCAATTATCTATTATTCTGTTGTTTTTCAGTCCATTAGACAGCTACAGACATTTCAGAGCCAGCTAAGGAAGATAGGAGATAAGATACGTGAGAACCGAGCAACTTGCCTCACCTGTTTCCTGTAATTTTCTAGACACGGTACTTGGCTCGGTAGCTGGGATGGGATATTGAAAATGTGTCCCTGAGAAATTCGAAAGGCTAAGCCGACAATCGAACTGACTGCCTTTCGTTTAGAAGTTACCAGCGCGTTACCACTTGCCAATCAATCAACACTTCCACGCACAATTAGTTTATTTTTTTTGGTAACTTTGAGGTTCGTGGTTTCGCTTTGATTGTTGCTCTGAAATGTATTTAGATTTGTTTTAAATGGTGTAGTTCAGTAAATGTCCATGACATTTAATATTTAAGCATGTTCTCATTGGTAATACCTGAGTAACCTGTTAAACCAATATGCTTCATAATGTTGTATACATGGTTTTGTATTTATATCACTGACATGTTGTAAGTTTCTATATTGTTGTACCCTTTTTAATGCATACATGTACATATTGTTCACAGATGCTGAGTCATTCATTAGAGTTCTGAATGTGTTATGTAGAAGAATATTTCAAATAATATGTATGTCCTACTGTATGTAAAAACAGTCAGTTTTGCTTGAAATGTATGCATCCCTGGTATTGTTTTTTACGCTGTATGGAGTAGTGTTTCTTAGACACGATTCGTCATTCTGTCATTGTCACATGCGTTGCATTGTTTTACAATATTTATTGGAACTATCAATAGCTTTGTTGTACGTAAAAATTCCATTAAAAGCAAGTTTCATTATGAACACAGACTTTGCATGAACCTATCATATAAACACAACACTAAAATGAATACATATTATATTATTAATTCAGTACCATATAATTATTCGAATGGATCTATTTTGAACACAGAATAGAGAATCTCAGAAAACATATCAATTAGTTCATCCAGCAATCACAAAACGAGATCCGTCGAACATGAAAGTTGAAACTCGTTTACAAACAGAGTTCCTTGTTACCATAGTAAATATGTCTAGCAATGGACCCAAAGGTCGTATTCATGGAGCGTATTGTAGTTTCATTAACAGGCTTTTTATACATTCGAATATATGCATGTATCCCGTATATATATGACCAGTCGTATGTAGCATGGGAATTCCAGTATATTTTACCACCAATCATATCGATAGGCCTAGATAATGTAGCATACTCTATATGAATCTTGTCTCTATTTGATGTATTCTTCAGAAGTTTTTTAGGATAAACCATTGCATTGTATATGTACTTTTTTGGAAAATAATGGTATTTATAACCATCCAGCCATTGTTGAACAAAACTTCCATTTTTCTCTGACATAACAAACGCTGAGCCCAATAAACCCGAGCTTTGGTTCGACATTACGCATGGATATTGTCTGAGCACATCTATGGGTTTAACTATGAAGGTATCTGTGTCCAAATAAATGCCTCCATATTGAACCAATGCCTCAATTCGCATGATATCACTGGAATGCTCTTTATGTTTTATATGTTGACCGAATATTACCTTTGGCTGTTCACGATTGAGGATAATAACATCAGGCCAGAAAAAAGTGAATGCATCCCAGTATTTTCCATACGGTGCTTGTCCATGGAATACAATGATACATGGATTGATAAACCTTATTACGCTGAGTAAACTGAGAAACGGTACAAAGGAGAGTTCTCCACGTGAATACCATACATAATGAACAACATTTGGTACCCGTTGTCCGCCCCGACAACACTTTTGTATATACCTATCTAAGCAGGGATCCCCGAAATCCATGCTATCTATATTACTAGAATTACTTGTGAGTGAATACCAGGTTTGAACTGTCTTGTCTGTGCATCGAATCGACAATTTATGCCTTAGGTTTTGGTGAAACATTTTTCCGATGATTGTTTCAGGGCACGTGGACTTATGTTGAAATGTCCAATCAGTCATGTCAGAAGTCATTGCTCCAAAGAAGCTTGTTACGTCTTTGTTGGAATTTGTACCACACTCGACTTTTATTAATCTGTTTTGCCATAAACGATGCAGCTTGTCATTGTTTGATATTTTAGTGGATTTCTGTGGTTTCCGTGTCGAATGTTCAACCATGATCATAAACATATCTGATGAAGACTCGATAGAAACATGTTTGTCTGAAATATAGCAGGTATCTTTTGTTAAAAATACTAGTTTATGTCTGTACCATTGATATGCAACATAAAACATGTATGATACTCGAAATTTTCATAATTTCAAATCAGGCTAAGATAGTCAAGAATAAATGATATAGTTGTATGCTGCATATGTTTATACGGTTGAGCAACGAAAGTAAGCAGTAAACTTGTTATACTTAAATGTCATCCGCATCCAATTGTATAGACAATTTTCTAGTTTAGGTTAATAATTATGTTAAACAAAATATAACCAGAAACAAGATGGCTGCCTAAAATGTAACACACGCTAGAAGATCTCAACCATTCAGACGGGTAAGCAGACAAATGAAGATCTTAACGACTTCTTTACTAATATATACACTTGAGTTATCAGAAATAATTTTGGAAAAATTTAACATTATATTCATGAATACAATCGCTTTACCAAACTTCAACGCGAAATTTAACCTTACCTCAAAATTTACCTAGCGATTAAAAATAACCAATGCTTATTCAATTTGGTGGCAAATTAAATAGAATACCTTCGTTCAAACAGAAATTCATTGGTTTTGGAGACCAAAATTCCAACTTGAATGACATCATTAATCCCAGTGCAGTCAGCATCCAAACCACCGATAATGTATACCTCCGCCGAAGACATATCCGCATTGTGACCCTGTCGGTAAACAGAAAATGAATTAATCCAAAAGATGAATATAAATGTAATGTTTGATCATCTATGGAATCATCAGATTCCAGTACATCATCAGTATCTTAATGTCCCTGTACATCATCGGTATCTTCGTGTTGAAGTATATCATCGGTATCTTCATATTCCAGTACATAATCGGTATTTTCATAGTCCAGTAAACCATCGGTACCTTCATATTCTAGTACACCATCAGTATCTTCATGTTCAAGTACACCATCGGTACCTTCATGTTCCAGTACACCATCGGTATCTTCATGTTCAAGTACATAATCGGTATCTTCATGTTCCAGTACACCATCGGTATCCTCATTTTCAAGTACATAATCGGTATCTTCATATTCCAATCCGTCTTTGGTATCTTCATATTACAGTACATCTTCAGTACCTTCATATTACAGTACATCATCGGTATCTTCATATTACAGTACATCATCGGTATCTTCATATTACAGTAGATTATCGGTATCTTCATATTACAGACCCAACTAAGTAGTATTTGTATTTTTCCTGCTATATGAATAGTTGTCCTTGGAATTAAAAAATAGTATTTTAAAATTCAACGGTGTTATTCATTAGACAATCTATATCAGTATATCATAGATATTTGACTAACCGATCAATCATACTGTGTCAGTCCACTAGACATTTAATGTATCATTGAACTACATGTACATGTATATCAACGATCTGAGCTGCTTTCAATAGCACTTGCACTTTGTATGGGAAAGTCAAATGGACGTAGAATAGTAGCAAAAATAACGAATACCATTAGCACATTACAGTTCAAAATATTATGCAAAATATTATCATACATTAACAACTGTGAACCGTAGTATTTTCCGGAACCCAGCGAACGAATTATTATATACAAGTGCATTATATATAACATAACAATCATATTTGATGCTTATACAGTGTATACATGTACATTTCTTTTTATTTTGCATTTGTACCGTATTTACGCATCTTTATTTATATATTCAGTATATTTAGAGTTAATTTTTCCACAGTCTAATAGCTATTCATACGTCATGAGCTATTCATGAAGTATGCTCGAATAAATCAAGAAAAATTCATGAATTTCATTCGAATAGGGATACAGTGTACTCTCATTGGTTCCATCCCGCTGACACAGGTCAATCAGTTTTCTGTCTTCCGGAGTCCTTACCATTCGTAATGGAACATTTTTATTCATCCTTGTAGACCTTTGTATTATGTTCAGCTTGTTCGTAATGATACTTTTCGTGGTCATAAAGTTTGAAAGTTTATTGTTTAAAATAATGTTATTCAATTGAAACAATAGGACACATAGTAGATTATGTCACATATACATACATGTACAATATATACATTATGATAGCACACAATCATACATACATACATACATACATACAATCATACATACATACATACATACATACATACATACATACATACATAGAATGCTTCACAACACATAAGGGACACTACCTATAGAGAGCAAAGATATTGCGGAGCTTTGCGAGACATTAATCGTTTCGTATATGTGACAGTCGATACAACAGTCGATACTTGCATCACAATACACATTTATCAAATTAAGATATCTTCAGCATTATATTTGCTGATTTTTGGCTGAAATTCTAAAATTCAGCATGTCCAACTTTGGCGGGCATGGCCTTATCGAGTATCTGATCAATTTTCAAGGGAAACAACTACAATTCAGGGGTTTATATACAGTCTACCTAGTGTTACCCTCCTTGCTTGCATTATGCTGACTTTATTAGGGGTCATAAAGTAATAAAGTCAGTCACGCTACTGACTACTATTTTGACTGTACAAACGAAATTGACACAAAAAGCAATATGTCATTCTTCTAAATTTCAAGATAAATCAGGAAGATAATTATGCTTATTACACTTTGATTGTTCAGTAATCAAATAAAACTATCCATACGTTAAAGTAGGATATGAAATATGATTGTTTTGTAGGATAACGTGTGTTTGGTATATAAAATGTGAAGAGCTTAATTGTTGAATTTATGGAGTATTTCTTTCATTACACGTGACCAAGAAAGGCGGTCTTTATATTGAACCGTGAACACAATAATGACATACACTATAGTATTATACATTCAGTAATGTTGCAATTAACTGGGCTTAAAATGGAAGATCAATATAGTTACAAATCGGATCCTAACAATAATACTTCACACCAGTTGGTGCAAAAATACATTGCGTGCTGAGTTTACTTCTTGTGTTGTAGTGGTGTGAATAGTGATATAGTATTTCAGTGAATGGATTACGAAAGACGAACTGGGTATGTTTATTTGTTTTGTACATCGAAAGGCATATGAGCGAAAGATTTTGATATCATAGTATTAGTATGAACTGTCACCAGTGTCCCTCCATTGTGAAGCCAAAGACTTATATATACCAGGGATGCTATATTACATATTATATTTATATAGCATCCCTAGCTGTATATACGTATTTATATCTATACAAGTCCTTGGTGTAGCTAAGTATACGACCGGTACTACATATTAGTTTCAGCATTTATTATACTTCAGATTGTATAATCAAATTAAAGTATCATTAATTTTTTTATTAAGTGTCGACAATTATTGTAATAAATCAATACAAATAATAGTAGCGTACACCGTAAGAATGTGCATTCGTCTCAGTACTGTATACTGTCGATTAGCAGTACGACGTCACAACACGTGACTACTCTTTCAAAATGACGGCGCATATGGAGAATCGCTAAATCGCTAAATGCCAATATTAAATAACTAATATTTTTGTTATAAGATGGATTTTTTTAATGCCCAATTGTTTGTAAATAATGTGAGATGCGTATAAAAATCAATTATCAGGTAAAGTTAGCGACCATATAAAGGGATCTCAAAAATATGATTTTATCATCCGTCCTTTGTTTACACATCATTGAAAAAATAAATATACAAAGTAGTTAATCTATATTATTTTATTACATGTTTTAGTGACATGTGGACGTATGCCTAATTGATATATTTAGCATATAATTATATTATCAAAAATGACTTAATAATAAATTTCATTTAATGAAATATCATCGTCTTTTTAAGGCCCATTAGAACAATAGATGAAATGATAGTAAAATATAAGAAATATATATTTATTATTACTTGATCTGTAGCAATATTTACATAAAGCCTTCCATTAGGCATATCTCATAAAATAGTTTTCAGACGCTTTTTCTTATTTTTTTTGCAACATGATTAAAAAATACTGTGCTGTTTTTCTATATGTACTGTGTGATAAAAATTGGAACGTTTTTATTGCAAGCAAAATTCAGTTTCATATCTATCTAGGTAAAATAAGACCTACTTCAATTTTAACATCCAAAAAGCTAATGGGGCTTTGACAATAATGAAAACCATCTTTTTATTTATTTTTATTTTTTTATAATATCAACACATTGGGTTATAAATATCGATTTTGCTTTTTATACGGAAGTAAAGTAAAATATTTCACAGATTCTAATATTTTCATCCATGTTGTAATATGTTTTAAGTCTTCAACCTCAGTTATCCTAAAACTGGATTCAACGCGTCTAATTTTTATAACCCTGTATAATGTATCATGCTGTGTCTGTATATACATAGATACCTAATCAGCAGATATGATCATCACCAAATGTTCGTTGTTTCCGTAAACGTACGTAAATATCCGAGATTTGCCGAACGATTGACGAATTGAACTTTAAAAAATCTAAGGGGTAGTTTTAAAAATCATCAAAAGGATCGAAGAAGATATTATTTGATTGTTTTCATATTTTATACGGCGAAAGAAATTAAATTTTCAAAACGAATGCAATGAGTACAAATTTGATCACGTTTCGTCCAAAAAAGTTATGATGCTGAAAACATAAAATTTTCATTGAAAAATCTACCAATTTTACGCTTTTTACATTGAATATAGAGGGAATCGATAGGTGTCTTTTTCAAACGCAAAAGGGTCGAGGAAAGCATTAATTTAAAATAATAAAAAATAACCATTAGAAAGATAAAAGATTAATTAAACTTTTGTGATGAATACAAATTTCGTATTTTAAATAGAATAAAAGTTATGACGATTATAGGGAAAATCCCCTTCTTTGTTTAATGTAAATTTTTTATCGATTTTCCAAATCAGCATGTCCGCGAAAGTTGAGTATGGATAAAATACAATGTAAATATATATTGTTTCCTATATGAAAAAAATAACTTACCTAAGAAAACGGAATCAAACTCCAATTAAGACCTTTCGGGTAACAGACATAGAACACCGTCACGCTATTAACATGTAGGCTAGTCTAAATACATCTAGGACTGTATACAGTCATGAAACCATATCTATATCATAAATCTGCAATACACACAATTTGTTTGTAAATTTGCTGATAAATGGGGCGATGTGTTCTTTATTCTTCAATTACTTTTACAAACCAACCTAGACCAGAATGCGCAAGTGTTTCATGAAAAATCCATTTTTAAGTTTCCGCCAATATTCGCTACAAATAACTTTACAAATAACTAGCCACTAGCGTATGATTAAACATGGTCTAGAGACACTGGTTACAATCAAAGGCAGTTTATTCGTTCATCTGGTGTTCATCGGCCCGTTTGACAGTTGTAGTCATTTCAGAGCCACCCTTGAGAGAGGGGAGAGAAAGTACCCATGTCAGATCCGGTCATCTATAATCCTACTCTTATTCGCGGAACATGCCTTACTCGTTTCCTTTGATTTCCTAAACATCTCTAAATATCGAAATGCGGTGCCTATATTCGAACCCTTTATCTTTCCATTGGTCGACCAGCGTGTTACCGATAGATTGCCGATCCACCTCACCATACACGGTGGTTAACCGGCTTGGAGTTTTTGGATCAAATCAGCGTCCCCGATTTTTTTTACCACAGAACTTTAACATGTCTGTTCTTTCCATACAATTACTAAGAAAGTACACCGATTTTTTAGACTTCATGCATGTTTATTCTCTCATATATATATAGTACATTGCCACGGTGTTTTAGTCAAACACGGGTTTTTCAGATATCAAATTATAATTTTTTAACGATCCAAAGGAACTGATCATAACTAGACCGTTTCCGTGATCACTAGAAGTCCTTCGCTGCTAAGTTGTTATTTTTTTCTTATCTTTAACAACAATCAACCAAATTTTGACTGGATAAATACCCGATAAATAACCTTTGAGACTTTGTTATTGTTCAGTTCAGTAACGATATCGATTGATAAACATGAGCACTTTGTAGAAATTTAATTAGATTTGTGCATAGAGTCTGTTCTCTGTGATGTAACATTATTTTCTTGTTAATATACATGTGTGCTGTTCCGTCGCTCATAAATAGTTAAAATAAAATAAGTAGAACATATAAAATATGAAATATGTTTAACACCTGTCTAAACTTTTAACTTGATATTTCTTAACAGTCCTTTGCTCGATCAGATATAGTCTCGGGACGCTGAATTGATCCAAAAAAGTCCGAGCCAGTTAACCACCTTGCCATATGCAGTAGTAACAATCTATATATATGATGCAGATTTAGACAATTAAGGTAAAGTAAATATCGGGTTGTGTGTACTTCATAGCAACTGGCTAAAATCATTTGCATATCAAAATATATGGGGGGTACTAAGTTATGTTCACCAAGATGTGTAACTCTTCGTTCCGGTGAATGCGCACTATCTTCAAAATTTTCGTTTTCATTTCAGTAGGTTTAAAAAACGGCGTGTTTCAAATATTTTCAGCTATATAATGTGGTCGGTCCACCAAACAAGTTTTCATTACAAAAATCCGGAAAATACTCCACATGTGATGGAAAATCGATATACATGACATTGTATGTTTGTCATATTTTCATGGAAGGGTAGGACTTCGCCGCGACCTGTATTGGAACCCGTGTGGATAGGTAACAAGTCCAGTAGCACTTGCCACTTGACTACGGCTGCGTTTTTTTTATATATATACACTCATTGTTTTTCTTCATTTGGCCAAATCATACATTACTTGGAGTTCATTCTTAAAATAGAGAAGAACTTGTCTCTTTGTCAGTGCATATAAAAGAAGCTCTCACTATAAGAAATACAATTTTGAATATCAATAGGTAATAATTATTAAATTTTAACAATTGGCCAGTCGCCACCTGTCAATCAAACCAATCGATTATATAATCAGATATCGGCTTTTTCTCACACCCCCTAGCAACACTTATCGCCGCCATTTTCCTTCGACAAGCTGCCGTGACGAAGGTTATCTGATACGCTATGTAGAAGCTCAAAGACAATGATTTTTTACCAAAACTGATTGAATAAACATTTCAAATGGAATTAGAATATGTCAGTTGGAACTATGCAACTCGGACGATCGCGATGAAGATCGACTGGAAGGTATTATACAGTTTATTCCTCTTCTCAAACTGAAATTTAAGGAATCTTGAAAAATGTAAGAGTTGGATCTATATAGACGTACGGTCATCCCTAATGTCAACAAAATTAACGGGAATTACCATATGCTTGATTGCACCAATTTAGGGCAACAGCTACTATATAAGTGACCCCTCCCCAAAATCCACATGTGGTCTAATCTCTTAATTGTTTTATTGCCCCTAATCAAATAGCATCACGACAAGCGCCAAAGAACACAACTTTAAAAAATCTGAGTAAAAGTTTTGTCTGAAAAAATCCCACAAGTCTTTGTCTGATTAAAAATATAAATGACTTAATTAACATCATATCAATAAGGGAATAAAAATCAATCGTAAAACACATGATTATTTCCTCTGAAATACTTTTTACTTCACAGGTCTCGTCTTTTTTTAATCAAAAAGGTAATTATTCTTGGTAAAGGTGATTCTATATAATGTTAATTTCTGTTGATATAACTTACTAAAAATGTATATAATCAGAATAAAAAGATATGTTTATTTACATAAACAGGATACCTTCAACATACCTGTACGGATGCACTACGTGAACTTTATTTGACCCTTAAAAATATTTACAAAATGTTCGATGCAATCTTTCTATTTCTAAAAATAGCAAAATAAAATTGACCCAACAATTGACTCAAATCGATCGCTTGGAGAAAGGTCAGCACTATCTAGATTTCGTTTAAACACTTTTAATGCCTTTACCAATGACAAAATGGGGGATATGTAGTACAAATGATCCGGTCACATTGAAAACGACCCCTAAATAATTACATTCATTTACAACTTCGTAGTATCATTTACCTTTACAGGTCCCCTTTAACTAAAAACAACATTTTGCTCATTGTGTTAACTTCAAGTCCCTAATGACGGCAATGGGCAATATGTTTATAATTCGTATAAACTTAGTTCCTGTTGAGATTTGCCCACAAAATCTATATCATCCGCTGACAATGAAATAATTTTACAAATTTCTGATTTAGTTAAACCGCAGTTCAATCGATCTTGTAAAACCAACTTTGAATCTTCTAAAAATACGAGTAGATAAAACATTACCTTAGACTCACAGAAATATTGAAAAAAATATCTACAGTTTACATAATCCTACGGACAGAAAGGTTGTAGTTAAGCCCTAATAATAAAACATATATATATATTTTTTATCATATTTGTAGTATTTTCGAAAGGCCCGATATTCAATATTCCTAACTACTTAGTTTATACATGTCACATAAAACAAGAATAGGTACCCTAAGCTAACCAGGCGTTGATTATTTTATTCATCTATTCTAAGATTCGTAATGCCAGTTGTAACCTCATCACACGAAATGACCGTATTTAAATCCTTATTCGTAGAATTCTTAATTTGGTAGTTTACTTTATGACTGAAATATTCTATATCGTCGATGGCAGTAGTTCACTTCCTATTGAAATCACAAGTGGCAACACTGATACTGCTACCTGTGACTGAGATCATTAAAACTACAAGCATTTTTAAAATTTAAAAGATATGTCAGACACAGTCGTCTCCCTATGTTTTCTATAGTACGCGTACATGTTTCTGTATGTTTTTTGAGAAGTTTTGTAGATTCTTCCGATTTTTATAATCTCATTGCACGCATTTTTTAAAAAATAATATATGTTTTAAAAAGGGGGAGGGGCTTCAAACAGTTTTATCAATGTTGAAAATTTCTAAAATGAGTCTATATATATAACTCTACATCCCCGTTACGCATCGAAGGTGTCTGTGTCAAACATATGGTTACCAAGGTTACCTTTAGATGTGTGTTTTAAAAAGTGAACCTGCTACATTGACAAATTAACTTGGTAAAATCGTTAACCATATCAAAAATATTGAATTACTACCTATAAATCTTCTACATTGTTAAACTCAGACAACACAGCTTTAGCGGGGTAAATAACGAAAAAATAGTGCAAATTGTCATACAAGAATCAAATTTTGCACACATGTTGGGAATGACATTTGGGGTGTGTGCCAAAGTTCAAGTACCTCGATTCAAGATGGCCGCCAAATTTTCAAAATGGCCGCCTAATATTTCTTCAACCATAGAAATTGTTATCAAAATTCTCAATACCAATGAATAATACTATCTTAGCTCATTTTCATAACATGTCTTGTATGTTTATACATACATACAAGTAAATTCAAACGAATTTTGTAAAATCTCTCCCCCCCCCCCACCCCCATCCCCGACCTCTAATAGTAGTGGAATATAGAACGAGACCCATTTGCCTTAGTGCTGTTTTAGGCAAACATTAGTTAATTGTTCCAGGAAAGAAGACATCCGGATTTATTGTGAGAAGGGCTGCATAACGAAATGGACATTACATTCCAAGTCTTATTGTCCATTCCACGGAGAGCTGACACGGTGTAAGACCCGGCAAATGCGTTAAAAATTGAGAGAATATATAACTTTTTGCCCAATTGTTTCGACAATTTCATGCACCGGAAACCAACTGAAGTATTTTGCTTTACCAAACTCCATCCAAGTAATGCCAGTATTGACTTCTTTTAAAACAAACACTGAAAGAACTGTAATGTCTGTGTCAGAACCCCTAACCACGTGCTTTTTATCCACAGTGCGTTTCATATGCAAAATATCCTAGTGACAGCTTCTTCATGGGTACATGTCGTCAATATAGTTACGTAGTGCTCAGTGTTTCTAATCACATTTTGGTCTTTCGTCCCAAATATAGCATCAGGTGCTTTAATCTGTAGCCAAATTCAGTAGCTCTGTTGGTTGTGTTATTATCCATCTTTAAAAAGTTATGTCAGACACTTGAAATTTTGTTCGAATATTTACAAAAAACTGTCTAACATCTGATCAACGAGTGGTTCTTGCCATTGCTTTTAAATTAGGGAGATAAAGATCGATCACATTCTATCCGTCTGAACAGTTTTTGCTAAATGAAGTGGGTCATTACAATGCAGGGCCTATATATCTTTCTTCAAATTTAATAAGACTTTCCTACCGCATTGATACGCTTCTCTCATTTAATCGAGTTCTGTGAATGTACGTTGGATGTTTCAGTGTCTGTTCATACATAGATGCCTGCTCAGACAGTTGAACCATGACACTCATCCGACAAGTCTGTGTTTCGAATATACATGTATATGTAACTAGTTCAGCAGATGCTTTTTTCTCGAATGCCGAGTATTCGACCGACTTCTCATTACGTTTTGCACGCTTTTCTCTGTTACTAAGAGATGCAAGACTATTAATGCTATTTCATTTCAAGAGCGACATCATAATCAGCACTGTGTTTAGCCAATAAAGAAATGGATGTTTTGGCACACTCATTAATGAATCGGTATTCGATGACTGGTTTATCAATTTATAGATTTAAAAGCTAAACCATAATTATTTACTTAAATATATCCAGTGTATAAAGCCCATTGCCAGTGATTTGAAACAAATAGCATATTTGGTTGGCCTTCTTTAAACCAATATTACATGTACTTTATAATTTGTATGCTTAGTGTTCATAATCAAAACGTTTTATCCACTGTAATATTTTTTATGATTGTATGAAATATTAGATCTAACAGCATTTATACCTTTTATACCTCGAAATACTGGGAACAAAGATCAAAACATACAATAACACATCTACAGTTGTGACATAACTTTATTGATAAAGCTACGTGTTTCATATACAAAGTTCACAGTCAATGAATTCGCTGTAAAAGTTAGCAAAATTATTATAAATATACATATACTTAAAAGATTACAGAATTTGTGATTTAATGGTGCAGAACATTTCTACAAAAATGTGTTGACAATTCTACATTATATCGTGAACATCAGAGATCAAAAGACAAGCAATGGATGTATAAAAATATGTAGATTTACAGGCATAAATGAACTGGTGTGTGATAATTTATGGAAGAAAGCGGACTGTTTTAAAACAGAACTATTATTTAACACTGTACGTGTTTGGTGAAACATATCAAAATAAGTTGTTATTTCAGTTTGTTAAGATTTATATATGCATACGATTTATCGACACATGCTCAAAAGACCATGGAACAATATTACAATAACAGGTCCATAAAATACATATTTCTATTTTTTTTAACTGGTGAAGTACATGTCATTATTCCCGGAGAACTCGGTGGAAAGGGTTGAGTATTTAATGAAAATTGGCTCTCAAAGCACGTGCAAATAAAATTCCACCGTGGGGTTTAAAGTACATTTGTATATTCTAAAGTACATATTTGGGTCTTATTCGTGCTTAAGAAAGCGAAAAGAAGCGGTGGCGACTTTAGCTTTTATTTTGACGTTACATCCAAATATGTCACTTAACCGTATTAGTGCTCGGTATGCGCAATGTGTACGAAGTCGTTCTTCGAAACTAAGAAGAATTCTAATCTATTCAGATAAAGACATCAAAGATTGGATAAGAAAGTAGGCCGTGCATAAGGTTTATCAAGTACATCAGCGTTTATTAAACTAATTTATGCTAGTCATACAAGTAAAAACCAAATCTAGAATATAACTATAAAAGATCGAAAAATTACCTTAAGTGTAAGATAAAAAATGTTTTTACATAAATATATACATAACATAACACACCTTCGTTTTTCTCAACGACATGCAATATATGAGGCGTAAATAAGGTATGTATTACAATTACCACGATCAGTCGATCAAGCTCCTACACTACCTTAGAAAATAATCACTTTATGAATACAACATCTAACTATGTTCCATACAGTATGAAACTTTGAACAGGATATTTTCTTGAATGAAACCAAACGAATCGCTGAGACACGATGGAAGAGAGTTCCATAGTTTTGAAGAAGCAGGAAAGATCCATCTTCGTAAGAAACAGTTCGACTTTGGAGGGGGTGGGAGGATTTTTCGTGTCTTATGTAAGGACATAATTCCTTACGACATTTTTTGTACACTAAATTCAAAATACGTCATATTTGTTTTTATGATGTCACGTATGACATATACATGTAATGTTTTTAATGTAGTAATTGAAAATGTTATCATAACGTAGTGAGATTCATTTGATCATCCCCCAAACTAAAATCCGTCTCGTATGACGTAGAATAAGAAAAATGTAATTCACCTTTAAACAGGTATCAAATTTACATATGCCATCATATCACATGAACGGATTATAAACAGAGTTCTTTCTTTCCATAATAAATATGTCTAGATATAGCCCCAAACACAGAGTTCAATGATCGTATTTTTTGTTCACTAACGGGCTTTTTGTATAGCCGACTATACAAATGAATGCCATAAATGTGCGACCAGTTGTATGTTGCATTTGTATTCCGATATATGTTCATTCTTTCCATACCGGTTGGTCTCGATAAAGAATCAGGTTCCACATGAACTGAATTTTTATTTTCAGGCAGACCTGTCAATGAAAATGGAAACACCATAGCATTGTAGATGTAACTGTCTGGTGTGTAGTTATATCTATAGCCATTTAACCACTGTTGGATAAAGCTCCCATTTTTTTCTGACATAACAAATGCTGATCCCAACATATTTTGTTTCTGGCTTGACATAACACAAGAATGCTGTCTTAATACATCGATAGGTTTGACAAGGACAGTATCTGTGTCCATATAAATGCCGCCATATTTCATCAAAGCCTCTATACGCATGATATCACTGGAATGCTCCATGTATTTTATTTGTTTACCAAATATCAGTTTTGGCTGTTCACGCTTGAGAATGATGATATCCGGCCAAAAGTAAGTGAACGCATCCCAGTATTTTCCATAGGGTGCTTGTCCATGGAATACAATGACGCATGGATTCACAAACCTTATCACACTTAGTAAACTAAGAAACGGTATAAAGTGGAGTTCACCGCGTGAATACCAAATATAATGAACAACATTTGGTATCCGTTGTCCGCCAACACAACACTTTTGTATGTACCTTTCTAAGCAAGGGTCTCCGAAATCATTGCTATCAATATTGATAGAGTTATTTGTTTCTGTGTACCAGGCCAGAACTGAATCATCTATACATCTTATAGACAATTTACGCCTTCGTTTTTGGTAAAACTGATCTCCAATATCGTTCCAAGCACAAGCTGTTTTAGTTTTATAAGTCCAGTTGTTCATATCCGACTTCACTTCTCCGAAGTAATCTGTTACTTTTTCGTTTGAAGTCTCACCACATTTAACCTTTATCACCATGTCATTGTTCACACGACGTTTTTCAGGAATCTGAACTTCCAGTGTATCTGAAATATGAACAATTTGAATGCTACGTTATTTCGGATGTCTAAAGAGAATAGTCAAAAAGTGTATCTTCACCAAACCAATAATTCGCGATTCGAATCGAGAGTGAAGTTCTCGAGTCAGATATCGAAAAGTGCATGCCAAACATGACGGATACGTGAACATAATTTGAAAAGCATTGGTGCATTTTATCTTTTAAAAGTCGACACTGTTACGCTGTAAGCATATTATTTTTATGAATCGATTGGCTTAATTTGGAATGTTTGCTCTTTGAATTACTAGGATATCAGTGAACAAAACGAATTCCGAGTCGATTTTGTTACCAATATCATTTATTTTTATATCGTTTATATCGAGTTTTACGCCCCTTTTCAACAACCAGAGTGATATGAGGCGGACAGTTCACATAATCATCGCTCCAACAACCAGTACTAGACTCCCATCCTCCACCAGCAACTGTCTAAAAGTTTCCCACATAAAGAGGCATAGTCGGTAGCGGGGCTCGAACCCATGACCCTCTATCAGAGAGAGGTTACAGTGATATGAAGTCAGCGATCTTAAACATTCGACCACAGAGGCGTGTACCAACTTTCTTTAACCAATAGCCGTTTGAATATTAAAATTCGTTAATTCAGAGTCTATAAAAAACAAGATATCCCCATTAGATGAATACACTAGAGTATACCTACCTATTTTTTTTACTGCTGGGTAACGTACTATCTCCAGTGTTATCGTCATGAAGCTCACGAATACCAGTAAGCAAAATAATAAGAGCAAATACTTCCTGCGTTTAGCAATATTTGGAATCATTGTTTCATCCACCTGTAAGTATCATAATTGTACAAAATTGAATGTCTCATCTTGATCAGGCCTAAATTAATCGTAATGCTACCTAAGTTATAAATTTTGGGTACGTACGTAGGTGAGGATTTTTTAAATGACTTTTTCTTTTTTATTTTGAATCCAGACTGAGTCAACAAACAAAGATTTGATAAATAGCATATTGTTTGTATGTATTTTGGGCCGGTGGCCTTTATTTACGAAATAAACTTGTAAACTTGTAACTTTAAAATATAGATCTGTGACAAACATATTATTACTAAGAACTACAGAGAAGGTGGACTAAAACGGTTGATGTTAACAGTTATATTCATTGTTCATACATAAGAAGGTTTAAAAATACTATGTCACTGGTAACAAAAGCAAATGTTATACACTAGTAAATTCACTATTTGATATTGATGAACTATTTTATTCGATTTAAAACAGAATTCAGGTTTGAAAAATATTTTCATATCATCACAAATGAAAAGATAAGAATATTAATGTCTAGATTTAGGTTAGGATCGCACCATTATGAATTGAATATGGAAGATACAATAACATACAACGATCTGAAAGAAAGTGTAAATTATGTACTCAAAATTTAGTTGAATCCGAACATCATTTCGATAATTACGAACTAAGTATTTTAAGAATTTATCATGGGTCTCCTTAAATAAATGTTCACTCATTCTTTCTTCAAATAACACTAAAACCATAATTAATACAGCCAACTTTATATACTGTGCTATGAAATTAAGACATGAAAAACTCATGAAAATCATGGTTGTTGCTTCGTTACTTATACTGTTATACTAGCTGTTATTTATGGATTTTGTCAAATCGTCACCTTAGAATTTAGAGGACCCGTCTTGCTCTTTCACACTTGTCAGTTGGGCCCGTGTGGTCCTAAGGTGACTATATAGTATTTATTCCTCTTTACTAGTATATTATTGAGCCGATATCAAATTTCGCCTAAAACTTGATACTGATTTTTTGTAAATGTGAACTTCTTATTTCACAGCAAAGTTTTATCTAATGTGGTAAAGGAATGTATTCAAAAGTTTGTTTTACAAATTTCAACTTAAATGTACCCCTTTTGCATTACTTATGACCGACAGAATGTGAAGGGTTATCATTGCTTGTCCTTGCAGTAACTACTATGTTGCTTTAAATTTGATTCAAATAATATGATTTTATCAACAAAACCAAACTTAACCTCATAAATGTACGCAAAAGTCATTATAATTATCGGAATGTCTCTTTAAAATTTCTAGTTTTTCTCTGTGAAAAAGTCATTTCTCGTGTTATGCCATGAAACAATAAAAAAATGAGCATAGGAATGTTAAGTATGTTTCGCACCCACGTAAGAATGTCATATATTCTGGTTCCTATTTTATGAACGGGGTATATTTTGTCAATTTATGTACAATTTGTAGATTTTTCTCAGTAGCTTAAACGCAAAAACAAAAGAATCAATGCGCGTTACACCAAAGACATGCTTGTTACTGTAAGGACTAATAAAATGTTACTTAAAGGACTGTTAACAAACAATTCAGTTTTTAATGTTTTATTTGTAAAATGAATCTGTGAACTAACAATTAAACGAAGGTTAAGAACACAAAGAAATAAACATAACATATTCTTATGTTCATCGTGAATTTGCCTAACAAATGAGAAAGCCATTTTCAAAGTTACGGGACGGACAATTTTGTTACTGGAAGGAAAGAAGGTTAATTGTAAAGTGAGATTTAAATGACAAAAGATGTTACATGTGTGGCATTTTTTAAATTTCTTTTCCATTTGAAAATACATGCAAAGTTAACAAATAACCCCATCAACTACATCTGTTCTTTTGCAGGTATGTAGGCAAACATATGTCTTAAATAAACAGTCTTTGCAATAACGCATGTTGTCCTTCCAATAACTAAATTACTCACTGTAGATGTTTTAAACCATACAGATTTGCATTAATTTCATAGAATAAATCCATGGCTAATACATAGTTTGTGTCAACAATATAAGTTTTATATCCTATTTATATCCGTAGCACATTGTAAAAGACAGATTGTGTTGTATTATGTACTTACAGTAACGGTTTCTGTACTTGCAGTAACACAAATAAATGTTATTGTAAAGACAGTTACTGCAAGGAATCATACAGGTTATTTTGTACACTAATTACATTAGTAAGAAAAGGGAGACAGTTTTGAACATGTGAAGCATGACTGACTCATATATGCTATATACAACAATATGAAGGAGATCTGCCTGATCAATTGTATAATTAGAAACTTGTTACATAAAAGGACAGTTTTCAAAATTATTCATCCGGCAACTTATCAGTTTGTTGTATTTTCTAAAATCGCATTTCATTGCTGTAGCCATACTTGAAATATATTATCTCCTTTTGAAGAGTACACTGCAACTATATACCCAACTGGATTTATCTACCAGTGCTAACGTTACATGAAGGACATTATGGACAAAGAAGTTGGGGACAAACTTGAGACGTTTATTTGGCAAATTTATACTTTTAACTATAGACTTATTTTGTACAAATATACTTTTTGAAATGTAATAGTTTGCTTTCATACATAGAAAAAATTAATCTGGCAATACAAAAGTTCAAAACAAACAGTTGAAATTGGGATTTTACATTTGGGACAAGGAAAATCTGGAAGTTTACAGGTTTATGACAAACATAGAAGTAATATATATTCAAAATTTTAACCTGAAAATGGCCTGGATTATAATACTCCATCCAGTTACAATCATGCAAGTTTAATTTTAGGTAAATGAGTATGCATTTCATCAAAAATTCAAAAGGACAGCTTTTCGGGCGAAATCTGATATTGGCTCATTTATTATACAAAGACATGCTCTGTGTTTAGTCAGGCCATATTTCTTTTTTGTTTTGTAAATGACCAAAGGCAATATCATCCGAATTTGTTCTCTATTTTTTCGACGCGTACGATAGACTAACAACAAACACATGATGACCTAAGTGTCACACAAGGGTTACCATTATTGAGATAATCACATGAAGGGTCTGCGACTGTCATACGAATGTCGCACAGTTTGGCATTCCTTATCAGATTATCATCATTATACTTTTGATTTGCCAAAGAACTGTTATGTTTCGCATGCTTCCAAATTCAACAGAATCCTGCAATATACATGTACCACCAACGTTTATGAAAACTGCAAAGTCGGCAATGTATACTTATACAACAAACGGTACCATTTCCAATGCGTATGTAAGTAGAAAAAGTAAAGTGTAGCTGTAGGAGCTTTGCTCCTAAAAATTGACCCAACAAAACCTGAGAGGTCATCCTTTATCGCCGTTTGCTAAACATGTACAATGCAAGTAACAGTAAAAGTAAAGCAAATTGACCGAATACCACCCTCACGTGTTCAGTAATGCATGCACGATTTACACATTGGGGATGATTAAAATTTAAACCGTGCATACATAATCGTTAAGATTCATGAATCCTGATAACACGGGTACATCAGTATCAATTATCAATTTTAATTATACAATGATTTCTTAAACACATCAAACACTGAGTGTAATATGAAAGAGTTTTATTTGATCAGTGTATGTACACAGTTGATACATCATAAATTGATTTAATGAGTGGATGAATAAAACTTTTAAAGAATTAAATGTTAGTCATTTTCAGGTACGCAACCAACTCTGATTAAAAATCATTCAGCGCAATTTTTTAAGCGAATAATCAACAAAAATACATTTTAGTTTTTTAAAGATATGATGTGGACAAAACTGAACACATACCTAGTAAGCTGCATACCCACTACTCCAAACCGATAGTTTTAAAGATGGTCTCAATGATGAATTTGGATTTCCTTACGACGCACCTTTGTATGAACTGATGTGCATTCAGACATTTACACTTTACACAATAAAACCACATTAAATGAGTGTGAAAATTTATGTGCACCATTTAACTTTTTCGTAAAATCAGTTTTTAGTGATATACCCAAAATCGGTAATTTTCCCAATAGCGGCCTTTAAAAGGGGGTGTGAGTAGAGAAATTACCGAATATTTCAGTAAATGTTAACCATGTCAATTTAAAAATGTACTGGGTGTATCACAGCCTGAATGTAGAAGAAACTTAATTAAAGCATTAAATGTCCACATTATACTAATTCCATGATACAAATACAGCTCGCTACATTTTTCACATAGACATATGGGCAAAATGAAAACTGAACAATAGAATTTTTTTAATTTTGCATGATCATAGCGTATGATAACAGAAACATTTTTGCTTATTCATGCAAGGTTTAAAAAAATCTATTGTTCAGTTTTCATTTTGACTATATGTCTATGTGAAAAATGTAGCGAACTGTAGCAAACGTCTTTAAATAAGTTATGCGTAGTTATATTTTAAATACACCCGTCTTCTTGTCCATATGTTTACATGAAGTGTTATTGTAATAGAGTCAAAAAGTTAAAAGACAGCGAGTTTGACATTTTGATTGCGGAATGTTTGGGTTAAAGATATTACGTCTATATATACAATGATCAGAGGCCGCGGACCAGTGGTAAATGTGCTGGGCTTGTAACCCGGTGATAATTAACCAAGTCATACCATTCTATGAAAATTTGACCAAAATGTCGAGTATTCTCCATTATGTTGAGAAGTTGTTGCAAGGGTATATTAGTTAGAAAACTGTCAGGAAAACAAGTAAGGTGACCCGGCCGCTGTATTATAACGGAAATATCGTTGAAAAAGAAAAAACACTGATCTAACAAGAAACTGAAGGGGAGAAGTTGGTATTTATGTCAACTGTCCGCTGAAGTATAACAGAAACACTCAAAGGTCATGTTGCATAAGCATTTCTTGAACGGTCCAAAGTAAACATTGTTGGAAGCCGTAGGATTGTCTAAGAATTGACACGCTGAAAACAATTTCATATACATGTACATGTATTTGGCGTTTCACATATTATACTCGGAAGATTCAAATGACAGAACATAATCAAAGTACTGAAAGTACTCATGGAAACTGAACTTATATAGACTTGCACTGGCACATGGAGCCGGAACCAGTTTAACAATTGTATGGCGGATGTAGAAAAACGGATTACTTCGGTCCGCATCAAAATTCATGCGCGCTGAGCGAGTGACGGCTATGGAAATCTGAAATATCGTTCAGTTTCCAAAAGGCAAAGCACTTCTCTCGTGTTTGTCTGTAATACTAGTAATTGATTTTCTCCGGAACATTCAAGTTACCCGGAAGCACAATAGATCTAGTTCATACAGACTGGTGCTAAGTTGAACATTATTAATGCTTGTTAAGACTATGAGTATCTATAAATAAAACATAAGATCATATCAGTACATATGGAAAAATATAGAAAATTGTACAAAGTAATGCTGTATGAAAGAAACATTAAACATAGATGACAGTCCCTTTGATATTCACGTACAAAGATACATTCACTAAATAAGAATATTGTTTATATCAAGGACTTATATACATAAATATTAGTCCTTGTTTATATGAATAGAAGTATTAATTTTGTTTATTATCAAAAAAGGTGACTATATAACGGTTCCGAACTAGTGTGATTTTATTTCTGAGTACCATCACGTGGCTTGATCTACAGGATATTTAGGGGTTACTAATTACTAGTCAGATACCACAAGATCCCCCCCCCCTTCAAGATTGGGATAGCTCTTAGTCTCGTGTTTTAAAAATCGGAATCTAATACCCTGGTAAATGGTACGTGTTTGTAAAACTGTTTGGAAAACAAACATATTTTCACTAAATGTTTCTCTCGAAAAATAAATGGTGTTTTGTCGGAGCGTGCATGTTCACAAAATCAAAATGGATACAGACAAGATATCAATACCAAATAGTAAAACTTCTTCTCAGCATAAACATCATTGTGTTTATATTGACCGAATTACTTTGAAACCCTATCCACAAAACGAAGCCAATTGTATTTCTGCACTGATCCATTTCGTGTTGACGATTACGAGCCTATGTTCATTTTATCCGGCGAAAATAAGCCTTCAAATGCATTCATGCATTAAAATGTCAAATATTTTAAAACCAAATTTCTAAGAGAACATCTTATGATTTCTACAAAATGGAAATTCAACAGTAAGCGACTGTGATGATTAAAACGGCATACATGTAGTCACTTTATGGTACAAGCGTATTTCGTAAACAAGGCGTTTGTAGATAACACTGCTATGATGGCCCCATATCTGTAACCTGAGTGACCCTACGGTCATGATTATCAGAAAGGTAACTGGCTTCCAAGACCGAACCAATTTTAACCTTATGAACATAATCGGCCGGTTTTTTGGAATTCTTTAGAACGTTCTTACGATAAGAATTTGCGAAAGAACGTTGATAAAACGGGCCCAATGTGTACACTATTAGTCGAGGATAACAAGACAATGTTACACAATAAACATCTAAGCTAATCTAAGCATATGAAGTTTGGTTTAAGAATATTTATCTTATTAAAGAGTCTATGAGTGATTATTCCTGAGGAGTTTGGTTGATATTGGCCGAGCGGTCCCAAATATGATTTCATTATAAAACTGTTGACAATTAACAAACGATAGAAGACGCTTCAAGACAAACGCGCGGAGATCGCTATAGGGCACCAGCTATAACTGATATGGGAGCCTCGCCCGGGGTTCGAACTCACAACCTCTCGATCATCAGACAAACGCTCTAACCACTGAACTAGCCGGGCGGGCCAAATTTTTGTAACGCCACTTATTATGAAATGGAAGGTGTTTCTAAATTAACGTCTCGTACTGGTGAAATACAATATAATTATGTAGTATCGAGAGAGAAATAGTACAATTATACCCACTATGGTATACCATGAACACGTTGCCAATCATGTGGTAAAGGAATAATCATATATATATAAAATAAACATCAGCATGTCAAATGTTATGGTTTTTTATCATTCCGCATAATTTCAAGAATAGTAAAAATATATCTTTAAAATTCCACTTTCCTACAATATTTTCGATGAGACAGAAATATTTTAGGCCTACTTAGTCGAAGGGGCTTTGACGATGATACGTTTGCATTGCAGTTCATCGTCAAAGCCACTTGTTCTTTAAAAGCTAACAGGTAAACGACTCAATCTGAGTCGCGTTCGTTTTCCTATTTAACGCACAAATTTCCGTAAAACTTGAGTACAATTCGATGAAATATAGTATAATCTATCAATATGACCAAAAATATACCTTCAGCAGACGAAAGTTATCAAATATTTTGCCGATGTTTCATACTACCCTTAATTTCAAAATTTTCCTCGTAAATGCTTTGGATTAAGTCCGTAGCATTCCGGAAAGCATGTAAATTGATCTGATTCAATAGAAGCATGAACAAGCGTCTTAAGCTGTTGACTTTGTAAGAGGACAATTCCATAACTAAAATGGTCAACAAGACGAAATAAAAAAGACCAATTTAGTTATGGGACCCAGAACTAAGGCCTACTGTACAATGAGGCTGTATATGTATTCGAAGTTTTATGTTTTAGCTGTTTAGCTCTCTATCTCTCTCTCTCTCTCTATATATATAAAATGTCAAAAAATATATCCGAGTCAAGCAAATTAATAATGAAAAATAACTAACATTCCATAGGTATTATTATATAATTCAATTGCCGAATCAGTGACGAAACCGGTCGGCAATTGAATTATATAATAATACCTATGGAATGTTAGTTATTTTTCATTTTATATATATAGTCCCCAGTTTGGCTTTATTCACTGTGCCACGAAAATTCGATCATTTTAGTTTTTATATAGATATTCAAATAAATGAATCCACGTCAATTGTAAAATCCTAATACAGATTCATATAATTATATTCTTTATCATGCTTCTATTCTTCGCTTTTGCATTTTACATGTGAAATAATAGCCGCTCAATTTTCACTTTTCGTTCTGTTTCAATGACGTTCAAACCTAATGCAATAAATAAACTTGGTAAGTTTGTGATGAGATTATTGAACAGTTGCCATTTGGATTTGGACTACTCATGCAGTGATTATTTATAGTACTACTGTTCCAACTATTAAAGAACCAAATGTAATCATACAATTTATTTTACAATGATATATTTACCTTATCATGCACGGAATAGAGTCTGACTATCACTCTGTAATTTTGTCGCCTCTTCTATACGAATCTGACATGCACTACATTTCATTTACTATTCTGTAAATGTCTTCATTCCATCCACGAATAGCACATACAAGCGCAAAGAGAATACTTTCTTCTTAAACAACTTTAAAAATTAATAGTAAGTTGATATTCTTAGATACATGAATACAACAATATTCCAAATACCATGCAAACAGAACGGTTAAAACCTAGACAGATAGAAAATCCCGTAGCAGTTAACGTACAGAGGATGTGTAAAAATGTTTTCTATTGAAATAGTGAAGCTCGTGTCCATTACCATTCAACGGAATATGACTCCTTTTAAAGTGTGCGATCATTATCAAGTTTATAATGAAAAACTCCTCAATATAAAGTACAGTATAACTTGGGATTTTAAAATATGGTGACCAATTGTTCATGCGTAAAAGGAAAGAGGGAATGAAATATAAAACCTGTCACATATATAGTTTGTCGAGTTCTAGATACCACGAATATCCAATATATAACAATATACTGGCCGTGATGTTATTACCAAATACCCATAAAATGTATTTTATATACATAAGCATATTGTGATAATGACTTTAACTTAATATATACATTTATCACTCAGATTATTATAGTGTGTATAGATGCCAATGTCACACTATATTCACAGGGTGTTTTACGCACACACGTGTATCATATTTCGACCATTTTATACTAACCTTTTCAATTCATGTTCACTGCGGCATTAATCTTACGGTTTTATACCTATAATTGGCCTAACTTATTATCATAAATTGGAGCTGGTGGATTTTGAAGGTTTTTTATAATCATGTCACCCTTTTGAAGAAAAAGGGGTAGATGTTTATTGCTTTGCACATGTCTGTCGGTGCGTAACCAAACCTTGTCCGGGCAATAACTTGAGAACTATTTGACTCCTCAGATTTAGTAGGGAGATTGGTCAGCACCTATTGATTTTGAGATCAGTATATCAAAGATCAAGGTCACACGCACAGTGACCTTTCACCGCGAAATCTTTGTTCGACAAATAACTACAGAACGAGTTGGCCTAATTGGTCCTTAGATTTTTTTGGGAGGTTGGTCATTACATGTAGATGACCCAGAGCTATCTATTTTGAGGTTGGTTAGTAGGTCAAAGGTCACGGTCTTACTAACCAGTTGGCCTTTAGGGGCATCCGTGTTTCACAAACACTTCTTGTTAGCTCACATGTCACAAAGTGACAAAGTGAGCTATTAGGATCACTCTCCGTCCGGCGTCCGGCGTCGTGCGTCGTGCGGTGTGCGTCGTGCGTCGTCAAACTTTATGTTGTGACCACACTAGGGGCCACATTTTTAGCCCAATTTTAGCAAAACTGGGTCAGAACGTTAATATCAACAAAATCTCGGACGAGTTCGATATTGGGCCATTTGGGGTCAAAAACTAGGTCACCAGGGCCAAATAAGGGAAAACCTTGTGAACACTTTAGAAATCACTGTTTTGACTGGATCTTCATGAAACATTGTCAGAATGTTTATTTTAATAATATGTAGGTCAAGTTTGATAATGGGTCATTTCTGAAGTAAAATTAGGTCACTAGGGCAAATTGCTGGAAAACCTTGTGAACACTCTAGAAGTCACTATTTTGATTGGATGATCATGAAACCTTGTCAGAATGTTTGTCTTCATAATATCTTAGACGAGTTCGAACATGGGTCATCTTGGTTCAAAAACTAGGTCGCTAGGTCAAATCTTATGAAAAAACATGTTAACACTGTAGATTTCACAGTTATTATTGGATCTTCACCAAACTTTGTCAAATCGTTTGTTTTAATGATATAACGGTCAAGTATAAATATGGGTCATCTGGGGTCAATAACTAGGTCACCAGGTCAAATCTTAGGAAAACTTTGTTAACACTGTAGATGTCACAGTTTTAATTGGATCTTCACCAAACCTTGTCAAAATGTTTGCCTCAATGATATGTGGGTGAAGGATGAACATGGGTCAGCCGGGTTCAAAAACTGGGTCACAAGGTCAAATCTTAGGTAAAAATCTTGTAAAAGCTCTAAATGTCATGGTTTTGATTGGATCTTAGCCAAACCTTGTCAGATTGTTTGTCTTAATGATATTAAGGACAAGTTCAAATATGGGTCACCTAGGGTCAAAAACCAGGACACAAGGTCAAATCTTAGGAAAACCTTATTAACACTGTAGATGTCAAATTTTGATCGTATCTTCACCAAACCTGGCCAGACTGTTTGTCTTAATGATATGTAAGACTAATTCGAACATAGGTCGTCTGGGGTCAAAAACTAGGTCACCGGTTCAAAACAATGTTTTAATGAGTGAACAGTGATTGTCATGTGAGCGATATAGGGCCATCTTGGCCCTCTTGTTTTAATAGGTGATAGCTAGGTTTCTGCAGAGACATGGCATGTTATATAAGTATTTGGTTTTTGTGATAGAATGTCCGATAATTTCTATTAGAGAAGCTATTTTTCGAAGATAAAGCATAGAGAAGATCCATTTTAAAAAAAAACTTATGAAACAAGAGGGACAAGATGGCCCTTTATCGCGTACATGACAATCATTATTCACTCATTTAAATATTGTTTTGAACCTGTGACCTAAACATTATGACATGGTTTCATGATGATCCAATCAAAACAGTGATTTCTAGAGTGTTTACGAGGTTTTCCAGTCGATCAATTTGCCCTAGTGACCTAGTTTTTTACCGCAGATGACCCATTATCAATCTTGACCTTCATATCATTAAAATAAACATTCTGACAAAGTTCATTGAAGATCCAATCAAAACAGTGATTTCTAGAGTGTTCACAAGGTTTTCCCTTATTTGGTCCTAGTGACCTAGTTTTTTACCCAAAATGGCCCATTATCAAACTTGTCAGAGATTATTGCGAAAATAAGGCACCTACAGTGCGTTCATGATCACATGGTAATATTAACAATTTTGAGTAACAATGAGCACGTACTGCAGACACATTTTTATAAAGTTTGGCCCGCCTACGTGGTCAGGTGGTTAAAGTTGCCGACTTCAAATCACTGTAACCTCTCACTGATAGAGGGTTGAAGGTTTGAGCCCAGCTACTGACCATGTCTCTCAATGTGAGAAATGGAGGATATGTGTCTAGTACAGGTTCTTCCCAGGAATGATGGTTATAGGTTAACTGTCCACCTCCTATGACTCAGACAGTTGAAAAGGGACATAAAAATGAAACAAACTAACTTTAAGTCCAGTAATATATGTTAGTATATCTGTGAAGTCACGAGCATTTCCAGTATGGGTCACATTCACATATACAAGTACATGTATCTGTGATCAACACAATTAAAAGATCTGCCGAAAATTGTAATTTTCAATTTTTCATTTATACATGATTTACATGAACTTTGGAATATTGTTTAGAGCCTTGTTGTCACTAGCCACTAGGATTCTCCCTAAAGTCTAAAAATACAAATACTACTGGAGCTGCCCCCTCCCCGAAACCCTGCCAATGATTTGTACTGGGCTTACCAGGGGCCCCTTTAAAGTCACATCCTAGAACCTTCTGACTCTTGACAGCTATCTATTATTTAAGTATGAGTATTGAGAATATATGTCAAAAGAATACAGCATTATGGATATACATATACATTTGTACATTCTAATACCTTATGTATTCATATAAACAGAATGATATACAGTTTAATAGTCAATCATGCAATATACAATGTATATATCATGAATGTGTTGAGCATTGTGATAAGTGACTGACGGACAAATAGTAAAATATAAAAATTTGGAATTCATGTAAAATTGTTAGAATGAGGTGTAAGTTTTCATGTAGTTCTATTAAAAGGCATTGAACAAATTGTGAATTTAGACAACTGTCTTTGTGTACCCAGTTCAGTATAGTGACAAAATAAGTAGTTTATATACGTACCAGTATATATACAATGATAACAGAACAATACATATCATTATAAGAAATATATTTACAAAATGTATTAAACACCATACATAAAATCATGGACATAATTTATGCAATAACAATCATGCTTCCTACTTAATGCTGTAAGTTTTTTAGCAATGCTGGTCATATAATGCAGTATATAATATTTAGTTACAATAAGAAGTTTCAATGTTAAAGTATTACAATATTAATATTTGACAAACCTACTATCGTAATAATAAAGATACACTAGATGAATAAACAGTGAAGAGTAATGCATAGCTTAAAATTCCATACAGAAATAGTTCATTATAAAACAATGTATATATTATAAAGTGTACACATGGCAATCAATAGGAGATGCACAGCCAAAACACAAGACAATGAAACATGCCTAACAACACAAAGACTGTCACAAAAGTGTAACGTTCATAACATATTGCCGTAATGATTTAACCAATTGCCTGACTATCCATCACATAGAAAAAGTAAAAAATATCACAGCATGGTCTTCATCACAATAAAACATCATTTACAACATCACATAATTTTAGAGGTGAAAATATATTCAAATTCATAGAAAATGTGCATTCATAAAATAATGACCATAAAATAGGCTGTGTCTCCAAAAAGTGTATAAGAAAAACTTCAGTAACAATCTTGAAGGTAGGCTTCTATAAAATAAATAAGTAAATTAATCACAACTTCATGATGTATTATATTAATCAAACAACATGGTGTGTCTGTAAACAAATTTCTGAAGTAAGATACAATAGTAATAGACAGTTAATCAACCCCTAAAAATAAGTTACAGCAATTTAATTTTTTAAGCTAATATTTTTATATCCATAAGACTTTACAGGTGTCAGCATATGACCAAAACATCTGTGACTTTATATAGTGTAACAAATGAATTGCATCTATTAATTCTTCCAATGTACTCATACAAATGAAAACAAAAACAAATATTCATTTTCGTGACATTTATATTATATATCATCCAGGATTTTGTGTTTTCAGACTGTTTCAAAATGTTTGTATTTGATAAGAGGTTGAAATGAAAAACATTTGTTCCAATTTTTAAAAATAATTTAAAAAACGACAAGATTCTCTCAGCTAAGTTGTGGTGGGATTGTTTCAGTTGGTTTGAAAACTTCCCGCTTGTAATGAGAATTAGTGTAGATGCCAGATTCATCCTGCCATGTGTTTCTACCAGGTCTACGATAGTCAGCTGCATCAGTGAACTGAGAATGGCATTTCCTGTAAGCAGCAGATTTGTCCTCAAAATCTGGTGGACATTCCTAAAAAAAGAAAAATACTAAAAAAAATGTACATCATCTTTCGTCAATATTCAAACCACATAACTATCAATGAAATGATATACCTATAAGTTTCTTGCTTCAATTTAGAAAAACAAGTATTAAAGAAAGTCATAGTAAAATCGATCATATTAATGTTGTATGTATTCATTGCATAAATATTTTGGCTTAAAATCATAACAAAGCAATAATCTTAAAACATTCATATAATGAAAAAAAGATCAAATAATTAATATCATAAAGAATTAAGAACTTACAGGAACAGGAACATAGTCTGGATTTGGTGGCTTGAAATCGGCTCTGTGAGTACTGTCAAGGTAATGTTTGTTATAATCTGGGTTGTGGCGAGGTAACACAGATCCATAACCATGTTTTGGCGCACCAATGTCTCTAAAATAATACAAAACAACATCATCCATCATTGTAATAAAGAAAAGATTAAGAAATAACAAAATGTTGAAAACAATTGAACAAAGTATTGAGGCATATAACAGAATATTTGTTTCGGGTTACCTGCATTGCACTAATTTTCCCCTAAAGGCTCTCGACTTTTATTTGGCAAGAGCAACACAGTATGTCCATTGTTGCATTTCTTTTACCTAATTTGCATGCTTTCAAGAGTGATAAAAATAAATTCCTTACAGGTCTACCTTCCCTATTTTGAATGAGCATGTAACCAGAAACTAACAATTTTAAGCCTCAAATACATGAATGTTGCATGACTGTCATCTCTTTCTTAATTTCTCCAGATCTTAAAAAGTGAGAAGTTTCAATTGTCTTACCTGATGTAACAGTTTGTGATAAAAATCAATATAGGTCACACTAAGTTTATAAAGAGATTGTTTGCCAAACCTAGCCTTCCAAGCCACACAAAAGATTTGGGCAATTTGTACAATGTTGAATTACTACATACTTTTACATTCTTAACTGATTTAATTAATGTTGTATACAATAAACAAAAATAAGAAAACATGAAATATGCGAGCAAGTGCTGTTAATAAACACACAAAACATACCTATCCATGTCAACATGATCCAAGGTTTCAAGGTTAACCATTGGTTTTCTGACTTCTCTTTCAGTAAAATCAGCCTTCAAATGTGTTTGATCAGCAAATGCCTGATACGTTGTTTTTGGTAATTGCTAAATAAATAAAAGATTATATACATGTACTGATAACTATTTTCATATAAACCAGTTATTTTTTCCATCTCTTTGGGAATGGGTCTGGTCAGATTGGGATTTTGCAGTCGTGACATCTATAGGGTACTGAGAAATTTTATCAGTAGACAATGCCAAATAAATTGAATTATTTGGTTTCTTTGCATTAGTACCTGTATAATGCACTTTTTGTCAAAAAATGGTGATAACTTTGTATTTTCATGTTGAAATTCTTTTTTTTTTTAATGTTCATTGGGAAATATTCCATTTAGATTTGGGTAAACTGAATCCTAAATACAATTGGGAAGGGTCTTTTTACTAGACCCAAACAAAGAAGGAAAAAAATGCTGTAAACAAAAGCATATAGCAATTGAGATGACTACTTTGATACTATTTCAAATTAAGTAGGTATCCTTTTTTCAGACTGGACTGAATATTATCAAAGCAGTGAATGCACATTATGCATAAATGAAAGTTGATTTAAGTACTTTGGACTATGTACCACACTTGCGAAATATTTTGACACAATTTGCCTTTGATCTTTATTTATTTATACTTATTTTTCATAAAAACAATGTCTGGATAATTATTTTCTATTTAATATTTCTATACACATTTTAAATTCATTGTAGAAAAACAAACAGGATATAATTATGATCCATATTTCAGCTTAGAGATCATGGTAGATGTATTTCTATTAATATCAAACTTACACCATCGGTGACATTTCCAATCCGTCTGTAAGTTGCTTTGCCTAAGTCACGCTCATCATTTTGACTAAGATCATAATCTTTGGGCTCTGCTTCACGGGCTTGATGCCTAAATTGAAGGAAGCAATAAATTATAAAAATCTAAAGAAATGACTGAATCCTTTCTGTAGAATTAGAATTAAACACTTGTAAACTTTCACAAATTAAGGAAATTTCAACTGTAAAGACTTTTTTACAAAATCATCATTTATCATTAATGGAATGCATAAAACTTGTTATAATATATCACCAATTTTTCATCCGGACAACCAAATTTTTATTAATAAATCATAGCAAAAGCAGCTAAACTCATTTATCAGTTTCAGCCACTATATACATAAAATTATATTCATTACAAATTGATAATTTAATCATATCCTCAAAAAGAATATACTTGTTTAAAAGAATGTATTCATAATGCCAAGGACTTATATACATACACGGATTCGCAAATGCTAAAAATAGCTCAAACGATATCGTTAGATGATTCCACAATGTATTGCTACCGGTATATACTCGGCAATGTCCGACAGCTGTAATCGGGTGTTTACAAACTTGATTATTATATACTGAAAAAACTCTGCAATTGGGCACGGGAGACTGGTAAAGGATGCAACAAATTCCTTAAAGATATTGAGATACATTAATAATCCACAATGTCTAAGTATAAGTATTGAAAAAGGCAGCAGTCAAACATTTTAGATTCGAAGAAGGCGGACATCTATTATAATCCTTTCATCTCTGAGATTAAACATTCGGAATACCACAAATATTTTCGCCGTTATTAACATTCGGATCATCACGGATATTTTTGTATTTTCGCTTTTGTAAACAAGAGCATGAAATCCTGTTGATTCACGTGTTATTACTGCGGGATTTGATTACTTTTAACTGTTACTACGGAAGTTGAGAATCCATGTATGTATATAATTCCTTGATATTTCATGTCTAATATTAGGCAGAAACTTTCGGTTAATTGACAGACATTGAAATAAGGAACTGAGGCAGATATAGACTACTATACAGGCCTAATTTCTACTTCATATCCTGTGTTTTCGATGGTATGATATCTGTTCAAAAGAGCTACACATATACAGTTTTGAGGTTTTAAAAAGATTTGGTGCATTGAAGAACCTGAAGAACAACAATAATGTAGATATCGTGCCCAATGGATTTTAATCAATTGGGGATTTTTTAACACAAATATGCAGTTCTTTGTTGGACTGGGCGAGACGTGGGTCAAATAAAAAGAATAAAAGTATCTCGTCTTCCCAAACAGTTTAATTAGTATGACAGATTCAGAAGACTTCCATTATTATTGCATAAAATATAAAGTAAACAAATCCATAAAAGTTAAAACCATATCAACCGTGCGTTTTAAATGTATCTATGATATGAACATAGTCATATCTAAAATATATTTAGAGAGAGAACATACCAATTTGAGTTAAGAGTGGCTCTTCCATAGTTCATGTGATCAGAACGTAAGAAAAGGGATCCTTTTCTTTCGAAGTAATCGGGAGCCCCAGTTACGGCCGCCATGTTTGATTACACTGACAGCGGAAGTTTGCGCTTAACAACGACCTATCTGATGTAAACGAAAAAAAAATTTTTTTTAACTATAACTCCAATGTCCGTATCAAAGTAACGTAAAAAAATACCCATATATTTTCATATATTTACTTAATTCGTCCATACATATATGTATCAAGAGCAATATCAGGAAATTCATATAATTGATAAAAATATTTTCGTTTATTTCTAAACTCTACACACTCAACTGGTTCCCATTTGCTTTGTTAAACTGGTTCCCGTAGTGTACTGCAACATGGAACGGGAATCATGTAATGGATTAGTACTAAACTGGTTCCCGTTCCATGATGCAGTGTACCAAATTTGTACACACTAGTCAACGGGAACCAGCTCAGGCTTTGTACACAAGTTAACGGGAACCAGTTTACTCTATACTAAGGGACTGAACTCCTGATCATTCACAAAATTAAACTGGTTCTCGTTCCATGATGCAGTGCACCTAAGGCTCTGTACACACAAGTCAACGGGAACCAGTTTATCACAAAATTCACAATAAAGTTCTTGACACGATGACCGTGTCTAAAGAATAACAACAACAAACCGACGCAAAAATGAATATTCTACTTCTTCCCGATGACATTGTTCTCAATATATTCAGCTATTTGACTGTGAAAGAACTTTGCAAATATAGCAGGTGAGCAACAGCGAGTAGACTTGAAGAATGTCAGTCATGCCATCCCTCTTTTATGTTGAGGGGGGGGGGGGAGGAAGTTTGAACTTTGAGTTTCTTGTTGTAGTTCTGGCTTCCAAAACTTTAAAAGCCGCTTTTTAAATATTTTTATGCGTCCTGTCACAGTATAAACCGGGTACGCTGAAGACCTTAAGCTAATCTTGATGCAGCCCTGTTCTCAAGATTAGTATCCGGGATATGTCTCATATGAGATAGTTGTTAACTGATTGTATGGACCCACCAATGTGTACATACCGTAACAGGCCCTACAAGTACAAGATTTCAACAGATACAGACAAATGCAGGTGCTCAGAAATTAATACAGCAAAGACCTTATGTCGGAGGTCCAAACTGTAGTCTCGTGACATTTTACCGCATGCACCAGGGCCGTGATAATTTTTTTCTATGACGAAATAAAAAAACGAGGATGAGTCTGTGTGAAAATACGATTGAAATCAAACATATAAATAATGCAGATTTCATCTCACAGTCCATGGAAAACACTTGATATGATATATAAATCCTGAATATTCCGGTATTTCAATGCACCCTTTCATCTCACTCATCTGTTTTTGTGTTTTTTTTTCTTAATATAATGCAATCTTGTTTCCACGAAGAATGTCCCTTTCATGCACAAATTATTCAAATATCACACCATCCACAATGTGTCCTGTTGCATCAATAAAAGTAATGTGACCATAGTCATAGAGTGATAAATGACAAAGTGACAAATAACGTCGCCATTTTTTTATTCTATCGTTTTGTGTCTTGTAAAAATAGATCAGTTAAAATCTAAGTTTTTCTATGGGGACTAACTAAGCAACAGCATTGATGAGCAGTTGTGCTTTTAAAAGCTTTTAGCCTTATGAGCTGAGGACAAAATTTTGCCATAATTCAATTTATTATCGGTTTATTACTGCAGGGCCTGTTTTCCTTCTATAACAGAGGCCGAAATTCGGTGACTTCCCAATTGCAAAAAGGCTATGTTTTTCCCAACTAGAGGCAAGAAATTCCCAAAAATACAATGCTATTCTAACTTGGTTGTCTAATCTTCTCATAATTTGGCAAAAAATATCGCTCTTGAATTTCCCAAAATGAAGGCTAAAGCCACTTCCCAATTCTTGGAAAAAAGGCCCTTTACTGTGAAGTTAAAATGTCAGTTTCTGAGATGCTCGGTTGTACTTGTTTGGTTGTTTTCCGCCCATACTTGAATGTCTAATATCAGCAAGGAGAGCATGGTTGGCAATTTGCATTCACATAAATCATTTTTTCACCGATTTTTATTAATTGAAGTAAAGAATGTTCAGTGGATATCTAACTATTATATGATACCAGTAACTTGTAGACAAGATGTGCTGTATACGTCTTGAAATTGGTGGGGCTAAAATTTAGTGTTTATTGAAAAGTTAAATATTGGCAGTGGTCAAAAATTGCCGATTTCACAAAAATCCACCAAAATAAAACCATGCATTGTCCGTCCCCCGCTAAAATTATACCATTGTGTCCTTTACTTTAATTTTGCTGTATATCTTATCAATGTTCTTTGTTTATAACCATTTTCAGTTTTTCACGCCTTCCTACTACTTTTACAATGCCCTATTCTGACTGTAACAGTAATATACATCATTAATAGTTTTGTTATAAAAATTGCAAACAAAGTTGACGTTTAGCACCATTTATTAACAAATGGTAATGGTTTATTTGTTTGTCCATATCACTTAGCAATAACTTATTGGGACATATTTGCACATTTTAAACCACTGACAAATTATTTGTAGCTTAAGTTGTGTTATTTGTTTTACAATTATTTGCGGTGTTATATACTAGTATCTGCGGTGTGAATTTTTGGTGGTGTTTTAAATTGGCTGAAACCTTTTAACCGCCAAAATAGCAACATTAAACCACTGCCAAAATTTCAAGGTATACAGTATATAGTTTCGTCAATCAACATACAGCAGGACGGTACATGGTTTTGCATAAAACTTTGACATTTTTTCACCGATTTTGATAATTTAAAAAGATGTATGTTTAATATGTGTTTACCTTTAATGCGATATCAATACCTTATCTATAGGCATGCTGCATATCTAATATAACAATTATGAAAACAAGCTCACCATTTTTTAGCCTAACTATATTCTGTCTTAACGGTCTTATGATTTCATATTGATGCAAAAGTTTTTCAACAGGTATTAACAACATTTTTTATCGATTTAATCAACATAGAGAGATGATATTTGTTATCATTTTCATGTCACTAATTAATGCATTGATTCTTTATGATGGTAGCTAGCCTTATACTTATCCAACTTTTTGGTTGGCCGATTTCATGAAGGAATTAAGAAGGGTCATTCTCTCAGACTGTGGTGGATGCATGGGGCCAAATCAAAAAAGTGTCTCGTCTTCACAAATGCTAATTTAGTAATTAGTTGCAGTGTTTTTTCTGTCTTCATTGGGAAGAGGCGTTTAAGCCTGTTGATTTGGGGAAGAATTATCACTAAAATTACTGACTTGGGAAATAAAATAGTTTGGATTTTGGGGAAAACTGCATGATTTCAAAAAAAAATTCAATTGGGAAAAGGCCTATAATAGGCCTCTGTTATAGAAGGTGAAAAATCACTGAGTTGGACTACATGGTAGCTTGCATGTGCACTGAGATTTTCAGGAACAAGAAGTCAATAATCAACTTCAGATATGGTTTAAGACAAATCATTCATTTTCCCTTCATCTAACATAACTGAAGTGGTATTAATACAAAAATGAGTTGATGAAAAAAAAATTCATTCTTTCTTGTTTTTCTCTAAGTTTATGCTGAATTATACCATTTAAAAAAATAGAATTCAGAACAAGGTTGAATATTGAGAATGACCCTGAAATGATGCATGGTATCTACATGTATGCCAATGAATTATTGGTCCTGAACACAAGTTTTCTTTGTGAAAATTTCAAATTCAGTGCAGTGGTTAACATACATCAGTTGTAAAAACAATGTCCATTTCTGTCTGATATTTAGTCGGTAGCTAGGAAGGCTGTTCATCTCAGTAAAAGAATTATTTTAATTTCCAGGCCATAATGATTTAAGTGTGTCATGCTTTGATGGTTCTTGTATGTTACTTTGAGTGTTTTTATTCTATTTGTAGAGTATGTAAAGCATGGAGAAGAATAGCATGTGACAAAACACTGTGGAAACATATTGATATGAGAAAATGTTCAACATTAAATTTGAGAAAAGTTTGGAAGTTTTATCGTACCAGATTGTCAGATGTTCTACGCAGCTTGAAAATTGTTGGCTATTACAACAGAAATTGTAAGTCTTAACAATCAGAAAGCCATTATAGTGTTTGATATCAATTTCAGTATTGTTTTTCTTATTCAAAATGTTCACTTATCATATTGATAATGCATATGACATGGTTCAGTAGATTTACGGAGGTTTTTTTGGTTAATAGCAAATTCGTTAAAATAATTTTATATTATATTATAAATCTGTTGGATAAGTCTGTAAATTACTTAAATTCATTGATTTAAAATAATCGGGTTTAAAATGAAAGTACTTATTTTTATATAAATTCTTTAATAGTTAATCATTATGTAAAAAAGATTTTCAGTATGATTTAACAATTTGCTACATGCTGTTTATAATTGGATGATAAGGCAAATAGTCTCCTGCAGATTCACTATATAAAATCAATTTACTGAAATTGTTATTATTGAAGTTATCAGTACCTGTCCGGTATCACATACATTAATTTACACTGTATGTCAAAATAAATCTGAAAGTAATAGAATAGTTCTGCAGGATGGCCTTTAAAAGTTATAAATAAGAAATAATTCTAAATATTTTTTTGTGACAGATTACTCAACTATGCTTTTTGAAGGAAACTATCTAAAACTAGGTTGTCCCCTAAAGGGGGAAAAATCCTTTCGGGCAGGGGGGGGGGGCAACCCTCTCGAAGACTGCTTAATTTCTTCAAATGATCATTTTTAGGACTGTAGGATTTTAATTTAAAAATCTCCAGATTGAATTATGACAATGAGCCTTGTGCTTATTTTTATTTGAAATCATGCAGCATGGCTGTCTCATTTCAACATCACTCAGTGTTTGCCTAATTTATCTGGTTTTGATAGTTGAGCTTGACATATTTTTGATTATTTTGTAGATGAAAATAGATCATTATTATTAATACTGAATATTGAAAATATACATGTTTATATAGCTCACTTATCAACCATCAAAATATCATGAATCATAATGACCTCATATTATCTGGCCGGTTATCAATATTTCCTAGGGGTTGATGGGTAAGTGGTTATGCACTGGAAAAATAAAAAAAATTTGTTTTAAATTGGCTGAAACCTTTTAACCGCCAAAATAGCAAACATTAAACCACTGCCAAAATTTCAAGGTATTCAGTATATAGTTTCGTCAATCAACATACAGCAGGACGGTACATGGTTTTAAATTATCATTTTTAGGACTGTAGGATTTTAATTCAGATCGAGTTTTGATATCAAGATTGATTGTATACTATGTATTAATCATATACTTACCTGTTGTTCAGGTAGCAGCGAGAAACAGAAGAAACAACTTCTATCTGATGCTCTAATGGAGGAGATTCGCACAGCTTGTCCGTTCATTGAAGAACTTCATCTCATTAGTTTCTTCCTGGAGAAGATGTCAGCAGATAAACTTCCCGTATCTCTAACTCACTTGAAATTGATATACTGCAGTTGGCCTATAGGATGGCTACGCACTGTGGACCTGCCAAATTTACATTCACTAGACCTTGGACATACATCTAGAATTGATGATTCAGAAATGCGTGATGTTGCCAGGTTTAATAGTATTGAAGAGTTAAATCTAGAAGGATTGTTCAGACTTACTGACGTTGGTTTGAGAACTTTGGCTGAAAATCTGCCAAACATAAAGGTTCTTAATCTGTGTGATTCTAAAGTGTCAGATTTAGGGTTACATCATATTTGTAGAAATATGATAAATCTTGTTAGTCTCAATATTGGATCTTCTAAAATCACTGACGCAGGAATTCAAAATATTTGTAACAGTCTGTCCAGTCTTACTGTTCTCTCTGTACCAGGAACACAGATCACAGATCTTGGTGTGAAGGCACTCTGTTACAGTAAAATAGCTTACAATATTAAACAGCTTGATGTTTCTGGTACGAAGATTACTGACTCGTCACTTAATGATATATCTGACAAGTTAGTTAATTTGGAACTGCTGGAAGTCGGTATCTGCGATGTAACACAGAATACTGTGGATGGTATGTACCAACATTTGCCGAAATTGAGAAGAATAAGCATGCGTCCAAGTGGTGTACTTTTTTGTTTCTGAATGAATTGCTGGTATGAACAGATGTAAATGGATTCACTGGTAACAAGCATTACGGGTAACTAAACTGTTCTCATAGGTACTATCACCGGTATATCTCCCTAAAATTATACACTGGTATAATTTCTGAATGCATCAAAAAACATTATCAATATGTATATTTATATAGGAGTATAACAATAGAAGTTATATTCGACCTAATTCAGTAAAGTATTTGTGATGGATCTTTTATAATATTTAGATACAGGGGGATCCTTAAAAATATTTGTTTGTGGTAACATTATCTACTCACTAAAAAATAGCCCTTCCCAACTTGTTTTTAGCTTATTGGGTATAAAAAGTTTTTTTCATTTTTTTTTCATTATAAAATAGCATTCTGACATGTATATTTGGTTCAATATAAAAATTAAATTGTAAAAAATTATGTAAAAAAAGATTCCTACCTACCTACCTACCCACTGAAAATTCTCTGGGTAAGGTTTACCATGAACAAACATTTTTTAAGGATGCCCCAAAAAAGACCTGAAAACTGAGAACATCTTTGTGTTGTCTCTATGTTAAGTCAAATATATTATAATTCTACATATGCAGGGTTCTCGATAAGTTTGTGGCCAACAGGCCCAAAAGCTAGACTATCAGGCCTGCATACTAGGGCAGTCCAGGCATTTATCCAGCAATATTTTCAAAGCTTTGAGATTTTTAACCATCCCATACTTGTTTCTAAGTAGCTAAATTGACTGGCCACAAGATGTTATTAAGAACCCTGCCTGTGTACTAATGTTCTGTGTCTTTAAGATATTTCACTTCTATTTGTATTTCCAAATGAATTTCAATGTATTAAAAATTTTAAATCCATTACATGTATAATTTCAAATAGAATTTATATTTTATATGAACATTGATATTTTTATTGAAGATTTTGATTCCATTTTTAAAGCATATTATACCTGTTTTTACATTTAAATAGAATGTTAAATGTTTATCTCAGTCTGTGATATTAAATGCGTATGTAAGCAACTTTGCTTTACCCAGATTAATTTATTCTGTATTAAATAATGTTTTGCCTATTTATTTAAGATAAATTATATTTTTATAGCATCAAGAATCCTGCTAATTGATTGGTCACCATTTAACATGTTGTATTTTTATATTATTAATATATTACAGTACTTGTAATTCATGTTTTTTTTCTGTCCATTTATTGTCCTCATTCTAGTTGAAGGGTTCTTTACCTTATTTTTTACGCCCCCTTATCGATAGATTGGGCATATTTTTTGGGCCTGTCTGTACCAAAATTTAAAATTGCCTATAAAATCAAAATGCTTCAACCTACAGTCATCAAAATCCTCATGACATCCTCTACAGGACCTGTGCATTTTAAGGTCAAAGGTCACCTGGAGGGGGCTTTTTGTTTTAAAAACACATCTTGTTCTCTCTTGGGTTGACAAACTGTTAAGGTCATTTAGCAACTTTACCAGCTTAATCAGGGGAGACAGCGACTCTAGGTGTACTCTTAGTAGAGCCAGCAACTGTCTGTAAGCTTACTGGACAGCTTCCTGACATGTGTGTGTTATCTGTTCCTGTGTAGGATTTAAGCTCAGTGATTACTAGATACTGAACCACAACCATTCAACCACAGAGGCCCATTGTATCTTCATGTGTACATTGACTGCATTAATCTTCTGTTTCTGTATCATGTTAATTCAAGTTTACCCTTAATGGCCCAGGTTGTTTTCAGAATGAGATTTATTGCCAAAATATGTAGACTTATTTTACTCTGTATGTATTAGTTCTAATGACTTCAGCTGGTTGTTTAAGGTGTGCATTGTATAAATAAACTAACCATATACTCGTAATACATAAAATGTATTTTGTTATGTTTGTTCTTCTTCATCTTATTTTGAATGACAGCTTGTTAACCAATCCATACTGTAAGTGCAATACAGTGGTAAAAAATAAAAAAGATCAGTGAATACTTAAAGAATGAGACACAAGTTAAATAAAGGGGCTCCCCCATGATCCTCATGTTGTATCAGTTGTGTCTGATCATTTGCGAGGTTAGTTTTTTTTTCTAGCATTGTACATTTTTGTAGAAATTTACATTCTGGGACACAATGTCAGGAGAAAGAAAAATTGAAACAAGATTTGACTCCACAATTTAATGACAATGAGAGAAGAGAAAAGTGCACAATTTGATTGTTAACAACAAAAAGCTAAACATTTGCCATTATACACTACATGTATATCATGCATTCACTTGTCGAAATTAAGTCTCAATAAAATCCAAAACAATGTCACTTCGAAGTAAGGCATTCATTAGTCCAAATAAAGTCTAAAAAAATCTGAAACAATGACACACTTTTCTTGTTTATAATGCATCATTTATTGTTATAGATAGAAATTCTTTCATTTCTATATCGTGCATACATACAGCTGTGCTCAAGCCAGACGTCATTGGACAGTACACTGGTTAATGAGGAATATAAATATACATTACAGTATTTCAAATGTCGTATTACAAGCATTTCAGACAGTTTCCAACATATACCAGTACCGGTAAGCTATATTAGTAGTTGGCAATACATTTTTTTACACAATCAGACAATAATTGATAAAAATCTCAATTTACACAAATATATATATAACTCACCAGGATATAACTCATTCTGAAACCAACACAGAGCCATACAAACAAAAGTATATAAGACCTGATACAAAATTATAACACAATTATATAAAATATGTACATTTATAATCTACATACAAAACAACAAAGCATTGTTATACTAAAACGGAACAAGTCGCGCCAATATTTACGAAAATTTTGCGGAGAAAATATAAAATGTGACATGAAAAGAGTCCTGCATTAAATGTCCATCATATTTGATAAAAAAAATTCATACTGATTTACAAAAGATTTTCTTGCCAACATTAAGAAAGGTTTCTTTTGTCTGATGCTTCTAGCATAAAACCTTAACCATTACAGAATTTTACTTCCAAAAAAAGATTAAAGATTTTTAATGTACTACAAATGAAATGCAACTCAACAGAAAAAAGCACACAAGAATATCTTCAAATATGATAAAAGACATTCAAGATCATTACAAATTTAGATGAATATATACCTTTGTATATTGTAATAGCACAATAGCATTACATGATTGTATATTACGACATTTAAAAGGCCTTCAAATAGACAATTTCAAACAAGGTTTTCATAACAATATGTACCAAGCTTGTATAATAAAACCAGCCTACCTAGATTCTTCCACTTATATCATATACCGGTAATCATTTGTAATTGAAAACAAACCGCTCCATCAAATATGCCACATAATACAGACAATCGAAGCATTCATTTGTATAACAAATAAATCAAAATTTGCAGCAAATTTAAAGAAAAAAGTGTAAAGTTTGTTCCAAAGATTTCATTTAGTTCAAGCAAAATAATGGACTTAATTCAAACTTTATATACCCCCCCCCCCCCCCCCCCCCCTTTAGAAAATAAATCAAAACTCATGAATACGTGTATATCCTCATTAGGAAGATAGGAGAAAAAATGATATGAAACAGTAACAGATCACTTTGATGAGATCAATGCAGCGAAGACTGACACAATGTGAAAAATATACAACATGTGACTTCCTTATGATGTATACAGTGGTCTATTAATTATTGCAAATGCAGCCCAATTTTTTTATTTAAATGCTTTCTCGAAGTGATATAAAATCTTAAAAATAAACTTCGACTTTCATTTCATTGGAATTATGAAACAAGAGGACTATATTTCTAGACTATATTCAAAAGGCTATCAAGTCTTAATCTTTGAATCATTCTGATAGATTTTTTACTCCTCACTAAAATAAAAAAATGTGTGTGTGATAAAGGCCAGCTCTAGTTGGCAAATTAATTCTTCAAATGGAATTCTGGGTATATACTGACAAGATAACATGACTAAGATTTGATGACCTTGCAGGAACATGTACAATCAAACCTGTGTTAGCAGCCACCTTCTATTAAAGGCCACACTGCGAATAAAGGTCACTCTTTAAAAAACGTCACTGATTATTTAGAACAAAATGACCTCTGAATGAAGGTCATCTGTCAATAAGGTCACATTATGTATTTCCAAATAGTGGCCTTTGTTCACAGGTTTGAATGTACTTAAAATGTATAACTTCCAAATTTTGTTCAGAAGCTCACATCTAAATACACAGGTTATTGAAAGCTAATTGTAAACAAATATACTTGCCATTTAGAAATATTTGGACTAGATTCATTTTAACGCCTGATTAAATGGTACACATTCAAACTTTGAAATAAATGATCTGTACATTTTTACATTACAAGGGAAATTATGAAATGTTTCAATAAAAATCAATCAACACAACAAATATTTCTCATTTTTGTGGGTTAAACTCCTTTTTTTGGTCAGTATTTTAGTTCACCTAACCAATTTTCCTGGCCTGTATTCTAACCAGTACTAACTTATCTTCCACTAGGAGCTGGCAACTTCTCCAAATATGGAGAAAATTTTTGTCAGTTTTTATGACCAGGGCTTAATCTGGACAGCCAGGTTACAAGTCCAGGCCACTGACCACTGGACCACAACACATCTAAGTCACAAAAATTGTGTAAGTAAAAATAAATACATGCACTGCAATTGTTTTGATATACACAGTCTAATGCTAGTTAGGTATCAGGTAAATCTGTCTTATCAATGCTATACAATCATTATTTTAAATATGTGAGGAACATCTATCAACCATATTATACTACCTACAGAAGGGAGATAATGTAGTTTTGATTCAAAGACATGAATATTTGATTCAGCACAAACTTACCAATAAATGATAAGTGTTTCTACATGTACAAAGCAATTACTGTTATCAATATGGTATAGATTAAAACTTCACAAACTATACAACAACGAAACAACAATGTGAGAACACATTTATGAATCTACAACAGAGGTTCTTAATGTCACACCACAACAATCTTTAGAATCAGAATGATGTCCAGTGAAATTTCTACAGATCAGATGCAAAATCTGTGACACCAGAATTCTAATATTATTATAATATAGATTTGTATGGTTTGACTTTGACTGACACAGACTTGCTGGCCAAAACATTAAAATAAACCTAAATAATCTAACGCCATGTTGACGTATACTGTCCTAAACACAGCAAGCTTGACTTTAAGCAGTTAACCCAAGGGCTTTATTAATGAACCAAAATCTAAAATTCTTTGTCTAGAGGGAATCAAAAATGTTCTACAGTTACTCAATACCAGTCACTACTCAGAGAATAAATAGTCACATAAGTCATGAATGTATCTATAATTTAGATCATGCTGGCCGGTAAGAAAATCAACATAGTTGTATCCGGCAATGGTAGCAGAATACATGTGGCTATCATACAGTTTTCACATAGACATATAGGCAGAATGAAAACTTAAGATTTTTTAAAAACTTTGCATGATCATAGCATATGATAATAGAAACATCTTAAGTGAAAAAAATGAGGGTCTCGAAGCTTGCTTTTGAGTTATCTGCCCTTGAATCTTTTTTTGGCTTATATTTGTCTATGTGAAAACTAGGATCTGTATACATTTATTTATATTCATTTAGAATATCTCGAAACTAGAATATAAAAAGAACATTAAGATATGATTGTCACTAGCTAACTTAATTACTCATCAAACTAAAGTGAACAGTGGTAGACAGTGAATAAAATCCTTGATATTCACCATTATGACATGAAATTTAAAATTGGTAAAATTTATGCACAATGGGGAAAATGTTGCACCAAGATAATCAGCGGTGTGCCTAAAGTACGTAAAGTAGCGTAAGGTGGCGTAATGTGGCGTAAGGAGGCGTAAGGTGGCGTAAGGAGGCGTAAAGTGGCGTAAGGTGGCGTAAGGTAGGTATAAAACGGGTTAAATGATATATTTTGTCATAGGAAAAAATATTTATCGTATACCTATGCAAAATGAAGAATCAGAAATGCTTATATATGCATTATGAAACCCGTACAAATATACTTAAAAGAGGCGTAAAGTGGATGAATACTGGCGTAAAGAGGAAATGAAATAGTTTTTATTGATACATTTTTTCCATTAAATCAATGTATATCGTATAATTATATAAAATGTGACTTCATGAGTGCTACTTTGTATTCTGAAATCAATCACTTCTACTGAATTAAAGGTGTGACAACGTAATCATGTCCGAGCATTTTCACAATGTGGCGTAAGGTGGGTATAAAACGTGTTAATTGGTAAATGTTGTCATAGGAACAAATGTTTATCAGGCGTATATATGTAAAATGAAACATCACAAATGCTTAATATACAGTATGAAACCCGTACAAATGTACATAAAGTAGCGTAAGGACGCATAAGGTGGGTATATAACGGGTTAATTGGTAAATACAACTGGACTATAATTTTTAAATTTAAATTATGATGAAAACATCATTGATTGCGGTCTATTTAACATTAATCAATATCCTAATTAAATATTTATAGACAGTTTATACACGCACAATTTTGACAGAATGCCATGAAAGTTGAATTACTTCATGGCAACAGAATCATAACAATTTTTGTTTTATCATATATCTATGATTATATCATTAATCTTTATCCTAATAATATGGAAATGATCAATGGACTGTCGTGTCGCTTCGTCGATCGGCAACACGAACTACGCTCGTAAAGTTAAAAGTATGAAAATTGTCAAATAATATCATTCTGTTTACGAATTTCTATACATTATAGAATACTTAAAAAAATCATATACGAAACTCTACCATTGAGATTGTCAATACGTAAGGAGACCATCGCTAATACAAACTTACATAATATACTGGGAAAATATGATACATGTACTTCGACGCATTACCTAAATAAAACTCAAATGTTTTGTTTTGGACTAAGAAAATAGATAGATGTGGTTGATAAAGATAACAAATTTATTCATGGACTGAGAGGCTCATCTTTGTATAGTGCCTAGAAACAACCCTTCACGTCACGTTTTCGATAAAAAATGTAAATGATAAATATTTGTTCCTAAGACAAGATTTACCAATTAATCCGTTCTATACCCACCTTACGCCACCGTACGCCATTCTAAATATACTTGTCCGGGTTTCATAAAATATTTGTTCCTAAGGAAAAAGTTACTATAATTAACCCGTTTTATACCCACCTTACGCCACTTTACGCCACCTTACGCGACTTTTTAAAACTATACTTGTACGGGTTTCATAATGTGTATTAAGCATTTGTGATTACGATAAATATTTGTTCATAAGACAAAATTAACCAAATTAACCTGTTTTATACCCACCTTACGCCACTTTACGCCACCTTACACCACAATGTGAAAATGTATAGCTCATATAGCACAGGCATGATTACGTTATGTCACACCTTTAAGTAGAAATGCATTGATTTCAGAATACAAAGTAGCACTTGTGAACTTCATTTTATATAATTATACGATACACAGTCATTGATTTAATGGGAAAATGTATCAATAAAAACTATTTAATATCCACTTTACGCCAGTATTCATCCACCTTACGCCACTTAATTAGGTTGCAAACACGTTCTATAAAGGTACCTTCCTTACGCCGTAAGATTCTAGTTGTTGAAACAAAATACATAGTTATTTTGAACAACATGTGTTAATTAAGCTTGATTTATATCAAAATCAGCTTATAAAACTGCTTTGAATAAAGTGATTTGTAGCCCGTCAGACGTACATGATCACTTTATACAACACATTAATCAATACTTGTACAGGTTTCGTAATATATATAAGCATTTGTGATGCTTCATTTTACATAGATATACGATAAATATTTGTTCCTAAGACAAAATTTACAAATTAACCCGTTTTTGAACAAGGTTGCTTGCTTTCTTGTTCTTGTATACCTACCTTACGCCTCCTTACGCCACTTTACGCCACCTTACGCCACTTTACGTACTTTAGGCAGACCCGATAATCAGTGAAATCTTTCAGACATTCAAACTCCAAACTCACTTTACTCACTGTGGTTTATCATCACACTTATTGTCATGGTTATTTAACAGTGAAGGAAGACACTAGCTGTACATCTGAGTAGAGCCACCAATATCTATGAGCTAGCTGGACAGTTTCCTCACATATGAAATATGGTCTAACGTAGAATTCAAACTCACAGTGGTAAGGGGCCAGCGATTACCAGTCAGAGACCTCAACCACTCTACCATGTCAATTACCAGTCAGAGACCTCAACCACTCTACCACGGCAATTACAAGTCAGAGACCTCAACCACTCTACCATGACGACCCACTGACCAAATATGAAGTCTATTTCTATCCAAATAATTTAACCAATTTCATGTATTGTAAATAACAATGCAAGGAAACATATTTCATTAAATATGAAGCAGTACTGCTAGACATCTACAGTTAGTGTCTAAAAGTCAAATAGATATAAGATTTGAGTTCCAATCAACTGAAATAAGTATGAACATAAAATCTGAACAAGTAGATTTATCAATATGTACTACTAGTATGTCATACTATATTTAGGCATTTAGTGCAAGTGACATGGCAAGAGCTTAAGATATAACATAATAAATACATAAATATTTTTTTTATACAAAGTTGATGTACTCTACATAAAACCAAAATAAATGCATACTTGGTAAAAAAAAACTATAAACTAATACAAAAAATACTTGAAAAAAATCTTAATGCAAGAAAAATTAACACAAAGCAAGAGCAACCTTAACTGTTTAATGGTCAAGTGGTGTAAATGTAATTCATAATCAGGCTCTTTCCTGCAATTCTTTGGCAAGGTATGTTTCAGAAATCATTAGTAATAATACAAAGTACTCTGTGGACTTATGTAACATTTCAATACAGCTTTCACATTACACAAAATTCAACAGTTACAACTCCTTACGTATATTTCTTTGTTTCAAAAACAAAACTATTTCTCAAGCTTTAACTACATCTAAATCAACTACAATAAGTTAATGGGGCAATATAACAATAAATAGATACTTAAAGCACTAACTGTTAGCACTGACATTAAATCAAATCTCAATTTTATCAAACATCACTTACATTCAATGTTAAGTCAAACCTGAGTAAATACTGACTCACTGAGAAATAAGGTCACCATAAAGCCACTTGGTAGCACTCAAATATTGACATCATCAATCCAACATACTACAGAATAAATGCTGACAATGCATTTAAGCCTTATTTGTTCACACCTTTCGGTGGCCTATTTTCTCGGGCTTGACTGTATAATAATAGTGCTTGTAAAAAACTAATTAATTTTACAAATATTGGGTTGTCATATTCTGTGATTAGGGCCGTTACCTAGTTAAATCTTCATGAACAAAAATAAATGATTCTATTAAAAAGTTGTTTAACTATCTTATTCCTAAAAATTGCCAGACAAGTAAGGGGTAAATACAAGAAATGTTGCTGAAGTTGTACCAGTAAACTAAGGAGATGGTCTTCACATATACATGTTACATAAAACAATACTACGTCATTACAAGTTAAAAATAAGGACAAAATAAGTTTACAATTTTGCGCTCAATTTTGACCCTTCAACAAATAAAATGCACTAAGCCTGATTTAAATTTGGAACCAAAATATGACAATAATACAATATTCCTGAAGTAAAATTGAGTCAACTACATCCACAGAAAAAAGTATGCAAGCATACAATATACAATTTCAGACCTTTTTTTATTTTTTTGAGGAACAGGAATCAGGTTCTTTTAATAGGGTAAATTTGCATCGTAAATCACTAAATTTGGTAATTTTTATAAAGACTAATGTTCTTTCTTTAGGTATCATCTTGAATGATTTTCTTAATTATTCAGATATTTTTTTCTCAGCAGGGAAAAATATATACTTTTTTACTTGGGGAATGGGTGAGATTACCGGACCCAGAAATGGCAAAAAAGGCCTGTACAAGTATGATATAAGGGTAACATTATGCTTACATTCAATTATTACAACATAATTATATACAATAATTACACAGTGCAAAGGTTGCTATTGCAGATTGTCAAAACAGGTCAAATAACATGCAATACATTTATTAAATGATCACTCTCGTATTACTATAACAAAGAAACCAAATACTCCATTAGTATACCAAACAGTTTCTTATACAAGAAATCATTGCTATTTCAACAATTACAGTAAAACCTTGATTATTTAACAATGGATTATCCGAAAGCCAGATATAACCCAAACTAAACTTTCGGTTCCGATATTTTCATACATATATCTATGTAAAACAGCCTCAGTTTTTTTAATTGGATAACCTGAATAGCACATTTGATTTCATAATCATTCAGCTTTGGAAAATGAATACACAATTAGCTGAAGAATTAGGTGAAGAACCAGGCAACAGGAGATTAGCTAAATCAGCTTCTGTGAGACTTTTTGTCCAGACTGAGTAATCAAGGGTAGGACGTGGAAACAGGGTGATATCTGGAACAGTCATGTAGTTAAATAGTTTACATGTACTGTACTTCATAATTTAGCTATAAGTGATCTCCCTTTAATTTCATACAACCATCTAGATTTCATTCACCCTGGGTTAATCAAAACAATAAAATATTCAGAATAAAATATCGGTTCCAATGATTGCAGACAATTGAGGTTCTACAGCATGTAAAAAGCAAGATTTTGTTCAGGATCTAAGATAAAAGGAGAAATGATCTTATAAAGCACTTTATACCACAAAATACAAATACCATATAATATTAGGACAGGTAAACTGAAATTTTTCGTTAAAATGAAGTATTTTTCAGGGCATATAAACTCTCATGGGAACTTAAATCGTTTGCAAGCAGACTTTAGCTAAAACAGGAAGAATTAATATAAAAATATGATTTCAATCAAAATGGTGAATACATGGCCGTTACAGCTAATTGGCTTAGTGTAAGAAAATGATTGGTATAACAGTTTGTAATTGTTAAGTATGACAAGAGTGCCTCTAGTGGTGTCAACGCTCATCTGTTCATCGCCTCAGTGAGATCTACCCACCGATGAAGTTTCCGAGGTACAAGCTACATTAAAGTTTTTGCATGACGCGGACTCTGACGCAGATGCCGTATTAATCACAATAGCTTGACTTTTTCTTTGAAATCAGACGAGCTAAAAATGGTTTGCATCTTATCTATTACACTTATACACAAGTATCAAATTTATCACAAACTAGTACCATTAACTAGGCAATCAGCACAACCATTATATAGCAATATGGGTAAATAGCACTAAAAGTTATTAAAGCATGAAAAACCAAAACAAAATGAATGTCACTAGTGAGAGCTCTGTCCGACGCACCAAACACACATGACCACATGTCCACAGTTGTTCACATCATTTCAACCATTTGCGTGGCGTATTCTGTACCCAATAATCCACGACATAGCAGAGTAAATTCTTTAACTAATGCTCGAACTTTGGTTTTACCAACTCGCTCCCTGAAAAAAGGAAACGGGTATCATATTAATAATAAAAATTTCAACCAGATCAAATATTTAGTATTTAGTGAAAAATATACTATTTTGTCAATATAATGTCAAATAATATTCTACAATACTCAATGTACAATGCTTACCCTACTATATGCACTATATATAAATATTGTCTGTTAAACAAATCTTTAAGTGAATGTCACTTTATCACAGCAGCTATCAAACAATGCGTACAGCCACAACAAGTTGATGATATGTTCAACAGATATTTTTTTTGAATTGGAGCAAGCAAGCAAAAATTTTTTTTTTGTATTGCAGGTATTTTAAGAGGCAAACGACAAGCTAAGCATAAAAAAGACTACTAGATAAAAAATCTATAACTAACAATGGTAACTAAACAATAAATGATATGACAAAAATCATTGTATATATCTTTATATGTTAGCATGCGCTTTGGTCAAACAAATCTGTGAAAGAGCAGCTCTCATTTGATTCAAATTTTTGCTCATACAAAATAATTTAAATTAAACATTAACTCTATGTTCCATAAACATAAGTGCACAAATATCTCACTGCTGCGGCTGGAAAACCACTTTACCTTCAACAAAAGTAAGAGTGTCAGTGTTTTAATGACCTGTGAATGCAACAGGCTAGGTCAAATGCATGCAAATTGATTTAAGTGATACATTTTTTCCTTTCCATTTTTCAATGTTTAGGTGCATGAAATCTGAGGAACAAATGATAAACTGTTGTGGCCTAAGGATCAAATCTTCTGTGAACTGAATAATAATGTATTAAGATTGCCTGTATATTTTACCTGAGTACAGCTTTTATAAATCTATCTTTGTCATCACTGGAACATCTTTCACATGGATATCCAGATTTCATAACCAAGTCCTGCGACCACGCTCTCATTTGATCCAAATAATGTTTGCTCATACAAAATAAAACATCGGCTATATGTTCCATAACCATCCTAGGTGCTTCTCCTCCAATAGCCTATAATATGTACCTCGTATTATATAAGCACGAAAAATGTACATCATATAAAAGATTTTGAAGCCGAGATTTCTAACTGGCCAATACATATTTCGAAGAGGATAAATCGACCAGTGGTTGGTTATTATTGAGAACCCTTAACGATCTCTTGATTCACTTTCAACTAAGCTTTGTCACAGTAGTGACTATTACTCTACCACCGCTTTGACACTAAGAATGCAATAGTACACAATACGGCTAAGTTCAAGGGCAAAATAACCCAGGAATAAGTGAATCACTGGACATGAAAATTGTGTTTTGCACATCTACACTTCATGGTGATAAATATTATCAAGTTTCATTGCAATTGTAATGAAGAATGTGGAAAAAGTTTGCTTCGCAAACATGTGATATCGTATGCGGACGGACCGACAGACATACCCATGGACCGACCGACCAACCAACTACCAACCAACAGAGTGACTCCAATGTACCCCCTCTCAAACTTCGTTTGCGGGGTATAATTAAACAGAAAAAAAAAATGAAATTCAATCATATCTTCCTCTGACTGTATACACTTTACATAAACATATATACTTCCTTTATACATTCAGTCATATTCACAACGTCTGACGTAAAAGCATATCAGTATTTATTGAGGCCACAATATAAACTGTTGTATAGAAATGTGTAATAATAGAACAAATGTGACATAGAATATCCATACCCTCATAATTCTATCCAGCAGAATATTCCCTTGCGATAATAGACACTCCTGAACTTCTCTAATGTCAGTCTGTGACACCAATTCACACTTAAAACAATAAAAATGAAATATATACATGGCTCTCATCTGACCTTAAAAATGAGATTTTAGCAAAATATGGCTAATGGCTAAAACTCTTGAAAACTGTAAGCGTCAATTTTACTATTACATTAGTGGGATTTTTTTCTAACTTTTTGGCTTGTTATCGGTTGCAGGTCATTATTTTCTACATTCAATTCAAAATACAGAACATATATTACTATACTGATTACTAAACACACTATTACTGAATTACAGAATAAAATACTTCCGTTTGTCTCCTGTAAGAATATTTTTAACCTCATTTCTGGAGCTCAAACAGACAGAAACAAAACCATCTTCAAGTAAAAATGACCCCGTAAACAAGGTTTTCATTCTAGACACTTCTAGAACCTTATAGAATGGAAACATTTTGCCATTGATATGCAAAAGTTTGACCAAATTCCCTTGAGAAATGTAGGAGCTGAGTACGAAAGAGTATTTATCAATATATTACACATGCACATATTAAACAAAGGGCCAGAATTCCATAAAAAAATTTAAGAAACACAAAAAACACGACAATATGCACTGAGATACTTTATGACAATAGTTAGGTGAAAGTCTGATAAAAATTCCTTGAGAAATATAAGCGTTACACACAGAAGAAATTGTAGAAGCCTGTTAGCCAACATTGACAATCTAACAAGGAGTTCTCCTGACGGAAATACTGGTTAAAATGATCTGATAAAAATATCTCGAACATTAGGCCCCAAAACAAACAGGGCAAAGTGTAGGTAACAAATTAAGATTCTCTTACCAGAAACATGCATGATGCTTTTACTGTGTGATTTTCTGGTAAAGTTAATCCAATTACACCTGAAAGAGCACATACCATTGTAGTTTTAATCACAGATTCTTTACTTTTCAACAAATCAAGTCCAGTCAAACCTGTGAACAAAGGCCACCATTGGGAAAAACAAAATGTGGTCTTAAATGACAGGTGGCCTTTAATTGGAGGACATTTTGTTCTTAATTATCAATGTTTGTTTTTATAAGTATTGCCTTTGTTAATAGGGTGACCTTTATTCGGAGGAGGCGGCTATCACATGTTTGACTACATGTACATACTGCTGAATATAATTATGATGATGCTTTATCATTCTGCAAATAACATGAGGATGGTTCCCTTCTTTTCATGACGCAGAGAGAATCTTTCAACTAAGTAACTCTCAAACAATTAAATTCAAGAGTAAAATTTATGAATTAATGTGAATGGAGAATATTTCAACTGAAAAGACTCATTCCCAGGGCATTGTATGAAGTCATATTAATTCATCATGCAGAATCATAATGACAAATGCGTAGATAAAACACAAGTACTGTCTAATTTGGTGAGTAATAAAGCAGGGCCATTTCAACAGTAAGCAACAAAAAGATAAAACACATACCAGCTTGGAAAAGGCCATTTATATTATTTCCTGAATCAAACAATACATGTTTGGTTTTCTTAATAACCTGAAAATAATCGTAATTGATACAGAAATTCTGAATACCGTACATGTATAATACTTAAGATGGTACAGAAGTTGAAATGCAATAATATATTCAGTTATAACTCAAGTATGTAAATACATAATATTTTCATCATTAAATAAAACAGTTCAATGATGGTAATGACCTTTGCTAACAGAAAAATTATGCTAAGAACTTGTTAACAATATAACTTCAAGACAGGCTTGTTACAAGTCAAAGGACATAAAACTTGCTGTATGCAAAATACTGATATCAATTTGATGCCAAACTACTAGTTCATAAGGTCAATACCGTGTTTTTTACTGTAATATGTATTATTATATTTCCAAAATGACAGGCTTTGAATATGAGTTTTAAAGCTCAGATAATTGACCATTTTATGACGAGATTCGATTCAACTTAAAACAATTTCTAACAAAAACTACACAAGTGTACCTGAGAAAGTAAGAGCATGAAGCCTTCAACTATATCTGTATGTTGCTGTATATCTGGAAAAAAAAGAATAACTGATACAATACAACATAAGAAAATATCAGGAAAAGCATCATCTATTTCATGCTTTACCAAGATTTAACAAAGTAGAAAAGATCAAACTCGATATAATAATACGTAATTTTTCTTTTTGTCTATCATTCTCATATCACTGAAAGTACCAAGTAAGAAATTATTTTGTGTTTTTGTCAAAGTAAAAGAAATACAAACCTTCTTGGAAAAGTTCTAAAGTTTTATTACACACAGATTGCAATAAAACTTTAACAACAGTTGAAAACTCAGCATCTTTGTGAAACATTAAAATCAGCTGAAAATAGTCAATATTCATACTTAATCACATTGTCGAACATTATTGAACGATTTGAAACAGTATGAAATTGAAAAATCTATACTTTTTACAAAAATAATAGTTTGAAATACATCCCAGCAAAAACGGACTTAAAACCTAGACCCTAAAAGTACACAGTGATAAATCTACCAAAGATTTATCTATACCTCCAACACATCTTGTTATACAATTTATTTTTTAAACTAGAAATGTGTCCAGTGGACAAAATTTACCCACTGTGAGCTAAGTCAAATAGGAGACATAACTCCGATGAAAATGTTCCAATTTTAATGGAAATCAAAAATGGCTTGTATGTGAAATACCTTCATGTGAAATATGAAACCAATCCATGAAATATTTTCTGAGTAGTCACTTGGAAACCAAGATTTTAAAAAACAGATGGCAGACAGGGTTAACACTTTATACCCTTCCACCATTTCGACCATTTTGTTTGTTTGTTTATTTGAGTTTTACACCCCTTTTCAACAGTCATATGAGGCAAACAGTTCATCTAACCATCATTCCTAGGAGAACCAGTACTAGACTCCCATCCTCCATAAGCAACTACCAACTTTCTCACATAAAGAGATATGGTTGGTAGCGGGGCTCGAATCCACGACCCTCTATCAGTGAAAGGTCAGGGCTCCAGATAAAGGGCGTATTTGAGTAAATACGCATTAGATTTTCCAAACTATGCATAAAAATTATTTCTAGAGCGTACCGATACGCACTTAAAATCCTAGGTACGCGTTTTACTCGATTATCTTAAATGTGTAACTATCAAATTAAAATGTAGTATCACTCGACCATGAATGCCGGTCTTTTTAATTTTTGATAAATGAGTAGTACTATGTATAATCAACAATCTGGAGTTAATCAGTACAATATAAGCTTGTGGTCCTGGATCATTTATCACATACACTAAAGACAATTACCTGTTTTGTTAAGTCAAGGACTGCTATATGTGGAACTGTTTGGTACATTTGGACTAATAATTCTGCAACATCTTTAGATAATGGGGCAAAATCATCCATTAATGTTTGTAGAGATCTTTTTAATAATTCACATATTGCCTGAAATACACATTAAGTCTCTTCATACCAAACAAAAACTGTGTATGTACCATAATAAGGTAAATTTAATCATACAAATACATTATTAATTAAGGTTGACACATTCTGCACAGACCGGATTTTGGAAGTAAAGTTGTAATTACATAAACCAAAATTTATGAAAATATCGCCCAGAATTCAGAAGTTTAATTTACATTGATATTGAATTGATTTTCAGATGTTTCTGGATTTTAGAGGGTCTGGATTTCAGAAGTTACACTGTACTTAGTTGATGTACTAAAATCCTTTGGCTAAAGTATAAGTAAGTTTTAAGCAAAAGTTCATGAGTCCATATAAGTTATAGATCTATGCTCAATGTAAATGATTAGCTTCAAAAACTACTTTCATAAAAGATGAAATCTGCATACCTCTATTACACCAAAATCTGATATCCAATCAGATACAAGCGTACGGAGTATAGGAGCTATCTGTTGTAATATCAAAAATACCTGAAAAATAAAAATACGATAATTATCTAACAGACTGATCAAATATGCGGCCATCTGATTTTAGAAATTATATCATTCACGTTCCAATTCCTGAATGACAAATATTAGCACTTAAAACAACGTCATTTAACCTAACAGGGTGGTGTATAAGTCAGTATTATTAAAATCAGTAATTTCTTTCTAACAAAATAAGGAGTGAGAGTTATTAATCATTCAGATGACACATAAACGATGCCTTACAAATAATAATAATATTCTATACAGTACTTAAGTTTGCAATTATCTCATTCAAATTTTGTTATTGACAATGACAGTATCACATCTGATTATAAATAGCAATGGTTTATCAGGCAGGATATAATACCGGTAATGCTATAAACACAAGAGGGCCAAGATGGCCCTATATCGCTCACATGACAATCACTGTTCACTCATCAAAACATTGTTTTGAACCGGTGACCTAGTTTTTGACCCCAGACGACCTATGTTCGAATTTGTCTTACATATCATTAAGACAAACAGTCTGACTAGGTTTGGTGAAGATACGATCAAAATTTGACATCTACAGTGTTAATAAGGTTTTCCTAAGATTTGACCTTGTGACCTGGTTTTTGACCCTAGGTGACCCATATTTGAACTTGTCCTTAATATCATTAAGACAAACAATCTGACAAGGTTTGGCCAAGATCCAATCAAAACCATGCAATTTAGAGCTTTTACAAGATTTTTACCTAAGATTTGACCTTGTGACCCAGTTTTTGAACCCGGCTGACCCATATTCATCCTTGACCCACATACCATTGAGGCAAACATTTTGACAAGGTTTGGTGAAGATCCAATTAAAACTGTGACATCTACAGTGTTAACAAAGTTTTCCTAAGATTTGACCTGGTGACCTAGTTATTGACCCCAGATGACCCATATTTATACTTGACCGTTATATCATTAAAACAAACGATTTGACAAAGTTTGGTGAAGATCCAATAATAACTGTGAAATCTACAGTGTTAACATGGTTTTTCATAAGATTTGACCTAGCGACCTAGTTTTTGACCCAAGATGACCCATGTTCGAACTCGTCCAAGATATTATGAAGACAAACATTCTGACAAGGTTTCATGATCATCCAATCAAAACAGTGACTTCTAGAGTGTTCACAAGGTTTTCCAGCAATTTGCCCTAGTGACCTAATTTTACTACAGAAATTACCCATTTTCAAACTTGACCTACATATTATTAAAATAAACATTCTGACAAAGTTTCATGAAGATAAATTCAAAACAGTGATTTCTAAAGTGTTCACAAGGTTTTCCCTTATTTGGCCCTGGTGACCTAGTTTTTGACCCCAAATGGCCCAATATCGAACTCGTCCGAGATTTTGTTGATATTAACGTTCTGACCCAGTTTTGCTAAAATTGAGCCAAAAATGTGGCCCCTAGTGTGGTCACAACAAAAAGTTTGACGACACACGACGCACGACGCCGGACCGAGAGTGATCCTAATAGCTCACTTTGTCACTTTGTGACATGTGAGCTAATAAAAGGTTAGCCATCAACAAATCCAAGAAACAGAGAGGTCTAAACGTTAATCAAAGCACTGAAAGTACTCATGGAAACTGAACTTACATAGACTTGCACTGCAATATGAAACAGGAACTAGTTTAACAACTGCATGGCGGATGTAGATAAACATAGTACTAAGGTACGCATAAAAATTCATGCACGCTGAGTGAGTGACGGCTTAGGAAAGCTGAACTATCTGTCAGTTTCGAAAAATGTGTTTTAACCATCAAGAAATCCCATGACAATAAGGACACACTATGGTTTAACCATTAATACATGCCTAGACAACAAGGTAACATAACGGTGTAACAATCTGAATCAACATATCTCTTGACAACAAGGAAAATTGCGTACCAATCTCGAAATTCCTAGACAACAGAGTAAATCTCTTGACAACAGGAAAAAACTGAGAACCAATCTAGAAATTCCTTGACAACAGTGTAAATCTCTTGACAACAGGAAAAAAACTGAGAACCAATCTAGAAATTCCTTGACAACAGGGTAAATCTCTTGACAACAGGAAAAAAACTGAGAACCAATCTAGAAATTCCTTGACAACAGGGTAAATCTCTTGACAACAGGAAAAAACTGAGAACCAATCTAGAAATTCCTTGACAACAGGGTAAATCTCTTGACAACAGGAAAAAACTGAGAACCAATCTAGAAATTCCTTGACAACAGGGTAAATCTCTTGACAACAGGAAAAAATTGAGAACTGTCAATAAATTTTTAGACAATAAATTAACAAGGCAGTTCATCAATCATTCATTCCCTAGACAACAAGGTAAAAAGATGATTTACTGGTTTAGGTCCTTGATTGGGTTTCGCTTGTTTTTCACCACCACTCTCCCTGTCTGTATCCAATGAAGCAAACAACCAACTTAACATATTTATCTTCAATAAAACGTTATTCTTCACTGATGCTGATGGCTGTAAAAAAAATAATGAAAATCACATTCCTATAAAGTCCTGTGAATGTTCTGGGATAAAAAATATCCCTAATAATTTGGGGTATTTAAAGTTGACATAATACATAGTACATAATACAAGCAGATCAAAGTATTACGGTGAATTGAACAAGAATGATACATTATACAAAACACAGTTTCCTAGAAGTAGAGCATACATCAGAAAAAATATCAAAACATGCATATAACATATTTCCAAAGACAAATTCAATCAAGCCATCAGTCTAACAGATTTCTAAAGACAAATTCAATCAAGCCATCAGTCTAACAGATTTCTAAAGACAAATTCAATCAAGCCATCAGTCTAACATATTTCTAAAGACAAATTCAATCAAGCCATCAGTCTAACAGATTTCTAAAGACAAATTCAATCAAGCCATCAGTCTAACAGATTTCTAAAGACAAATTCAATCAAGCCATCAGAAAAAAATACTTAACACAGCACTAAAACATGTGATTAGTAGTATACACATGATTTAGCCCACCTGTTGTTTAGCCAATTGTTCTAGTTCTTGTATATGAGGAGAGAGAACAGGATTCAGTTGCTCCATGATGCTGACATATGGAAGTACTGACAAGGCTTGACCTATACATGACATTATTCGTACATTCTCCCGAGACTGAAAAATAAACAAACAATAAATTACATCTACAAATTCAAATGCTTCGAAGCTTAGCGAAGGAAGAAGACTTGGAAAAATTAAAACTCATTCATCTAAATTTCACTTCTAAAAAGGAAACAAAGTTTATCATGCATAGAATGTAATCATTTAAAAGAATTATAATAATTTCAGTGAAGCAGTATGTTCGTTTAAACTGTAAAATAACCAAACGCAAACAGTATACTATAATCTCCTATAGTGAACATCATATGTACATACATACAAAATAAATAAAGTGAATAAATAAAGTGAATTCAAGATCAAAAAGGATTCCAGGGCTTTTTTTCCCTTCTATAACAGAGGCCGAAATTCGGTGTCTTCCCAATTGCAAAAAGGCTGGTTTTTCCCCCAATTTTAGGCGAGAAATTCCCAAAAATACAATGCTATTCAAACTCAGTAGTCTACCTTCTCAAAAGTTGGCCAAATATCGCACTTGAATTTCCCAAAATGAAAGGCTAAGGCCCCTTCCCAATTTTTGGAAAAAAGGCCCTGGATTTATTTTCTTAGGTAATATTCATCTCTACTGAATTTATTGAACAAGTAAATCTGCAATGTTTTAAAAGAAGCATTTAACATTAAATGCATAAACTTGTATGGCATACCAATAGATTGAAGTATGTAACAATGAAAGGATATTCAGCTGAAGCATAAAAATACTGAAATTTATCTTACCTTAAGATTTCTTCTTTCTAAAGCACTCTACAAAAGAGAACAAGATATACTGATAGACTTATGAAGCTGTGATCAATTTTATTTGATTGATATTACTGCTTAGCTTATAACATGGAAACTAAAGGCAACTAAAACAATCATTAAGACTTATTTTCCATAGCATAATCATAAATCTAAATCAGGTTGTGTATTAAAGAAACCAATGTTCTGCATTCAAGCAAAAATTCATACAAAACAGTTAAAATATTTACAAAAGATAGATATTAAGTCTGAGAAAACATCCATCTGGTACTCAAAATTGTGCATTGACGTACTGTTTAACATTGTGACAAAACCAGAGTCGTTTGCCGATTTTTCCAGCTTATTAGTAGAGGAAGATCACAGGGACTAGTGATTACTTGACCATAGACGTGAAAGAGGCCTCTATCGTTACAAGAGCATTCAAGATGATGTCAAAGATTTAATGGCCAAACCAAATTTGCTGACAAACATCCTGTTATCAAACTACCCATACAAATAACTTCATCATAATCAATCATATGTTCATATATCATAACTATCAATAAATTTCATTAAAATGACAAGAATTTACAAAAATCTTTGCCAATGATGAACATATTCTTCATGGAAATGTATCTATTGATGTATAAAAGTAGATTACTGTCAACAAATACTTTATTTATTTTACCTGACAAGCATGCAAGATCTGTGGTACAAATGGTTCAACATGGTCTAAAGTCTCCCTAGTAACATCTTTAAGTGCCATAGTGGCGGCAGTAGCAACCTCAGGGTTACTTAGACCTTGAAGTAATAGGGGTATTGCACAGGTTAACGACTCCGGGTGATAGTTCATCCACTCTCCAAACGAACCTTAAGATATAAAGTATAGATACATTATCATATTCTTTGTGAACTTTAATGGTGATAACTAGAAACATATTCGGATCAATAACAGACAACTTAACTAACAGGCTAAACTCCTCAGTAAGCACTTACTTGACCATACCTAATCCATGACTAAGATCAACTATAAACTACATTTAATTCAAATGTCTTCTTCGGAGATTCTATAAATAATCTATGACTGGGGTTAATTATAGACCACATTTGATTAAAGGTTCTTCAATCTTTGATCTTTTTTTAAAAATCGTCTACTGAATAAAGTATCAATCCTAAATATTTAGACACTGGAATAAATAACAAAATAAACACGATGAAAAAAAAGAATAATACCATAAGAATGACTTGACCACAAAATAGTTTTGTACATGTTCAAGAATCGATAAACAAATGTAATTGATTCAAACACACCAAACACCAGGTTTTTCACATTCCTTCCTTAAATATATCATCTCCCTTATTTCTATATTATGTAAGTTGTTCTTGGGTAATTTGCTAATAACCACAAAGATCATCCAGTATCAATAGTAACAGTCCTAAGATTTTACATTAGTACACTTGACACCAAAAAAACAGTTGAACAATAGAACAGTGCACTCACCAAGCATATAAAGAGCAGTTGAGATAAATTTAACATTTGTAAATGGAATTTTAGGCATTAGTTCGAGAACTTTAGGCAGACACATTCCTTCTTCTAAATCAACACTCTCTGCTACAGAACTGAACAGGAAGAATATTGCTTCTATCAGCTGAAATAAAGTGAATAAATGGTATAAAACCTGGTATAGAAGTTCTTAAAAACTTACAGACAGCTTGCACTGACCATAGATCACATCAAGACAAATTTTTATTGTTATCAAACATATCATAAATCAGTAAATTTCTGATTAAAAGTAAAAAAAAATTACCAGATACACAATAACACAAAATCAAAGGGCTCTAAATCTGGTGAATATGAAGAATTGGTGAGCAGATATAAAACCAAGAACATTGATCTTTACTGCAACTGCCTACTTTCTCACATAAAGAGACATGGTCGATAGCAGGGCACCGACCCACAACCCTCTATTAGCGACATTAGGTTAAAGTGATTTGAAGTCAGTGACTTTAACCACTTGACCATGGTGGCATGTCACAATCATTTCAACAGTATGACTGAAAAATGAATGAACATAATTATGTAAATTTGAATGTTCACTTACCTCCCATCTAATATTCATTTCCTTATCAGATTTTACCAGCACTTCTAAAGCATTACAGAGATGTTGTAATAAAGGTTCACGTAGTATATTGTAAGCATACATCTGAAATTATAAAATCAGAAAATTTAATATTGAATATCTGAAAAACATCGTTTTTTAAGTGACTATGGAAATTCAAAATAGTAGCTTGCGTTAAATAAATGCATACATACTCCCAACCCACCCTTTGGCAACTCGGCTTAACTTTGTACAAACCAACAAGGCAATCACTATTATGCCCAATTGCATAAAAACAGTAGCTTGCCAGATAAAGCAACGTTCTACCACACTGGACAGCCAGTGGTTCAGTCAGTCACTTAATTATCATTTCTTAGGAACAGGAAATGGACAAATATTGATCCATGGTCACCTAAATGTTGTAATAAATTGGTAACTACCTTAAATAACAGGAATATGGAAAAGTCTTCATATCACTAAGGTACTGATACCAAATTAACAAATGTTTTTGAAGTATATAAACCGCTAACAAGTCCTATACATGGGATTTTAACTAATATTTCTCAAACGAAGTTAAACCAATTATTAATCAAATCCAATAGATACAAATTATAACATTTGAACAAAGGTTTTCAGAAAGTCGATTTTTAGGAGAGTTAGGTGAAACGTTAACAACTGAGTTTCAACAAGCAATTCTTACCATAGTGTCACCTATGTCTTGCCTGTAACATCTAAACTGTTCTTTTTCCTCTGTCAAATAAAAAAAGTGTCATATATGTCAGGATTTCAAACTCCAATGAACTTTGACACATATATAAATTACATAGCTTTACATCAATCCGACATAACATCATTTAGAGCGGAAAATAAAATACTCAAGTCTTAAAAAAGTTTGAGATACAAATTGCTTGACAACTTTATCACATGTGAAACTTGCTCCTGAGTTGGATTCAAACTAGTGATTACTAGACCACACAGACCCTACTCCCTTGATCCAATGCTGATAAAAGTACACAACAATACTTTACCTGCAGACCATGTAGCATACACCTCATCCATTGGAAACTGTACTTTAACCAATAAATTCTCTATTAGGCCAAGATATACAGGTTGAAACAACATCAATAATTGTTGATACTTGTCTGCTTCCATATCTTGAAGAGAATCCTAAAATGTATATAACTAAGACTGTCAGACACATAACATTACTTTGAACATAACTGTTGCTAAAACCAAGCTTATAAGCCAATATTTATAAAGGCAGTATACAAACATATAGACAACAATATCTCAGATATATACACATACTTATTTAAACTTCTGTGGTTTCATTTATTTCCATTGAGCTCAATTTTGTTGTTTTTATTTCACAGGAACGCAAATTAGTGGACTTTGATAAACTGATAATTTTTTTGTCTCATCAACTACTTGAATAAAAGTCATTGGTGAGGTAGTAAAATGCAGGAAATTATACATTGTGCATTTATCACCAATTTTTAGATGATAGACTTTATTTAGCTTTTATTTTCATGTAAATTTGGTTTAGTGAACAAGCTTACCTATGTTACCAACACCCATGAAAGCAAGTTAAACCACAGTAATCAACATAACATTTATTAGATAATTAGTCTTATATTTGATACAGTTCAAAATCTAGGACAACCAACCATTCATTCAAATGCATAAAACATATTCTTTACCTGTAGAATATACCAGAATGTAAAAGTCATATTGCTACACAGTTCATCCACTGGATAATGTCCTGGTACACTTGAACAGTTCTACACCAAATAAATAAAACAAAGGGTCAATAAACCAAGAGAAATCCACATTCATATCATCATAAGACATTGACAAGAAGAATCAATGATTAATGTTTGTTTCAGTTAGGCTATTTATACTGGTTTATGATAGTAACATCACCAAACATTTACTGTAATAAATTTAAATATCAACCTGCAAATGGTTTTGATTAAGTAAAAGATGGATTTGTAAATCTTTAACACAATTCAAAACCTCATAAACACAACAAAAATTTGATTTCTCAAAATAGCATCCTGTTTTAGCATTAAAGTGAACACTACAAATCAGTTTTCAAACACTGTGGAAGTAGTTCAAAATTATTCAAATGACTTTATCACTATAAATCTGTGTTTCTCTCAAAATAAGTAAAATCTCAATCTCTTGCACCGATAAAAATTATTTCTAAGTATATTATCATTCTGTAGATTTTAGTAGGTAAAAAAATCACTACTTACAAGAACTAGACTAATGAGTTTCTGTATGTCTGACTTCTTGTTCTCATCCTCACCAGAGGCACATTCCAGTATCAGTTTTGTATGGTTCTCGGCAACAGATACAACAATTTGTGTTATACCGTGACAAACATCCTGTCAAAAACATATTGAAATAAACACATATCATTATGACATAAAAGGAGCCAAATCAGCTGAAGACAGTGATAAGTTCAAATGGATTTGGACAGCAAAGAATTTATACCAATGTGTACTTCATTTGTCCTCATGAGCCAAATGCATTACTGGATCAAGCATGAATTTCATGTTAACTTGTGCTATGCAGAAGAAAAGTAACTGGTTTTGGCAATGTTGGGCACCCAGGAAGAAATAAGCCATTACAATGAACAATATAGTATAATCTTTGTAGTAATCAATGGCCTCACTGCTGTAAGCACAAATCTGTACCTGAATAATTCCACATACATTTTAAAATAAAATTCAGGAATATAGAAAGATAACATGTGATCTTGATTAAATGTTACATCTATACATACCATGTCATGTTCATTTAATGCTGAATTTAGCATGTTCTGTAATTGTAAAACTAGGGGAAGTAACTTCTGTATTGTATAAGGGAACCTGAAATATATCAAACAATGATATTGCTACAGAAATGCTATTTAACAATAATTACATTCCATCTTAAAATTTCAAGTCAATTTCAAGGCAATGTTTGGAGTCAAATATATTTCACAACAATACATAAAAAATACATTGAAGTTTTCAAATTCAGTGACTCTCTCCTTTGTACTCAGACTTGATCAGTTTTGTTTTTATCAATTCAGAATTAAAGATGACAGAGCTCTGTAAAGTGTTACTTTCATTGGCAACACATACATTTTTACGTTTTTTTTCACAAATGTGTTAAAAAGATTACTGTAAAAAAAGTGTAACAAATTTGTTCAAGTTGACCAAATCATTTCAGAAACAATGCTGATGTAAAAGTAATCAAAACACCATGTATGTTTACATTCAATTTTATCACCTGTGAGAGTCGGGGTGTGAAAAGACTTTCACTAAAGTATCCACAGCTGTATCAAACAGGTGCTGGCTGTTCAAACTCTGAAATACTTGTACTATTATCTGCTCTGATTCATTCATAGGTACACCAAAATCTACCCAGCTGCCGACACACTTGAGGGCGTGTTCATAAACATCACTGGGTGATGAAGGACTCATTAAATTTGTCAACAAGGCAAGAACTGAAATACAACAAATCATAAAAAGTCACATATTAAGAATCATGAATTCATTTGAGCAATTCAACATGGGTCAGCCAATATGACAAGTCAGGCTACTATTCATTTTCCGAGTAAAGAATGTTTACATTGATTAAGGAAAATCCTTTACCAGTCCTGTTTAGTTTAATAGTACTTCCTAGAGATTTTAACATATTTTACAATATTCAAATCAAACTTCAGATGGTTAATATTAAATCCTTTTAGGACCCTTTATCTTTATCATTCAAAGGTGTTTGTAGACATCATTATGCAGTCTCTCAATATCAAAGTAACTTTATATATTTATTTCATCAAAGATTCAGTAACATAACTCATCACAAATTTTCATAAATAAGCTATTCAGGTGAATCACTTATGCTAGTGGCGTGGATTTAGACAGGATAAAGTAATGAACCTACATGATAATATAGTTAATATGCACAAAGTTTAAAAAGTCACTGAGACTTCGATCTTCAAGCAGGTAGTATGGTTCATGGAAGTGACTGATGGAGGGACCGACATGTGTGAAATAACATACCCACGGCATCTTCGAAGAGGGGCATAAAAACATGCAATATCTAGACAAAGAAAACAGTACTTACTTTTGGTCATGTTTTGGGTGAGCTCCTGACGCAACGAAGACCTTCTACTATTGGTGAGATTCATGCTATAAAACTGTAAAATATCAAGTGAAACATATCTGAATGGTCCTCACATTATCTTCATATCACATACTGTCATTCAAATACTATGATCATAAAATGTCTATGATATCCAATCATACTTGATAGCCTTGACAAAAGGTAAATACATACGATACTAACCATGTCTACAATTATATTCTTCTTCTATATTACTGTACCTATTAGTCGCATACTGCTAGAGATAATATTAGTTATAACCCATACAAATCTCTGGTATATGTTTTACTTTATTTTGATATATCAGACTAAAAGGAAAGTTAAAACAAGACAATAAATATACATCAATTTTTAACTCATATTTGGATGAAAAAAAAGCCACATGCTTTATAAAGCATGGAACATACTGAGCAACCTCTCAAAAGCCACACCCTTTTGGAGTAGCAAAATTATGTTGTTGTTGAGAGGTTGTTGCTCTACGGAGGTGAAATTAATATTTAAATTGTGCAGTAGGAAAAAATTATGTTGTTATTGTAAGGAGGTTGTTGCTAAAGAGAGAGAGCCGCTTTGGAAGAGGTTGCACTGTATATGAAAATTCTTACCTCTTCAGGGAGCACAGTAAAGATTTCCAACAAGACATTACATCTCTGTGTTGACTGAAAATACAAGAACACAGAGTACATACAGAATCCTTAAAAATATTGTCTAATTTGGTCAAACCAGTTTAAAATTCAATGCATTTTAAGCAAGCAGAGGCAGTTTTACATTTGTCTTTATATTCACAGGAGTTTGATATCACATCAAGATCCAGAGTCATTTGGCAACTTTTTCAACATTAATGGTCAAGAAATGACCCAAGATTACACCTAGGTAGAACCACCCACCTTCACTAAACTAGTTGAACAAGTGTAAGTTGCCTGTTTCTGGCTTGGATTCAAACTCATAGTAGAGAGGGACTAGTGGTTACTATTCAGAGACCACAACTCCTCAATCATGGGGCCCCCCACAATACATTTGTCTAGTTCCAGCAGACTGTTAAAAAAGGACCGAATTTCACAATTCAAGACTAAGTACAGTAAAACCTCGATTATTCGAATGTCATTGGGCCCTGAAAAATCATTCGGATAATCCATGGTTTCGAATAATCCATTTCAGTATGATGTACTGTTTGGAAACGTTAAATTCCTTACTGTCCATATTTTACAAGGGAATTAACTCTCGTATACAAACACAACGTTATAATAAGAATAAGATCAAATATATAACAAACACTAATTATTTATCTTTGTTTTATGAATGTATATGAGTTAACAAATGAAACAATAATTCTTGTTAAATGAATACCTGCGTATTTATGGATTATGCAGAACACAATCCGACCCAAAATTATGTCATTCACACTTTATTTACTAACGATCGACTAGGCATTGCTATCGTCACATTTTAAAATCAAAGATGTTATGTTTTTTTCTGTTTGGAACATTTTTTCACTAAATCATCATATTCTAGTTAGTTTTGTATTAATTGTGTTCGAATTAGTTTTTAAATTTTGAATGACGCTGGAATACAGATCACCAGGTACGTACGCGTATTAACTTATTATACCCGAGATCATTGTGAAATATTCGTCGAAATTAGTATAAAATCGTAACAAACAATATGATCAACTTAACGATAATTAAACTGTTGACACGCTTCATGTATGAATTGATGTTACACATTGTTTGTCACACAACATTTTATTCTCAATTGGCCATTGTTATCAATTGACGAATTCGAATAATGGGTGTGAAAATATGTGCATTCGTAACTTTGGGGACCAAATAATGTATTCGGATTACACCAGGTATTCGTAAAATCCGATTCGTATAACCGGGGTTCGTTGTAGTTGAAATATATAGCGACGTAATCGGGACCGTAGATTTAATTCGGATAATACCGGGTATTCGGATAATCGGTGTTCGGATAATCGAGGTTTTACTGTACATTACAAAAAACAGTAGAATTAAAGATTAACTTAATGAAACACAGGTTTTGGTCAAAATTTCTTTTTTTTCTGAATTTCACAATAACCTATTCCATGGATGATTTAATTGCTATATAAATATATCCAATACTTACATCTAGGGTTGAGGAATCATCCTGGAACATCAGTATAAGAGAATCTACAGGATTAGGCCAAAGTTCAGGCATAGAATGAAGTGCTAGTGAGGACAACTGAAAATAGGGTGTATACACAACATTCATATACTACTGTTGAAGACAGACAAAATTTTAAAATATACTTCTATCTTTCAATTTTACTAGGTAAACTATAGTAAGAAAGTTTGAAATTAACAAACATAGCTACTTCAGAATGCAGTAACAATCCAGTTCAAAATGGCTATATATTTGATAGATTCATAAATAAGATAATTGTTTAAAAGTAATATGATCGTAGTTAAATATCCAACAGTTCTAGACATTGAAACCAATATTTTTAGAATTCAAAGTTACAGCACACAAAAAATTGTTACTCACTGCTACACATAATCTGGTTAGTATCATTTTTGGTCCAGAGGCTGAATTTACTATCTGTTCCAGAGTTTTATTGCGCAGAGATTCAAACTGATCAGCAGGGACTTCAGTCCTTCAAGATACAATACAAGTAAAGTGACAGTGTTGGAAGTAAGCACCTGTTCTATTAAGTGGAAAATATGCTGTTATCAAATGATTTATTAAACATGGATGGTGCTATTACTGAAACAGCATATCTGATAAAATGAAGACAAGTTTTTGTTGCTACTTACTGTCCCTAATTTTGGAAACTTCAAAATAAAAATTCTTACTTAAAGTGTTGCTCTATCATAGGGCTTTAGATCTATATACAGACAAGCACATGCTGATCCAATTGGATCATCAAATAAATTAGTCCAGTGTGTGGCATTTTTTTCAAAAGATAGCCAACAGATCTCAATTTTTATGGCCCAAAAGCCAAATTACCAATTTAAAAAAATGGAAAAATGTATACCGATTCAAGCTGATCACTAACAAATGCCGAAGAATGTTTGTGAAAAACACTGCAATCCGGTATAGGTATTGCATCTTTGGCACTCATAAGCATCAAACAGCCCAACATATGTAAAGATTGCATACAGAATTTTACAGATTTTGTACTCAATCATCAAGTTTAAATCAAGATAATCAATTCAGATATTTGCTATGTACAGCCCTATTCTATTTCTTAAAGTTCCATAAGCATATAAATTTATTGGTCTTAACAGTTTCTGTTTGTCCCATAACAGAGGAATCTGGTGTATTTTCCTCCCATGCATAAAATGTTTCCAAAACCACTATTTATAGAACAGCTGTGTTTTCCCCGCAGTCAAGTTATGCACACATCATAAAGTGATGTCATGCGCTCTACATTTTTCCAGATTACAAAAGCAAAAATCACGGAGTGTTTTTTGAAGAAAAAGGGCTCGTTTGATTGGTAATTATTATCTTGGGATAATATTAGCAATAGCTTGTTTTTTGCATATTTTTTATAACAAAAAGCTAAGGGGACTTTAAATCCAAAAAGTCTGGACAGTTCTTACCAGTATTTGCTGATTTTGACATGAAGACAGCTAGCTCCAAAATACTGCACTTGTACACCCTACAACATTAAACAGAAGTACTCCACAAATATTCTTAATATGTCCTTTATACATTGGTCTAATTTTTTTTTTTTAAATGACAAATACTCCATAAAAATTGTCATAAGAAATTAAAACACAATTAGAGAATAATAAATTACACGACTTATAAATAATGACTAAATACATCAATGCGCTCTCAGTGATTCAGATTGCAGATCATTTTTATGAGACAGCTGTCCTAAGTGTAGGAAAATTCATAGGCCATTTTGTCCTAAATGTCAAAAAACTTTAGGACAAAAATAATTTTGGTATATATTCTAAATTAATTCATTTCAAAACATGAAATACCAGCCTCAGTTTCGTATACAATACGTATGTACTCGTAAGTTTTACTTTTCAATGCATAAAGTCTGTTGTCAATGCTGAAAATTTCAGTAACATGCACTAATGCAACCTAACGCTGTTTTTTCACACCTGCTACTCGATAATTTGATACTTGATATTACTTACCTGTATTTTAACACGTATGTGTCATTATAAACAAGAAATCATAAGTCCATAAAACATGTGTGAAACAAAATTTGTGCATACAAGAACTGTCACGGAGCACACATTTCAGTATATTTTAAAAAGGTCGAAACACATTATCCCACTTGCTATTAGAACAAGGTGGCACAAATGACGTCATTACTTTTTTACGTCATGGTTGTGTTAGACATGAATTTCAACGCCTGTCGTTTTTTCTTTATTTGATCATTTCGGTTTAATCAAAGGCGGTGAATTGTTTTAGAAGTCGGTATCAAATAAAATTTGGCTAAAGCAAAAGGAGGCCGACATTCTATGGTCCAATTTTGGAGACAAATTTAGTTTTCATTGTTCGCCTTTTCGATTCAGTAAATAACCAGTTTGTGTAGTCATGTGATCAACTTGGGAGAATATTGTTTGTATGTTACACACGTATGTATTTATAAGAAATGTATTTTTATTTTCCCACATGTTTAGCATTGTAAACAGAATGTGCATAACTTTATAAAATCAATACAATGACATAATGACCGCGTAACAATCATTTGTGCAAATGGTTTTGGGCCGAAATTAAGATGGACGGGTTCTATGTAAAATACGCATTTTTCTGCTCCAAAAATCATGGTATGTAGATTAATCTACACTATTTTTATAGAATCAGTCGCTGAGATTTTTTAGCAATGCTTTTTCTGGTAAAAATATGCGTGTTTACATGTGTACGCGTCTTATCTGGAGCACTGGCCTGAATGTCATATTTTCTCGAAAAACGATCGGCCATTTCATCCCATAAATGATATTTTAGTCGGCCATTTTGTCATATTTCTCGAAAAATGATCGGCCATTAGCAGTTTTTATCGGCAAATTGCCGATGGCCGACGCCAATCTGAATCACTGACTCTTACAAACTCTTTGGCACTCCATCTTACATAGTACAGAATACTTGTTACATGGTTTCTTACTGACTTGATAAAGTGTAATATAGGGTCAGTAAATCAATAATGGACTCAAGATAATGCTTTCGGCCAATATATATTTTACAGACCTTGTTTCACACTGTACAGGGGCAGAAAGAAGCTGTGTAACTAGAAACAAGAATAGAAATTATATACTGAGATAAAATACTGCACCTTATCAGGGGCTAACAAATGCCAACAGAATGACCAGGCATCAGGTGAAACTTGTGCTGTTTGAAGCCATCTATGTACTTCTGGTTGCACAGCAGCATTACAGTAGAAATTATTTACAGCCTACAATAAAATGAATAATAAATATTCAGAAAAGAAAGACATTGTCACTGTTTCATGTCAAAATATGACATTATATATTTGTACTCATAATTATAGAGCAAAATAACAATTTACTCGTAAGTTTTTCTTATTCCAAATGCAGTACAGTACTGATATCTACCATGCTCATGCTGTATGGCAATAGACCAAAGTTTCCCATAGCTGAAAAAGTTTTTAACTTAAGAAGCTAGATCATCATGTTGTTGAGAGCTCACAGAAAACACTATTCAAGTCTCACAAAAAAGCTGAAAAATTTAACTTCTGAAACTAAGTCACACAATAATAGATGTTTACCTTTTCTACATTTTCTGCAGTAAATTCTGTTGCCATGGCCATTCTTCAACTCACTGTATTGAATAACAACTACATTGACACACCACAAAAAGTATGTATCTGAATGAAATCAACAAATGGACCTAATGATAGGAATAGACTTAACAGACTAATTAGTTATTTTTATAATACATAGTTCCCACGACTACAATATTTACCTCCCTTGGCGGCCATCTTTCTTGGCAAATTCAACAAGCATTGATAGAATATTGATAGAGTGTATCAGAATTTAGTTAAGAAGATGCACAGAATGAAAAGCATATATTGCAATTTCCACATCAAATAATACTAGCCGCTAAGCAAGTATAAAGGTTAGAATGTTTTACTTATTTGACATCATAAGTAAAGCATTGTCATTAGCATGCCATACATACTAGAGTAAGTTGTGGCAATGACAGAATGAGCAATTCTTTAATTGTAAATCCAAGTCGTGAATATATTCAGTAGTATACTAGTAATCCATTAGTATTAAGTTAATGTGAAACAGTCTATAAGTGTGACTGCGGCTAGACTAACAACAACATAAAAGATGTTGATATAACACATACATTTTTATCCCCCGGCCTCAAATGCTCTGAGACCTTTTATAGACATGTCAGGATTGGCAGACATGTACCAAATGGATTGCAGAAGCAATGATGGGGACACTGCATTTAAATTATGAACCAATGTCATAAAATAGACAATACGAATTATCAAGACATACTAAAATGACCTATTAGTAAACAATACAATATAAATTAATTGACTGAACCGGCTACAAAAGCATATCCGAATAAGTGTATAGTTTTACACCGGACATGTCTTAATACATTAATACTAAACATACGATCAAATGTATGCATATTCATTGCATCATGTAGACGTATGTACTTTTATTTAAATGAATGCGAAGTATCAAAAGCGACTGTTGACCATAAAAATGCAGATAATCTGTTAAAAATGCGTCTTACCATCAGCTGATTTGTAGAGTCGGGTATGGGCTAAATTCCTTAACACTATGGAATCTGGTAACAGATCGTCCTTTTCTCCAGCATAATGATCATGATGTGCGAATGAAAGGGACTTTACATTATTCCCATAATTATGTGTATGTAAAGAAGTTAAAGGTAAGTTTAATCAAAACTTGAGCGCATCAAATGAACTATTATACAAATAAATACCAATTATACTCAATTTTGGCAGGTACGTGTCGTTTATAGTAATATATACGGATCTGTTAAAACAGTCCATGGATACATGCCTGAGTTCAATATTGCAAAGTAAGAATCCTTGAGTGTTGAAAAAAAGCATTTGAAACAATGACACTTATACGTTTCTTTACTGGTGCATATTATATATACAGAGGAAGTATAATTATAAATTAAGTCTCAATCTGATGGTGATCGAACTTTTACAATTTGATATAGAAGCATGGTAGATGGGAACATTACTGGTTGATGCATTTCCATCCTGACAAATGTAATATCTTGAGTATCACACAGAAAGGGAAGCCTATCATAACCCCTATAAATTACATAATCCGCGATCATACACTGGAAATGGTAAATTCAGCCTAATATCTTGGAATTACTCTTCAAAATAATCTTATTCAAATTCAATCTGTAGGAAAGCAAATCAGACTCTTGACTTTAAATAGAAGTCAAAGATGCGTCGAAACCTTATTATAAATTACAAAAAGTAAAAAAAAAATATACCCACAAAGTCATTGTCACGCCAAAGTTGGAATATGCATCGCCAGTCTGGGACCCTACATTAAAACCCAAATCTATCCAATTGAAAGTATACATGTGCAGAGACGTGCTGGTCGCTTCGTTACAAATCGTTTTCAAAACACATGCAAGCTCAGTTTCTGACATGTTGATACGATCTCTGGAAATCCGTAGAACGAGCTTGGACATGTTAGATATTTTTCTACAATTTTTCTACATTATCGCCATTACATGCTCACCAAGACGTACCATGCAATGATAACACAAACAGGGTAACCCTTATTTCCATTGCGGTCCCTAAATGCTGGTGGCATGACATAGCTAGCGAGGCAATGGTAATTTAACAGTGTTATCATTAGTTTGATCGCTTAATCAGTTCTGTAGATCACACATACCGATAACGAAGATTTGATGACGAAGATTTTAATGTACCCCTCTTATATGGTCGTCTATATTCGAAGTTCAAGGTTCCATATACTGAAATGTCTGACTACTATAGTTAGTGACGTAATCTAGCATCTAAGAATGAATGTAATGAGAAATGCATGCAATGCAGATTTTGTTATTTACTTTTCTACATGGGGTATATATATATGTTATTTATGTTCTGAGAGTTACTGTTAAAAAATCCAGACTGGATCAACTTATTGAAAAACAGTGCATGAGTACGTAATCTCAGAGACGTATTACGTCTCTGGTAATCTTAAAAATCAATAAAATGATATCTGACACAACTACACCTGTACATCTATGACCTTATGTACACCATTGATTATCTTTGTCTTTAAATCGTCTACAATTTAAATCAGTCAAATGGTGTACAGTACGTGAATGTGAAATTATGGCGTAGACTTTTTATTTGGCCCGAGTAACAGTTCATCTTCTCCTTTTTCTTCCAATGCCTTTCTGCATGCTGTCAAGAATAATAAAAGAAGATAAATAAAAAATGTGCTATATATTTGAATATTTAGGTCTTCGCAAAATAGTGGTATGTAGAGGTCCTAACTAAATGCACGCAAATACCGTATTAGATCCTGACCGGACACCTGCCAGACGGTTTTTAACTAAACTCCATATTTTCGCGCCATATTGGAGAGAGAAATCGCTACTGTTTTGTTACGAAGATATTTCATCTATTGTTATTCAAAGCCAAAGATGTGGAATGAACAAAGTGGTTTGTTATTTTTCACATTTATACTAGTATATTTTAAATTCTACTTATAATGCATGACACATCGATGAATGAATAATATCTTTCAAAAGTAATAGGATTTCGCGAATGTTTTTATTTCCTATTTATAAGTATTCTGTTGTGTCTTTGTGAACTTAGGTATCTAGAATAAAGAAAAAAAGGGAAAAAATATTTTCTCAGCTGTTTTGCGAAGTTCTTCGGGGTCATTACCCCCGGAATATTCTTTTAAGACAATATAATACAATGAATATTGGCCACCTTGCTGTTGACAGTGTTGTGTTAACTTTTCAGCAGTGTGGTTGAGTGTCCACCTACGGTGGCAGGGTTCTAGCCAGGATTTTTTTAAGGCATGTTGCAAATACAAATTTGAGTCACCCGTGAGCGGTACTGTTAATGACTGAATATGTGCAAGTGGGGGGGGGGGGGTAAATTCATATTTTAGTGAATTTTAAAGTCAAAAGACAGAATTGTTAAAAAGTGTTACAAATATATAACATATCACACACAAATCAATAGGAATTAAGATACATGTATCAGTTTTGCATGTCCAAAAATCATTTGTGTAAATCCGAGGCGCCATGGTTTTGACAGGATGCTCTTTTTATGGAAGTACATGGAATGTCAACCCATACTGCTCTATCAGGCACGCACTTCTTAGGTCTCCTTTGATAGTACATGTAGTGTTTCTCTATTTTATATGTAAGCACTTACATTAGAACTCCAACTCAGAGATGGTTTTATACTTTAAGTTTATTGCTCAGTGGCTATTTAATAAATGATGTACAATAGGCCTACTATCAGAGAAGCAACTATACAGACAAGTAACTGATAAGCCAAGTGACTATAAGATTAACTCAATACACTACACTCGACAGTACACATTTGTTTACATTCTGTAGTGTTACGTCTAGGCCTTTACAACGGGGCGCCGCGCCCTGCCCTTTTTTCATCCCGCCACGCTGCCCCTTTCTAGCGCCACTCTGCCTAATTAGTCTAAATTATGCCCCAACTTCGTGTATATACACATCAATTACCTTGGCTCGCTTCAGGCAATAAACAGCAAGCGGTTAATCACGCGTGTAATCCAGTAGTACACATATCGACATATCGATGGTTCCCATTCTTAGCGCACAGACTGGGGTTTACATAAAGCCGGGACAAAGAAACGACTTCCGACATGCGCGGTGAAAATATCTGGGTTTTCCCAAATTAATAGAGGCCAGTGATCGGGAAAGGCATGCGCCATAGTCACATTAAAATTCAAAATGTCACATCGTCTTTTGCACCTGATGCGCCCATGTCACGTTCCGATTTTCAATATAATTTTCGTGTACGAAATAAAGCGAGTATGCAATACATACTGCTGCTCAGCGTCATCCGACGCTTAACGTTATTCTTTGCATTTGCATGCAAGCGCCTAATGATATAGACGCTCTGCGTCGTCTGACGCTTAGCATGATTTCTGTTACCCCGGAAGCTTCATTCGCACATGCCTGCTGACAACCGGCTTACGCTTGATTCTTCGCTCTAAACGGGAAACCAGTGCATAATTAACATTATTGGTTCCCATTTTTTCGGCGAAGTGACGACGGGCATGTAGCCGAGTCACAGAAATAAAAGAGAAACGGATGAATATGAGCCATCCCCAGCGAATCAAATATAATGCTTCGTAAATTGACTTCTTTGGGATTATTCACCAACTTAGCTACTTGGAAGTATTCTAATACTGGTTTCTACAGCGTTTATATTGTTAGTGATGAAGTACGGAAAATTTGCATGAACATGCAAATGTTGCACTCGGCCAACTCACGTTTTTATCGTGTTTAGACTTAGTTGTACTCATTTTAAAAGTCATGGCTATAACTGTGTATAAATTAGTAGCTACACAAATGGTGGTTATTTTTACGCCCTAGTTGTGAGAATTGTTTAAAAAATGAACGAGTTGCAGCCTGTTTTCGTAGCCAGGTGTACTTTCGGTTTAGTGATGTTACCTTTCTATGAAGTATCATTCAGAATTTCGACAAACTCGGAAACGAAGCCAATGTAGTTTGGATATGGTGTATTGAGATGAGATTTTAGTTATGAAATATGTACCAGAGTTGAAATGCGATCTTATGGGATAATTGTGCAGAAAGCAGACTTTTCTGAATTGAAAGCCTGCTGAGTATATTTGCTTATATACCATAAGTCACTGACTTATTTGTAACTAATTTTGTTACTCAGTTATCATCTGCCAATAACAATGCCTCTCAAAATTTTAGTTTGTTATCTCATTAAATGTCACATTGGATTTTGAAAATGTCACATTGATATCGAAAATGTCACATTGATTTTCCGTCCGAAAGGGCCATTGTCCCATTAAGAAAATTTCTTTCCCGATCACTGTAGAGGTGTAACAAATAATAACACAAAACCGGCTTTACTTTAATGTTTGAAGTGCAATTAAGGCTGTCTCAGTTGTGTTCTACGAACAATAGACATATAAATTATGAACAATAGATAGATAATAAGTATTGTACGGGGACAAATGTAATTAATGCGGACAAATTGTATTCTCCACAAACCACACCTCGCCGACAACAAGTTCACATGCCCCTTTTCCGCAGCACCCTGCCCTTTTTCATTTCTAGATATAACACTAATTCTGTAGTCATAGTTAGATTGACATCAAATTTTTAGAATATTTTTTCTTTATGTGTATTTTCAGCAATCATTGCATATTTCATAGTAAGAAATTTTATTGAATCAATTAAACTTTTTATTGACTGAATAAAATGACAACAAACATAACACATCGTGACTCCCAAAGTTCAAACCGAAAGTAGAAAATGACGACTGACATTTTTTAACCGGAAGTAGCTGTACTCACTCCTTTATGACATCAGATCGTATAAGTTAAACTTGAATCATTTTTTTAAAGTCCTAGGGATATCAACTGCATGTAACTTCTGTTAAAATTTAATAGATAATGATATTTAAGTTACCGTTTTCCGAAACTAACATCCACAGAAACATATGTTTCCATTTAGGATCTAAAGATTGGATTATGTCAAGATCGGTGTTGCGGATTTCTGATCAGAACTCACATCATGAATGTTATTCCATCGACTCATATGAGTCTCGTTTCGTTTTTAATGCTCAAAGATTCCTCGGTGATCGATTTGCTAACGCGTTTTTTTTTTATATCCTCGTCTTTCGTGTAGATCTACGTGCATTAAAAATGTTCAGTCTTAATTTCACGGTTATGTCGCATGATATCAATAATTATTATTTGCACACCGATACTGTAGATCTATGCATTTTTCGTCGTTGTAAATATAAATCATTCGCAGAGGCATAGTAATCATATGTTGCCCAAGAAACGTGTAATCTAAATACACACGATACGTCATCAGCAATGAATTTCATTCCGAAATAAGTTGCTATCACCGAATGACGTCACTAACAGTGGAATGTGTCAATTTATATTGAGGCAACTGCATAACGGGTTGAAAACAAAATTGTCATTTTAAGATCATTGTGTGTGTACCACAGGTATCGTTAATATTTTTAACTTTATGCGAAATATGCATGGCAAGCGACACTCCACTGACTGCATATAAATAAGAGCTGCATAAATTGTGTAAACTTTCAGAATCATAATTATGATAGCTACTCGTGAAAAACAATGCGGCGAAAATCAACATCTTCAAACGGCGCAATTCTGGATGTTTAGTGAAAGTGTGCATGCGATAATTATAAGAAAATTTTGTCAACACTCTTGCTTAAATTTTCACGGTCATAACATCGAGTATTTATTTGAAACACGTGGTAAGGCGGGGCTACGATTTTGTCAGCAACATGCGTCATGCATTCGAGACTGTCATTGGTTTATTGATATTTGATTGACACTGTTCTTAGTGACGTAACGAGTCAGCACGCGGCACATATTCGGATGTAGTTGCCTTTATAATTGGTTGTGTATACAAGCCATGTCGTATACGTAATTAAGGGATGTCGGTGGAATTAAAGGATGTCGAATATACGACTGTAAGCCTGAAGGCATGTCGTGGACGACATGTGATATTAGGCTGGCTAGAACCCTGGGTGGTAGGTGTGTTAAATCCCTGCAGTGGACCATGTTTCATTTGTACTTAAATTGTAGTTTACTGATTTGATAATAATGCTGTTGTCACATCTTGATTGATATATGCTGACACTGCAAATAATATAAAAAATAAAATTACTTTACAATATGATTCTCTGTCTTATTTCAGGATTTCAAGGCTATGATCAAGGCCGAGGTGGTGGGTCTGGATTTATGTCCCCTGGAGGATTTGGTACTCCTCAGCAATCAGATGACAAGAGGGTATTTTTGTATTCTTAAATTCTTTTTTATCATACTTGTAAATCATTCTTCTTCTGTATAATGGGTAGAAATCCTAATGGAAGTCTAGTACATAAAATCTACATTGTCCTTGGTGTGGATCAAAATTGGATTCTGTGCAACATTCATTTATAATTATATGAAGCACATTTATAGTTGAAAATCTGAATTCAATGTGAAAATGTAGGATTGTTGATAAAATTAAAAAAAATTAACATAAACTATTAGAAAGATTATAATTAAATTTTGTCATTGGGTATAAGTTATTAAGTATAGTGTGTAAGATATATAACATGAATTCATTATTATTAAAGTATATTTATTTCAGTCGAGACAAAGAGTCGCGAGTATTGTACCAGTGACCATTGCTGAGGTCATCAACTCTTCACAAGTAGATGAAAAATTCTTTTCTGGAGAAATAGAGATATTTCAGGTTTGTTGAGTATAATTCTTTCTAAGATAGTTTGCATTTTTTAAAATATGCTTAAAGTTGTATTTCAAATTGACTGGACATATCTTTGAATAATTATTTTTAAAATGACTACTTTGAAAACATGTCAGTTAAATTCTCTTTTAACAAAGCTGTTCTGTTTTTCGTCTTTGTATTTGAAAACTGATGTTGCCCCTGAAACAGGAAAGTTGGCTTGTTACAATATCAGTGATTTTTTTCCTAATTTTGTGAAGGGTCCGTGTGAAAAATTAGCGTCATTTTCCCTTAAATTGTGATTTTTTTTTCCCATTATTGTGAAAATAGAAACATGTATTAAAATTAACCTAAAATCAATCATTTGACATCCTTTGGCTGCTGCTTTGGTCTAATAATAAGTTGAATTGCGCGACATGATTGTAATTTACGTAATCTTAAAGATCAGTTATTTTTGGGTGGTTGGGGATGGGGCCTTTAAGGATAAGATACCACAATTCGAACAGGTTTACATGAAACATCCATTAGATGATGTCCTAGCACCATGTGGTGCTGTGGTCCGAAATTAGTATACTTCGTGGACATATGAATGTAACTACCGTTCATGAAAATTAAAGATTCTTTGATATTTTATCGCCGATAATGCTTTATGCAACATGATATTGTAGTATATATTCCATAAATACTATCAAAACATATGATTTAATATCCAGTAAAGTATATAGCAATTTTCGGAAAATACGACTCGGACCGTACTGTATGGTAACTTAAACTTTATTCAATACCATTGACGATGCAGAAAAGAATTTGTCATCTGCATTATTAATCACAGCTTTGGGCAATTAAAATTGGTGTTGATAGGTACAAACAAACAAACAACATACATAGACATGGTCAATTAAAGATATGACTGATTGAGAACCCATTCCTGTAAAATTGACCCACTTTCGTTTTCAATGGTAAACAAAGCTATTTTCGGAAAATCAATCTAAAATAACAAATGTTGGATACAGCATTTTCAGAAAATTGCACTCGTCATCGGACATTAAAGGGTTTATTTACAAATTGTTACCTTTTCTGGCAAATTTTTCATCTTTTTGATTAGAGGAAAACTGATTTTCGAGGGGAATTTTTGGCTTCTAAATGAGGAAAAAACTTGGCTATTTTGCTTGGGGATGATGCTGATATTCGGCATCTGTTATCTAAGGTAAAAAACATCTTAGATGCTTGACCTTTCGTACCCATACCAGTTCAAGTTGACATCGATTCACACTAAGATTTACACACAATTGAACCGTAAGTATGATGCAAACTCAGTACGAATGAACTCTGCGCATGCGCACATTATACGGACGATGTTATTTTGGTACAAATAAAAAGTCAAGACGTTAACAATCATACAATGTAAAATTGTGAATTTTGACACGAATTGTGAAAAATTTATCCTACTGTGAAAGGGTCCGTCAGAACTAGTTTCTAGATTGTGAATGGGTCCGTTTTCCGGTACCACTTATATAGGGAAAAAATCACTGAATATACGGGGGTATTCTGTAGTTGGTGTAAAACTCCAAATTGTGAAATATGTATACTAACATGATTCAATTTAGACTCCTGTATTTTGTTTTTGTGACTGAAGCACCTCAATTTTCTGTTTTAGGTAACATTGGTTGGGTTAGTGAGGGCTGTGAAGGAATCAGCCACGAGACTTGATTATGAGATTGATGATTTAACTGGACCACCAATTGAAGTTAAACAATTTGTTGATAATGATGTAAGTATATATCACAAGCCCACTTGACACGTCTACCATATACAATTTATGGTGCAAAAAATTTGTCTCGCATGAAAGTATTATCTGTTACTATTTACATACTAAATGTGTCATTTGTGTCTTTTACACTGTCAAACATGTAATAGCAAAACCAATTACCTTGAGTAATGATATAAATCAATTTTGGAATCTCGTGTGCTAACATTCAGCTGGCATAAGTGGTCACCTGCTATTTACAGTCGTTTTGAACTCCTCCCGACAAATTTCTTTCTTTATATTAATGTATTAGGCGGTCAGCAGCCACTTTCTCACACTCCAAATCCATTTTCTGGCCCTTTTTCACACCTTCTTCTACTTGACACATGGTCATCATTACTTTGTGTAATCAAATCTATACAGATTGGGAATTTTCCCGAGTCTATTTTTACTTATATTAAATGTTGTTTGGGCGAGTATTTTTTTCAAGGCCTGTGTACAACTACCATTATTACAAGTTAGTATTTACAACTCATGGTGTGTCACTGTTTTTACAGGAGTCTGTTCCCAGTGAAGAGAAAGTCCAAGCAATGAGAGAGAACACTTATGTCCGTGTTAGTGGAACCGTTCGATCATTTAATGGCAAGAAAAGTATTGTTGCCTTTAAAGTTACACCAGTAACTGATATGAATGAGATGACTTACCATATTCTTGAAGTTGTACATACTCATGTACCTGTAGGGTCTCAATCAAGTGTAAGTATACCAGTAATTGGAATGGAACAATAATTTATATTGCCAGGAGTTGAATTTCTGAACGCGTTTCAGAAGTTGTTTGTATACTTGTGCTAAATGCCATTATTAAGATTATGTAAGAATTTAAGCTATTTATTTACAATAGAACGTGGTTTCACAATCATACTTACATTTTTTATGGGGCCTTATAGATGGGGCCAAATTAGGTTTATTGCGTAGATTTAACAAGTTTTCATTGAACTGTTTATGTTTAGTTGAACTGTAGTCCTGATTTTTTTTTAATTTAACTCTGAGAGTAAAAATTGCCCTGCTTTGAAAATTAATACAATTTGGTGTGATAGATTTGAACCCTTAAATTATTTTTTCAGAAAGTAATCCACAGATATTGTACCAGCTGTATTAGTTAAAAGTGTTTTAAGTCTTAGAAACATTAAGTTTATTTTGTTGTTTATTTTTACTTTTAAAGAATGTTAGCAATGGAATGACAAATGGAACCACAAATGGTACCACCCAGAATTACGGTGATTCTGGAGATGGCATGGTTAGCGGACTCACATCTATTCAAAACCAGGTGGGTATAATGGTTATTGTTTTTAGCTCACCAGAGCACGAATGTGCTCAAGGTGAGCTTTTGTGATCGCCCTGCGTCCATCGTTCGTCGTAAAGTGGCGTCAATGTTTACTTAAAACAACATCTCCTCCTACACCGCTATGCCGATTGCAACCAAACTTTGCAGGAATGATCCTTGGGTGGTCCCCTTTCAAAGTTGTTCAATCTTCTTGTCCGAAACCAAAGGGCCTAGAGCTGAGATATGCGGTATGTGGCATTGTCTAATGGATCTCTACAAAGTTTGTTCAAATTATTCCCCTAGGGTCAAAATTGGCTCCGCCCCGGGGGTAATTTGATTTTACATAGACTTATATAGGAAATTTAAAAAATCTTCTTGTCAAAAACTGCAAGGCCTAGAGCTTAGATATTTTGTATATGGCATTGTCTAGTGGACCTCTACCAAGTTTGTTCAAATTATGGCCCCGGGGTCAAAATTAGCCCTGCCCTGGGGTTTATTCTATTCTATATAGGAAAATTTAAAAAATCTCCGAAACCACAAGGCCTAGAGCTAAGATATTTGGTATCTAGCTTTGTCTAATGGACCTCTTTTAAATCTGTTCATATAATGGCCATGGGATAAACAACGGCCCAGATGGGTCACTTGATCTTACTTGGACTCGTATAGAAAACTTCAACAATGTTCATCTCCAAATGACCTTTTCTCCTGGTGAGCATTTATAGGGCCATCATGGCCCTCTTGTTTAAAACATACACATGTTGGTCTGTCATGAGTTTCAGCTTCTAGCAAAATAGTTTGGAGCCAGCATAGATTATTTGCATCAACTCTGGTTTTTAGCTCACCTGATGAATCAGGTGAGCTTTTAGGATCGTTGAATGTCCGGCGTCCGGCGCCCGTCCACAATTAGTTTGTTTACACTCTAGCAACCGCAGCTCTTAACGAATCGTGATTAAACTTGCTCACAATGTATATGGCCACAATGTCTCGGCTAAGTTCGATTATGGGCAAAATCGGACAATAACTTCTAGAGTTATGGGCCCTTGTATTACAAAATTTGCTACATTTAGCTTGTTTACACTGTAGCGCCTTCATTTATTCACCAATCCTAATCATATTTTCAGTAAATGTGGATAACCAAAAGACCTTGGCCAAGTTTGATTATGGGCAATATCGGATCAGAACTTCAAGAGTTATGTGCCCTTGACTTAGAAAATTTGCTATATTTGAGTTTGTTTACACTCTAGCGCATTCATTTATTCACCAATCCTAATCATATTTTCAGTAAATGTGTATAACCAAAAGATCTTGGACAAGTTCGATTATGGGCGGAATCGGCCCAGAACGTCAAGAGTTGTTGAGTTTAGTTTAGTTATGGGTGGGATCGGACCACAACTTCAAGAGTTATGGGCCCTTGCATTAGAAAATTTGCTACGTTTTAGCTTACAAGTTTAACAATATTATACCTTCATTGTTGGTTTTGATCTCAAAATCTACGTAAAAATGAGTTTTACGCGATGGAAACTATATTACCTGGTCATTAATTATTGGCCTTTGTTATCAGGTGAGTGATAAAGGGCCAATGTGGCCCTCTTGTTTGGATATCATTTATTGAAGAGTTGCATGATATTTCATGCTTTTCTGAATGATTTATAAGGCATTACAGTTTCATTGTTCACCTGTTTCTAATTAATGTCTTTTTGACGTTATCAAAACTGTGTTAAAACTTACTCAAAATCACACTGTGTGTCTTAAATTGCATTTGTTATATTGATATAATATTTAATATTCCCTGTATGAATCTTGATTATTTTTATGTGACTTCCTGTCTGGATAAAGGCAGTGCTGGTTGATAACAAACTTATTGTAGGTTTTACATGTACGAAATGCTTTTAGGTACATCAAGTAATTCGTAACAATCCAACATCAGAAGGAGCCAGTATTGAATCAGTATGCAAGCAAGTAAGAGGAGTACCTGAAAAAGCCATAAGGTTTGTTATATATCATACTTATTTCATTTTGTAATGCATTCTTAATACAGTCAAACCTGTAAACAAAGGCAAACCTTGGGAGACAAAATGTGACCTTTATAGGAGGCCTTTATTTGGAGGTCATGACAGTTTTGAAAAGAATGGCCTTTATTCATAGGGTGGCTTTATTCAAAGGCGGCCATTAACACAGGTTTGACTGTATATCATTTTAAATGTGCTGCTTTTTTTCAAGCTGTTCAAATGCATCTTTGATGACCATAAAGAGCCATTTGATGACATTTGATACTGGATGAAATTCCTTGTGATTGTCAGTATTAAATCATTTAGTGAGATTGAAATCCTTGTGATATATCATTCACCACGGTATTATATTAAGCCTCGTCTTTTTTTAATGCTTGATTGGAAGTTTACTTTGTACATATCTGCTTCTTTGAATTGATATTTTTAGCTCACCAGAGCACGAATGTGCTCAGGGTGAGCTTTTGTGATCGCCCTGCGTCCATCGTGCGTCGTGCGTCGTTACGAATACGTGGCGTCCATGTTTACTTAAAACAACATCTCCTCCTACACCGCTATGCCAATTGCAACCAAACTTGGCTGGAATGATCCTTGGGTGGTCCCCTTTCAAAGTTGTTCAAAAAATTAAATTTCATTAAAAATTCTGGTTGCTATGGCAACAAATTGAAAAAACTTAAAAATTCTTCTTGTCAAAAACTACAATGCCTAGAGCTTTGATATTTGGTGTGTAGCATAGTCTAGTGGACCTCTACCAAGTTTGTTCAAATTATTGCCATAGGGTCAAAATTGGCCCCGCCCCGGGGGTCACTTGGTTTATATAGACTTATATAGGAAAATTAAAAAAATCTTCTTCTCCGAAACCGCAAGGCCTAGAGCTTAGATATTTTGTATGTGGCATTGTGTAGTGGACCTCTACCAAGTTTGTTCAAATTATGGCCCCGGGGTCAAAATTGGCCCTGCCCTGGGGTTTATTCTATTTTATATAGGAAAATTTAAAAAATCTTCTTTTCCGAAACCACAAGGCCTAGAGCTAAGATATTTGGTATGTAGCATTGTCTAGTGGACCTCTACCAAGTTTGTTCAAATTATTGCCCTAGGGTCAAAATTGGCCCCGCCCCGAGGGTCACTTGATTTATATAGACTTATATAGGAAAATTTAAAAAATCTTCTTCTCCAAAACCACAAGGCCTAGAGCTAAGATATTTGGTATGTAGCATTATCTAGTGGACCTCTACCAAGTTTGTTCAAATTATTGCCCTAGGGTCAAAATTGGTCCTGCCCTGGGGTTTATTCTATTTTATATAGGAAAATTTAAAAAATCTTCTTCTCCGAAACCACAAGGCCTAGAGCTAAGATATTTGGTATGTAGCATTGTCTAGTGGACCTCTACCAAGTTTGTTCAAATTATTGCCCTAGGGTCAAAATTGGCCCCGCCCCGGGGATCACTTGATTTATATAGACTTATATAGGAAAATTTAAAAAATCTTCTTCTCCGAAACCACAAGGCCTAGAGCTTAGATATTTTGTATGTGGCATTGTGTAGTGGACCTCTACCAAGTTTGTTCAAATTATTGTTCTAGGGTCAAAATTGGCCCGGCCCCGGGGGTCACTTGATTTATATAGACTTATATAGGAAAATTTAAAAAATCTTCTCCGAAAACACAAGGCCTAGAGCTAAGATATTTGGTATGTAGCATTGTCTAGTGGACCTCTACCAAGTTTGTTCAAATTATTGCCCTAGGGTCAAAATTGGCCCCGCCCCGGGGGTCACTTGATTTATATAGACTTATATAGGAAAATTTAAAAAATCTTCTTCTCCGAAACCGCAAGGCCTAGAGCTTAGATATTTTGTATGTGGCATTGTGTAGTGGACCTCTACCAAGTTTGTTCAAATTATGGCCCCGGGGTCAAAATTAGCCCTGCCCTTGGGTTTATTCTATTTTATATAGGAAAATTTTAAAAAATCTTCTTCTCCGAAACCACAAGGCCTAGAGCTAAGATATTTGGTATCTAGCTTTGTCTAATGGACCTCTTTAAAATCTGTTCATATAATGGCCATGGCATAAAAAACGGCCCAGATGGGTCACTTGATCTTACTTAGACTCGTATAGAAAACTTCAACAATGTTCATCTCCAAATGACCTTTTCTCCTGGTGAGCATTTATAGGGCCATCATGGCCCTCTTGTTTAATCTTGATTTTAGCATGTATTAGGCTGCAGTTTAGATCTGCTTCAGTTTCTAACATGTTGAAATTATTTAAACAAAACATTGATTGCTTGTTTTGTCTTGTGTGGTATCTGTCTATGAAATGACAACCACATACCGAGGGTTCAACGCAACACTGTCGTAACTCATATTGAAATAAGAACAAGTTACGACAGTGTTGCGCTGAGCCCTCGATACATTCAAATGGTTTGATGCGAGACTAATTTTAGGCTTATTTGTTTCACAGTTAAATAATTATTTTGACTTGAACATTTCTTGCATTAGTTTCAATATTTATTATTTTCTGTATTACAGGGATGCCATTGAATTTTTGAGTAGCGAAGGCCACATTTATTCAACAATAGATGATGACCATTACAAAGCTACAGACAGTTGAAGATGTTTTATGTTTTTGAAGGAACAGTACCTTTTAAGTTTTCTGTTAAGAAACTCCATTATATTTAGTGCTAAATATACATTTCACTATCATTAAAAAACATTGTGAATGTGATTTTTTCTCTGTGTATGGACTTCAGGATTATTGCACTTGAGCATTAAGAACAGAACAGGAAGACAAGGGAAGACATTCCTGAATATATGTGGGGGTATTTTTTCACTGTAATATGTACATGGTGTTAATTTATCATCAAATTACACTGACATACCCTCATGTTTTTAACATTTAAGTGAATGAAAATTTGCCCTGTCATACTTAAAATTAGCCTTTGTGTTTGATATTCACTGAAATCATATTTTGATTTTACCAGTCTCATCTCATTCCACAGAAAAACATTTTCTTTGAGAATATTGAGTGCGGATGCTTGTTTTTGTACTATTACCCAAAAAAAGAAGATAAAAACTGATAGATCAGGAAATAAGTATGAGATATTTCAGGAACACTTTTAATGTGGACATTTTGTTTTTACAAGTTCTGAAATGTTTTGTTAAGATCTGTATATTTGCAATAATTCATGATGTTGTATTTTTTCCGACTATATAGTGATAATAGAGCTGAATTTATTTTTTGTTGAGTATCATTTCTCAATAAAGCAAGTCTTTGATATGCATGTACTCAATTGCTTGTTCTGGACAGAATAATATTTGGATTATTGTGTTTTGATAGAAATTCTGTTTAAAAGCTTTAATGTTCAATTTAGTGAAATAATAAAACATGTCAGTCATTGCATAGAAAATCTTACATTGGTTTTTGTTTCATTTCTACAGTACCATTAGTTATGTAGATTTTAAGGTGATTGGCTGGAATTTCACTTGTATATATTATGTATGTAACTTAAAAAAATATATAAAAATCTTGTTGAAAACCAGAATGTTGTTTTGTGTCAATTTTTTTTAGCTCACCAGAGCACGAATGTGCTCAGGGTGAGCTTTTGCGATCGCCCTGGGTCCGTCGTGCGTCATTATGAATACGTGGCGTCCATGTTTACTTAAAACAACATCTCCTCCTACACCCCTATGCCGATTGCAACCAAACTTGGCTGGAATGATCCTTGGGTGGTCCCCTTTCAAAGTTGTTCAAAAAATTAAATTTCATTAAAAATTCTGGTTGCTATGGCAACAAATTGAAAAAACTTAAAAAATCTTCTTGTCTGAAACCACAGGGCCTAGAGCTGAGATATTTTGCATGTAGCATTGTCTAATGGAACTCTACAAAGATTGTTCAAATTATTCCCCTAGGGTCAAAATTGGCTCCGCCAGGGGGGGTAACTTGATTTTACATAGACTAATATAGGAAATTTAAAAAATCTTCTTGTCAAAAACTACAATGCCTAGAGCTTTGATATTTGGTGTGTAGCATAGTCTAGTGGACCTCTACCAAGTTTGTTCAAATTATTGCCCTAGGGTCAAAATTGGCCCCGCCCCGGGGGTCACTTGATTTATATAGACTTATATAGGAAAATTTAAAAAATCTCCGAAACTGCAAGGCCTAGAGCTTAGATATTTTGTATGTGGCATTGTGAAGTGGACCTCTACCAAGTTTGTTCAAATTATGGCCCCGGGGTCAAAATTAGCCGTGCCCTGGGGTTTATTCTATTTTATATAGGAAAATTTAAAAAATCTTCTTCTCCGAAACCACAAGGCCTAGAGCTAAGATATTTGGTAAGTAGCATTGTGTAGTGGACCTCTACCAAGTTTTTTTCAAATTATTGCCCTAGGGTCAAAATTGGCCCCGCCCCGGGGGTCACTTGATTAATATAGACTTATATAGGAAAATTTAAAAAATCTCCGAAACTGCAAGGCCTAGAGCTTAGATATTTTGTATGTGGCATTGTGTAGTGGACCTCTACCAAGTTTGTTCAAATTATGGCCCCGGGGTCAAAATTAGCCGTGCCCTGGGGTTTATTCTATTTTATATAGGAAAATTTAAAAAATCTCCGAAACCACAAGGCCTAGAGCTAAGATATTTGGTAAGTAGCATTGTGAAGTGGACCTCTACCAAGTTTTTTTCAAATTATTGCCCTAGGGTCAAAATTGGCCCCGCCCCGGGGGTCACTTGATTTATATAGACTTATATAGGAAAATTTAAAAAATCTTCTCCGAAACCGCAAGGACTAGAGCTTAGATATTTTGTATGTGGCATTGTGTAGTGGACCTCTACCAAGTTTGTTCAAATTATGGCCCCGGGGTCAAAATTAGCCGTGCCCTGGGGTTTATTCTATTTTATATAGGAAAATTTTAAAAATCTTCTCCGAAACCACAAGGCCTAGAGCTAAGATATTTGGTATGTAGCATTGTCTAGTGGACCTCTACCAAGTTTGTTCAAATTATTCCCCGGGGGTCACTTGATTTATATAGACTTATATAGGAAAATTTAAAAAATCTTCTGCTCCAAAACCACAAGGCCTAGAGCTAAGATATTTGGTATGTAGCGTTATCTAGTGGACCTCTACTAAGTTTGTTCAAATTATTACCCTAGGGTCAAAATTGGTCCTGCCCTGGGGTTTATTCTATTTTATATAGGAAAATTTAAAAAATCTTCTCCGAAACCACAAGGCCTAGAGCTAAGATATTTGGTATGTAGCATTGTCTAGTGGACCTCTACCAAGTTTGTTCAAATTATGGCCCCGGGGTCAAAATTAGCCGTGCCCTGGGGTTTATTCTATTTTATATAGGAAAATTTAAAAAATCTTCTCCGAAACCACAAGGCCTAGAGCTAAGATATTTGGTAAGTAGCATTGTGTAGTGGACCTCTACCAAGTTTTTTTCAAATTATTGCCCTAGGGTCAAAATTGGCCCCGCCCCGGGGGTCACTTGATTAATATAGACTTATATAGGAAAATTTAAAAAATCTTCTCCGAAACCACAAGGCCTAGAGCTAAGATATTTGGTATGTAGCATTGTGTAGTGGACCTCTACCAAGCTTGTTCAAATTATGGCCCCGGGGTCAAAATTAGCCGTGCCCTGGGGTTTATTCTATTTTATATAGGAAAATTTTAAAAATCTTCTCCGAAACCACAAGGCCTAGAGCTAAGATATTTGGTATGTAGCATTGTCTAGTGGACCTCTACCAAGTTTGTTCAAATTATTCCCCGGGGGTCACTTGATTTATATAGACTTATATAGGAAAATTTAAAAAATCTTCTGCTCCAAAACCACAAGGCCTAGAGCTAAGATATTTGGTATGTAGCGTTATCTAGTGGACCTCTACTAAGTTTGTTCAAATTATTACCCTAGGGTCAAAATTGGTCCTGCCCTGGGGTTTATTCTATTTTATATAGGAAAATTTAAAAAATCTTCTCCGAAACCACAAGGCCTAGAGCTAAGATATTTGGTATGTAGCATTGTCTAGTGGACCTCTACCAAGTTTGTTCAAATTATGGCCCCGGGGTCAAAATTAGCCGTGCCCTGGGGTTTATTCTATTTTATATAGGAAAATTTAAAAAATCTTCTCCGAAACCACAAGGCCTAGAGCTAAGATATTTGGTAAGTAGCATTGTGTAGTGGACCTCTACCAAGTTTTTTTCAAATTATTGCCCTAGGGTCAAAATTGGCCCCGCCCCGGGGGTCACTTGATTAATATAGACTTATATAGGAAAATTTAAAAAATCTTCTCCGAAACTGCAAGGCCTAGAGCTTAGATATTTTGTATGTGGCATTGTGTAGTGGACCTCTACCAAGTTTGTTCAAATTATGGCCCCGGGGTCAAAATTAGCCGTGCCCTGGGGTTTATTCTATTTTATATAGGAAATTTTTTAAAATCTTCTCCGAAACCACAAGGCCTAGAGCTAAGATATTTGGTAAGTAGCATTGTGTAGTGGACCTCTACCAAGTTTTTTTCAAATTATTGCCCTAGGGTCAAAATTGGCCCCGCCCCGGGGGTCACTTGATTTATATAGACTTATATAGGAAAATTTAAAAAATCTTCTCCGAAACCGCAAGGACTAGAGCTTAGATATTTTGTATGTGGCATTGTGTAGTGGACCTCTACCAAGTTTGTTCAAATTATGGCCCCGGGGTCAAAATTAGCCGTGCCCTGGGGTTTATTCTATTTTATATAGGAAAATTTTAAAAATCTTCTTCTCCGAAACCACAAGGCCTAGAGCTAAGATATTTGGTATGTAGCATTGTCTAGTGGACCTCTACCAAGTTTGTTCAAATTATTCCCCTGGGGTCAAAATTGGCCCCGCCCCGGGGGTCACTTGATTTATATAGACTTATATAGGAAAATTTAAAAAATCTTCTGCTCCAAAACCACAAGGCCTAGAGCTAAGATATTTGGTATGTAGCATTATCTAGTGGACATCTACTAAGTTTGTTCAAATTATTACCCTAGGGTCAAAATTGGTCCTGCCCTGGGGTTTATTCTATTTTATATAGGAAAATTTAAAAAATCTCCGAAACCACAAGGCCTAGAGCTAAGATATTTGGTATGTAGCATTGTCTAGTGGACCTCTACCAAGTTTGTTCAAATTATTACCCTAGGGTCAAAATTGGCCCCGCCCCGGGGGTCACTTGATTTATATAGACTTATATAGGAAAATTTAAAAAATCTTCTCCGAAACCGCAAGGCCTAGAGCTTAGATATTTTGTATGTGGCATTGTGTAGTGGACCTCTTATAAGTTTGTTCAAATTATGGCCCCGGGGTCAAAATTAGCCCTGCCCTGGGGTTTATTCTATTTTATATAGTAAAATTTTAAAAAATCTTCTCCAAAACCACAAGGCCTAGAGCTAAGATATTTGGTATCTAGCTTTGTCTAATGGACCTCTTTTAAATCTGTTCATATAATGGCCATGGGATAAAAAACGGCCCAGATGGGTCACTTGATCTTACTTAGACTCGTATAGAAAACTTCAACAATGTTAATCTCCAAATGACCTTTTCTCCTGGTTAGCATTTATAGGGCCATCATGGCCCTCTTGTTTGTGGATGTTATGTTGCACAGATTTCACCAAGTACTCACTAGACGAAAATTTAGGGCAATTGACTTATTGGTGGATGAAATTTGAATAATGAATTGCTCATTAAACATTGAGGTATTGATCTTGAATGGTTCACTGGTAATCATTATTACTTGTGAAAATAGCATTTAACAAGAGTGCCACAAGTGGTGCCAACGCTCGTCTGTTCAGTGCCTCAGAGAGATCTATCCACCTATAAGTTCCATGTTTTCTTCCTCCTAAAGATTCTGAGTAATGAGCTACATCTTATTCTAAGTGTTTGCATGACTCTGACGACACAGTGATCACAACAGCTTGATTTTTTTCTTCGAAGTGACCAGCAAAACTTGGTGGTTAATCAGGTTTACTTGAAAATTTCAATCACAAAAATTCTGCTTAAACAACCATGATTCCCATCCACAGGATAAAGAACATATTTTTTGGAAACACGAGTTCAAAAATCTTCAAGTGAACAATAATGCCAGTAAAATCACAAGCAAAAAAGTCTGTAAGCTTACTCAACATAAAATGAGTTTTAAAAAAAGTTGTACAGAAGCTTGTAGATTATCGTGAGAATTTTCACTGGCATGCTCCCAAGTATCCTGAAGGCCAAAGCATGATTCTCACCAATATTTATTTTATAAGTGGTACTGGAGACAGGATCATAGTTAATGATGGATTTTAAACTTAAAACTGTATTTCCAATATGTACTACATGTATTTAGTATTTACATCATGTACGTATAAATATTTCCAATAGAGAGGAAAAGTTGTCTATGAATATAACACATGTTCTTTGTAACAGTAAAGTTAAAGACACCATGTCTAGGGCCATTAGTTCCCCATTGAATCATGGATAAGTTGGCAGCTGGTCAGTTAGGTTTAACTGACGGGCAGTGAAGGAACTGGAGAGGGGTTGTATAAATGAAACAAATGATAATATAATAACAAGAAACTCTACATAAATTCTTAATACATATTCAATCACTGGTGATAATAATTGTAAAATACAATTTGTATATCAAAACTGACATTTACTGGTTAACATATATGTGATCTAGTTTTGTATTTAAATTTCATTATATCATCACTTTTGACTGCAATTTATTGTTACACATGTACCGGTATGTTAATTTCGTATATCATGAAATCTGTATATTAAAAACAAAGGTGGTAAAATGACACAAAATTAATATAATTAAACAGCTACGGGTATCTTCTTTTTGATGTGGCAATATGAATGGAATATGTTGAGCATCAATCAAAGGTAAAACATCTGTACCTGTGCCCATTGATTAATAACAACAAGAAAATTCCAAGATAAAAAAAATGTCACATTTTCTCAATTGACATCTTTTCAATTTGTCAATTATTTATTCTTATGTCAGCGACTGATTTAGACAGCTCTAGAGTTCAACATTAAAAGATGATGTGAGCAGTTACAACTCTTCACAAACTTGATATTTAACTTGGAAGGTAAGTTTAACATGAGACTACACAGATACAACAAATTTACATCACTGTACAATCCTCCATCCTTAGAATATTTACATAGTCCCTCAATGTAACCATGGAGGTATTAAATTCCATGATCACATTTTCATAGAAATAATGACTCAATGTGCTTAGATAATCCATCATGAAATTTCTGGAGAGACTTGTGCTATCTCAATGGAAACAATCTTCAGCCATCATGCCCAACCTGTATTGTCCATAAAAATATCCAGAAATGAATGTGTATGGTTTTTCAATCTACCTCAATAAAAGCATCAGCCAGTTTTTTACACATTGCTGTAATCTGAGAGTTATCCATGTATTCGGACGCAGATATAGCATTTATGATTGTAATTGTCTGTATAGTTGTTCTTGCTTTTACCCAAATACGGCCATTCATTCCTACTGTGGTTTCAAACGGCATGTTCCTACCAAGCAGCTTCAATAAAGGACAACTGGTGGACAGGATTCTACAACAACAACAAACATATAACTGTTCAGTAGTAATATCAGGTTTTTAAAGAAAGAATATACAGTAAAACCTCTACAGAGCGGCCCTCTGTAGAGCAACAACATCTATAATAACACCAGAATTTCCCTAAGTTAATATTTACTGTAAATTTAACCTCTGTAGAGCAACAACCTCTAAACAATGGCCAATATTTACAGCTCCCACAGGGTGTTGCTCTACAGAGGTTGTACTGTACAGTAAAACCTGTGTTAGCATCCATCTCCAAATAAAGGTCATTCTGTGAATAAAAGCCTTTCTAATAAAAAATATCTTCCGATTATTAAGAACAGTTGAACCTCTAAATAAGGGCAACCTGTCAATAAAAGTCTGATTTGGTCTTTCCTAAGGGTGGCCTTTGTTCACAGGTTTGACTTTACTAGTATATAACATCAATGAATTATCAATCAAAGTAATAATGCACCTTAACTATAGTAGGTGCAAGTATAGCATTCTATCATTTGGCAAAAAGGCTAAAAAACAACAATAGACTATTAAAAACATCGAGCACATAATTATACCGCAACGGTGGCTGAGTGGTTAGGGTGTCCGCCATTAGAGCGGGAGATCGAAGGTTCGAACCTCAGTGGAAAACCGGTTAGAACTGATGCGGTCGGTTGGTGATCTGCCAGCTAGTTAAATAATCGTTACCGTAGGCCCATCTCAGCCAGGCCCCAGCAAAAGAGAACCCAGCAAACACCCGACGTTGTATCAACGTTGAATATGCGTTGTATTTAAGTCGCGACGTCGGCGACCTAAATCCAACGTTGATTCAACGTAAGAATCACAACGATTATACAACGTCTGAATAAGACGCGTCTGCATGACGTTGGATTATGGTCAGATAATGATTTTGTTGAAATCATAACCAAAATTGAATATTGTCATGAAAAAACAACAACAAAAAACATATAAACCTTGTTCTTTCGCATATATGTATATAAATTATTATGTTAGGGATCAGTTAAAAATAGCAAAACACTCTGACATGTTTACTCCCCTTAAAATGTTTCATATTACCGATAGGCGTCGCTTCGAGGGTCCAGTTATTTCGAATTTTACGATAATTCTTTTCTACACTAGTTGAAAATAATTAAATAAAGAAACGTTTGTTGACAATAATTTAAAAATATTCTTCATAAAACCTACAAAATAAATGGATTAAAATCGTTTAATTTACATGAAAATGGACTGATCTATAATTATTCAAAACTACCAGCAACGGTTACATTGAATAGTGTTCAACGGTCCCAAGAAAAGTACTTTGATTTCGGGATAATATACAAAAGATCTGTCAAAATCGGATTTTAAGGTAAGTGGAATTTATGATTTAATTTGATGTGTGATTTAATTTTGATGAGTATTAAGAATGTCAGTAAAAAGATGCATATGTACATGCATGCATCATATAATCGGAATTTCAGCAAACTTTTATTTTAAATCGAACAAGTAATCAATCAATTTCATAACTAATTGCACCCAATATCGTGTTGGTCGCTTTTAAGTTCGCTTATAGGTATTCAAATGTATTTTTATTGAAAAGTGCGATCATCTTTTAATCAAGTAAAATAAAACTGGTGAAATTACATTTTAAACTACCTGTTGTGTAAAGTCTAAATTCAAGACTACACAAATATTCACAATCACTGTTCTGGTATCAGTTACATGTACATGTCTTAATGTCCATTATTTCCAACAAAATTGAGCATGAAAAACAGCATGAACTTAATTTGAAACTGTTCCAGAGGTTTTATTACTGACAACTGCCAAACTGGCCAGTGCCCGAATTGATTGATGAGTCCTCAGGTCAAATGTTCTTCATGCACGTAGGAAATGTGTTAATGAAAATTTAAGAGATATAATTTTATGTTATTCATTTCGTGTGGGGAACTTGTATGCTTCAGACTTAATTAAGAAGGATGTTTGGATTTATTATGCCTGACATATATGTACATGTTTTTGAGTTATGATCACTGGTTGATTATACAATGAATTCTTATAAATATATATAGTTTTATTTTCAATGTTCATGTGTCAAGTTACAGAATTTTTGGAATAAGAAATACATGTTCATTTGCTCTAACTTATAGTTTATTATAATTCTTTACAGATTGATGTCCAAATTTAACATGACTGGGGACGATGGAATTCTTCAGGTCAAGCTTGTTTGGCGTTGTTCAGGGTAAATTTATCATTCTTTATTTCTGAATAATCCGTAATTAATTCAGTCATGGTTGTAAAATTATGTATGATGACTACAACATATATAATATCATACAAACACTGATTAAGTAAAAAAGCTGGGCTTTCTCATAGCAAAATGCATGTCTAAATAATACCGTTTGAGATTGCATTTGCCTATATTGAATATTATTAGGTATATATATCATATTAATTAGAATAAATTCTGCATGTTCAGTTTTCTGTGAGCTTGTGTAATTTTCTCTTTTATTTTGTTGCTTGGTATAATCAATGGAGTCTTTAGAAAAAATTAATATGTAATCATCATGGCAGATTGATAACAGAAACACAGAAGACTGTATATTTTTCAAATAGTAAAAATTATTAGCTTGGATAAGTAGATGAAATGACTTCCGAAAATGCCCGCTGACTTAATATGCTTGCACTTTTACTATTTCAGCAAATACTATGAAGTCTATGTCAAAGGAAACTGAACAGGATGCCAGCCCACTGAAGTAGACTCCATGGAGAATCACAGACAGGAAATCCAGAGGGATTAATTTATTAGTTTCTAACTATTTTGTACATGTCATTTAAACGAAAATTTGTAAGTGTTTATAATCACTGAATAATCATCTACTGTGTGTTTATACAAAATTATGTACAGTATTCGTGTCTACATGTGTATGTAATAATTTGCAAGAATAAATTAGATATATTCCAAATTGTGAACATTTGTTTTTTGTTTGACATTTCAAATGATAAATATAGACTAGGTTGTATCGTGAGATTAAAAGTGAACTTTTTGATATAGGTTATAGACATATTAATTATTGAGCAATATTATTTTAATAGTGTGCAGTATCCTCATGAAGAACTAATTATACAGGATTAGTAACTGGCGTCATTGTGTTCTTTGTTTAAACATCCCTGAGTTTTGTTGATATAATCACCTTAATTACTTACAGGCGTGTAAATATATACACGTTGGATTTTGGTTGTATACAGGTTGGATTTTGGTTGTATACAGGTTGGACTGTGGTTGTATACAGGTTGGATTTTGGTTGTATACAGGTTGGAATGTGGTTGTATACACGTTGGAATGTGGTTGTATACAGGTTGGATTTTGGTTGCAAACACGTTGGATTTTGGTTGTATACACGACGTTGTATTGACGTCGGGAAATGACGTCTAAAAAACTTTCATTTACAACCTAAATCCAACGGTCATCCAACGTCAGGGTACAACGTCTGTACAACGTTTTTACAATGTCAAGTGTTTGCTGGGAAGGGATTCGGGAGGTACTGTGTGAATATAAGATAGATGCCTCATAAGCCAACTTGGCTGGCCCTTTCAATAGGGGTGACACTATAATAAACAAAACCTTTACCTTTATACTAATACTGGTACTTACTTTCTAATGAGACTAAGAGCACATGTATGTAGAAAACCTCCATCTCGACCAATCACTCCCATACCAGCACTTCTACCTGCACTATCAATACACACCAATTCTGGCTCCATATCTTTGTTGGCCATTAGTAACTTAGCATAAACTATATCTCCAACCTGACATAAATAGGTTATGGAATATTTTATATGAATACATGTACGTTTCATGGGATGGTTCTACAAATGAATATTATCTCCAAGATTTGGAAAAAACATCAAATATTTCAGGAAATAAACAAGGCAATTAATATCTAACAGACTTAACAGTTAAAAAGAAATAATTTTAAATTATTTGGACATGCATTCAACTATAAAAGACTGTGGCAAAAAGTATTTTCTAATATTAATTATTACCTTAACATCAGGTCTGTTACGTTTTGTTGCACTTTCAAAGGACAAATAAGACAATGAGGCCATCTCACTACCTCCAATATCTACACGAAATACATCCCCAGCTTTTTGAGTCACAATACCAATAACTGATTCTCCTCGAACAGGAACATACTGAAGAAAAAATGTCATACAAACAATGAAAATCCAAACACTTAAGATTCCAACCAATCATAAATAAAAGCAAGTGCACTGAACATTTAGTCCAGTGAAAATGCAAACGTTACAGGACCGTGTGAACTTTTAGTGGACCAAAAAGAGCACACGCAAAATTTTATATAATTGGCTAAAAAAACATATTTTTCAAAGTGATTAAAATAATTAATATTTATTTTTTGTTTTGAAACATGGTAAAAGTATCACTGAAAAATTTACTGGACCGTCGGACCACTGACCTTTACAAAATTACTGGACCGATGGTCATTTTGGTGGACTCGGTCCAAGGTCCGGGCCTAAATTCGAAAACTGGCAACTGTGCTAAATATAAATTAAATGATTTTGAATTCCCAGACAAAAAATAGAAGATCATAAGCAGGATTTGAAAACAGATCAGAAAACTTCTATTTTCCATTAAGTCATCTTTCCTAATATTTGGACCTTCAAATGGCCTATGATACTTTAATTAACTATTTTAGTGTCTGACAGCAGCTAAGGAAAATGCCTAAATGGTCTTAATATCTGATGATAACTGAATATGGTCATTGAAAATAATCATAAATGTTTCCCTGACCACATTCAATGGTTCTCACATAAATATCTTTTATCTTTTGATATGAATTCAGACTTTATTAATCTGTTAACAAAAACGTGTGCATTTGCCATTATAAGGCTGTCTTAGCTTCGAACAAAATCAATTGATCAACAAACTTCTGGCAATTACTTTTCACTTTTTCCTGTTTAAGAGACTGTCAAATTGTGGTAATGGTAACAATTGATAAATAAATCGTGTTGCCATTTCATAGACAAACATTATTTTAGTAATACCAAGGACTTATATACATAAATGTATCCTTGGTTATTTAATTTATATATACTTACAAACTGAAATACACATAACATGAGAAGAGACATTATTGGTCGTTTATCTAAGAAGCACAAAATGTATCCTCACCTGTCACAGTCAAAAGTCTAAGACATATAAATACAGTAACACATATATGTGTATATAGTGAACATTTTTGAGAGATTACAGTATTATACAACAGCCAACATCTACATGGTACTTATTATAATAAGATACCACACTTAACGACATCAATCCAGGTATTTTAATCCAATCCCATTAAATATCTCACTATTATCAGATCAAGGACTTACAAACATACATGTATGTATATTAGTCCTTGATCAGGTTTACCCACCCTTTTGTGATGACTGTCAATCCAGTAAATATTTGGCTCTTTGTGTCTCAAAATTCCTGGTTTTGTGACAGCCACAGCGTCTCCATCTTGTTTAAGGCCTGGACCTAGTATAGTCTTAGACGTTTTCTCGGAAACTTTAACGTTATTCACAACGTCACCAGGCATAAACACTTTGTTACAAATTTCTCCCACATGGTCAGACATATTGAATATTAACCGAAGCGCTTCGAATATTATTTCTACTTTCGGTTCGATGTAATTTTATTGCTGAGTTCTATACGTAAAGTTGAGCGGCCGATTGTCCAAAGTTTTACGCGATTTTTAATGGCACGATCAATTATTTGACTTTCTTTCGTTAATGTCACAAACAACGAACTATTAAATTGTTGAAGACGAAAAGTACATGTGACCTACTTTCAGTTTAATTACATTTACTTAGCCTCGTTTTGAAAGTCCAAATGAGAAAATGGCGACGAAATTTTACAACGTGACTGTTGCGGATCTCAACGAAAATGGACAATTTGACAGAGACAGGGAGTTTCCAGCCAAGATTGAAATGTCACGACAAGGCGACAGTGTTGTCCTTTGTGTATATAAAGGTAATGAGTTGTGGAAATCTTATATCGTGTATAAAAACGTTTTTATTAATCGCAAACAAAGCCCGCGATTAGATGCTGCGGTCTTACAAATGATAGCTCAATAATTGCTATATTCCATTTTTAACTTCGACGTTATTTTGTAATTCCAAATTTTGATTTGTCTTCTTGGATTACGGGGTTATTCGATTGCGCCTGTTATTTTACATAAATTATTATCGAATTGTCATGAATTTTCGTGACCATTTAAAAACCCGTTGTCGGAAGTGATGGTCAAAATAATTCATGTGACACAGATTACGATACTGAACAATTGGTGTCATTTATCATGATAGTGTTTTTTAGCTTAAGACACCTTTACTCTTAATATTTGTGTTTCCAACATAAGTACTGTATAAATGTATGCTAGCTTTTTGGCCCATTTTTCTTTCACATTTAGTCTAGCCACTAGACGCATACTGTAGTGATTCTTGGAATACTTATAAGGGATCCCCTTGAAAGTACCATTCACACACTTGCTCTTGGAAATGAAAAATCATTTATGACCATAAATGGTATAGAATGTAAAGCTACATGTAGATACTGAAACAATGAATGAATAAAGATATGAATTTATAGATATCCAAATCTAGAGCAGTGATCGAGTACTGCTCTCATGCAAGAGGTGACTCAGAATGTTCGCTGAAAACAAACACTTCTTGTACACTCAGTTTGATCCTAGGGACGCCCCCGAAGACTGTTATAAATACATTGTTATATGCTGTCAAATTACTATTTTACTGAAATAACTCGTTGGACACTATTTTAAGTCATTGCGAAAATGTAAATTCTGGCTTCATTACAAGATTAACTGATATGCTCAATATTTTACTGATCTTTTATGTGATAATTTTCAGGGGAAGAAAAAGTGAAGTCAATAATTTTGTCATCAGAAGCAGAATATTGCCGTCTTGGAAAACAAGGCTTCGTTGTCACTACAGATGATCAAGAAAGCACACTTATAAAGTTTGACAGTATTCACAGTAAGAACAAAATCTTTCTTTTAATAGGTGTAACTAGTATCTACATATATTCTGTTATTACCAGTCTGTGAAATTAGCAGTTGTCCTATTGCCCGGGACAACCAATTTTTCTTTCGGACAACCAAAATTTTGGTTTGGACAACAAAATTTTCATTATCAAAGCAAAAGCAGCTAAATTTTCCGTTTTGGGCAACCACATTTCGAACCTTAATTTCACAGACTGTATTACCAATGAAGACATCAGTTACATCATGTAGATGGTCCTGCTAATTGTATTGCCATCAATTTGTTAAAGATGTAGAAACACTGTCAAATTCGATAATTTCAAGGCAACTTTGTGGATGTTTTACTGTGAAAAACGTGTTTATTGGAATAACAATGATATATTCAATGAATGTTTTTATTGTAGATGTTAAGTCATTCCAATACAAATTAAAAGAGCTGCAGGAAGGATTATCATCAATTTTCACAGAAAGAACTGACGAGGCTTCGGCTGTGCAATATTTTCAGGTATGATTGTCTTACCCTGTGTGGCCTTCAGTCTTGCCAATGTCATTCTCTACATGTCTTCAGATATTTCTGGAACAAATTTGTTCCTTTGTGAACTTTTGTTCTTCTACAAAAATAGCCCAAGTTCATAAGTATGCATATTGTAGAGTCCAATTGGGTTAAACTCAACTTGGTCACTACATTATTCGATAGTGTATTTTCATGTGTCTGTCCATCTGAATGAACATAAATTTATATGCATTGATGGATTTGGAGGATTTTGATGAAATTACAAGATTTACTAAAAATAATAATAATAAGGTTAATGTGATTATCATGTTGAACAGATTTGTACATTTGAGTATGAAGTTTATTTTCTTCATTTGATTATTCCCAGTACTGTTAATAACATTGAAGTGGTCTTGCATGTGAAAATCTTTCAGAGATGATAATGTATCTAAGATACTTACTCTCTAAGTGAATGCATTGGTCGCTAAACATTGAATTTTCTTTGTAATCTTGTGTATTTGTTTTTCTTTAGTTTTATGGCTACCTCTCCCAACAACAAAATATGATGCAGGATTACATCAGAACATCTACTTATCAAAGGGCTATGTTGTCTAACATAAACGATTTTCTTGATAAGGTGAGTGGAAACTATTGGAATTTAATGCATAATACATCATGGCTGCTCTAACTTGTAGGCCTATTTTGGGCCTCAGTTAAGGTCACTGTTTTAAATACTAGCCTTTCAGTGCTTTGAGTTTGAATTCAGTATGGAACTAAATTTCATAAGTACAGAAACTGTCCAGCAAGCTTAAGAAAGGTAAAATGCACAGCTCCTGAAAAAAGAACAAGTTAATCAAGTGAGTAGCATGCCTAAAATTCAAACACTTCAGTAAAAAAATTGCCTTTCGTTCGGGAATATTTTCCGAACTTCGTCACTGTTTTAGAATGGGAATGGTTTACTGGTACCGGTTTACTAGTACCTATTTTATAAGGTAAAACATCCCTTGACTTAAAATGATACTCAAATCCTCTTACAGGTTGTGTTGGATGTCGGGGCAGGTTCAGGAATTTTGTCATTTTTTGCCTTACAAGCTGGTGCAAGAAAAGTATATGCTATTGAAGCCAGTAATATGGCTGAATATTGTGAGGTATGTATTATTTTATATTATTATAAGTTTTGTTAGTGGGCATGTAGATCATACATGATTCAATTATCTAATGTATTAGATTTGTATGCTTGCTTTTCATTTATAAATGCTGTAGTTTGACAGGGCTCTCCTTTTTTACTCTTGTAATTTGCAAAATAAGGTTTTTGACTCTTGAGAATTGTGACCAAAGGGTCAAATTAACTATTACATTAGTAGGAAATTTTCTTGACTCTTTAAATTTCTATCAGCTAAGAGTCATTTTGACCCACGACTTGAAGTCTAGGGAGTGCCCTGGTTTGATTATTTTATTTCTTTTTTGTCTGCATCATGCGTAAGTCTTAAGATATTTCATATGATGTCCATAATGTGCAGTATTTGCCAAAATTGTGCTTTTCAATATATTGGTACAGGAACTTTCAGTGGACCAAAAATGGGAGTTCACACACAATTTCATATAATTTGGCTAAAAAAACGTATTTTTCGAGAGTGATTAAAATCTTTCATTGTTCTGAAATATGATAAAATTATCACTGGACCATCAGATCACTGACCTTTTCAAATTTACGCGACTGGTGGTCATTTTAATTGACTCGGTCCAAGGTCAGGGGCTAAATTGAAGAATGTTGGTATATCCCACCATCAGTCATGTTGTGGTGTTTGATGAAGCAGCAAAACTTACCTTCATCAAATCTGTATTTATGATATCTTGCAGCAATTGGTCCGACACAACAAACTACAAGATAAGATAATTGTGATACCTGGAAAGGTTGAAGAGGTATCATTACCTGAGAAAGTGGATACAATCATATCAGAACCAATGGGATACATGCTGTTTAATGAGAGAATGTTAGAGAGTTTCCTTCATGCTAAAAAATGGTTAAAACCAAAAACAGGTTAGTTTTCTTACTTGGATGTTTTACGGTGTTCTTTATGTCGGAGATAGCTATCTGAAATGACTGTGCTTCTATGTTATTTGAATCTGTCATCAATAAGTCCATGTTCTGTCTCCTTTCAACCAATTTGTAAGATTAATTATTGAAGTTTCAACTGAGTCTTGTTTGCTTTCTTCCGTCAAGAAATGTTTGCGACATTCTATACTTTGTGGAATATACGCAACCCTCTTGACTTCTTCTGATAATGTCTGTACTTGCTAAGACAAGGAAGTGACTCCTATCCTAATATTTCAGGTAAAATGTATCCAACACAAGGTGATTTACATGTGGCACCATTCACAGACGAAGCTTTATATATGGAACAGTTTTCTAAAGCAAATTTTTGGTACCAGGAATCTTTCCATGGTATTAATTTAACAAGCTTACGTGATGCAGCTGTAAAAGAATACTTCAAACAACCTATTGTTGTAAGTACCTTGTTTAGTTACGGAGGCCTAATTGTACATTATTCTGTTCAATTAGGGAGGCCTTATTGTACATTATTTTTCTGTTTAGTTAGGGAGGCCTTATTGTACATTATTTTTCTGTTTAGTTAGGGGGGCCTTATTGTACATTATTTTTCTGTTTAGTTAGGGAGGCCTAATTGTACATTATTTTTCTGTTTAGTTAGGGAGGCCTTATTGTACATTATTCTGTTCAGTTAGGGGGGGCCTTATTGTACATTATTTTTCTGTTTAGTTAGGGAGGCCTAATTGTACATTATTCTGTTCAGTTAGGGGGGGCCTTATTGTACATTATTTTTCTGTTTAGTTAGGGAGGCCTTATTGTACATTATTCTGTTCAGTTAGGGGGGGCCTTATTGTACATTATTTTTCTGTTTAGTTAGGGAGGCCTAATTGTACATTATTTTTCTGTTTAGTTAGGGAGGCCTTATTGTACATTATTTTTCTGTTTAGTTAGGGAGGCCTAATTGTACATTATTTTTCTGTTTAGTTAGGGAGGCCTTATTGTACATTATTCTGTTCAGTTAGGGGGGGCCTTATTGTACATTATTCTGTTCAGTTGGGGAGGCCTTATTGTACTTTATTTTTCTGTTCAGTTAGGGAGGCCTTATTGTACACTTTTCTGTTCAATTAGGGAGGCCTTATTGTACATTATTTTTCTGTTCAATTAGGGAGGCCTAATTGTACATTATTTTTCTGTTTAGTTAGGGAGGCCTTATTGTACATTATTTTTCTGTTTAGTTAGGGAGGCCTTATTGTACATTATTCTGTTCAGTTAGGGGGGGCCTTATTGTACATTATTCTGTTCAGATGGGGAGGCCTTATTGTACATTATTTTTCTGTTCAGTTAGGGAGGCCTTATTGTACACTTTTCTGTTCAATTAGGGAGGCCTTATTGTACATTATTTTTCTGTTCAATTAGGGAGGCCTTATTGTACATTATTTTTCTGTTCAGTTAGGGAGGCCTTATTGTACATTATTTTTCTGTTCAATTAGGGAGGCCTTATTGTACATTATTTTTCTGTTCAATTAGGGAGGCCTTATTGTACATTATTTTTCTGTTCAGTTAGGGAGGCCTTATTGTACATTATTTTTCTGTTCAATTAGGGAGGCCTTATTGTACATTATTTTTCTGTTCAGTTAGTTAGGCCTTATTGTACATTATTCTGTTCAGTTAGGGAGGCCTTATTGTACATTATTCTGTTCAGTTAGTTAGGCCTTATTGTACATTATTTTTCTGTTCAGTTAGGGAGGCCTTATTATACATTATTCTGTTCAGTTAGGGAGGGATTATTGTACATTGTTCTGTTCAGTTAGTTAGGCCTTATTGTACATTATTCTGTTCAGTTAGGGAGGGATTATTATACATTGTTCTGTTCAGTTAGTTAGGCCTTATTGTACATTATTCTGTTCAGTTAGGGAGGGATTATTATACATTATTCTGTTCAGTTAGTTAGGCCTTATTGTACATTATTCTGTTCAGTTAGGGAGGCCTTATTGTACATTATTCTGTTCAGTTAGGGAGGGATTATTGTACATTGTTCTGATAAGCTATGGAGGCATTGCTGTATACACTAAGATTTTAATTTTAGAGAGGCATTGTTACATAGGGTATTGGTATCTGGCTGTTAGTCCAGAAGTGGTGTGTTCAAATTACATCTATTCTATTTTAGCAGTTATTAAATTATGCACAAATACTGGTTAAAAGGACAGAAAGCTGTTGTGTAGTTTTAATTAGTTGTATTCTAGTGTTTCAAATTGGATGTACTTACCTTTATTTTTAGCTCGGCTATTTTCAAAGAAAAAGTCAAGCTGTGATCACTGCGGTGTCCACGTCTGTGCAAAAACGGCGCTCTTGTTATTTTTAACATTAAATGACCCTTGTGTTAAACAATTCAGTTTATTTTTTTCTTTGTAATTTATTTACAGAACAAGTTGATGCATTGTTCAATCTTTATTGCATGATAAGGTTTAACCTTAACCTTAAAGATGCAAAATTTAAAATACATAGACTTATATGTTGGTAGCTGTATGTACTTAAAGTTTTGTGTTAGACAATTTTTCCTGCTTCATTTTCTATGACAAATTTCATTGGCCATTTCAGGACACTTTTGATATACGTATGTGTTTAGCGAAGTCAATCAAACATACTGTTGACTTTTTAACTGCGGATGAAACAGATTTACATGTGATAGAAATTCCATTAAATTTCACTGCTCATCAGACAGGCCTGGTGCATGGTCTGGCATTCTGGTTTGATGTTGCATTCCTTGGAACAGTGTAAGTAATTTTTCAAAAGAATTAAGATTTGCATAACACAGGGATGTGTTTTTTCTGCGGATTGAAATGCCCGAGGGTAAACAAAATCCACATCAGGGCTTTAATGCCCCCATATCGATAGAAATCTGTAGCTATATAAATTGGTGAAACTTGATATGGCCAAACAGGCAGTCATGCTAACTTAAAGATAGACTGGTATGAAAATATTGATTGTTAAAACTAAGTGTTGAATTTTCCCTAGTTTTGCAGTCTTTTGATTAACAAGGTTTTTTTTCAGCACCCCAGTATGGTTATCAACAAGTCCCACAGAAACACTGACACATTGGTACCAGGTCCGATGTTTAGTACAAACCCCAGTATTGGTAAAGCAAGGACAGAACCTTACTGGAAAATGTTTACTCAGGTGTAACAAAAGGTTGGTAATTAATAAATAGTTATTTAAAATAGTAAAGGAATTTATCATAGGTTACAATTCAGTATACTTGTGTTTGTAAGTTTTTGATGAGAAAAGATGATGTGGAAGAATCTGAAATATTAGACCAAATTTCGTTGCTTTTGTAAAATAATTCGAGGGTTCAATGCAACAGTGTCGTAACTCATTGAAATAAGAACAAGTTACGACAGTATTGTGCTGAGCCCTCGAATTAGACTTACATTTATCAACATTTTTTGCCAGCATCATAACAACAGGATGATTCTATATCACATCTTTTATGCATTATTACTAATTGTAAGCAACACTTCATTTGTCATATTGTTAAAATATCTATTAAAATGTTGAACTTCCTTTTTTTCAGACAAAGTTACGATGTTGATATTGAATTGAATATTCCGGGAACCACCAGTGTCTCTAAGAATAGTCTCGATCTCAAGAATCCATTCTTTCGTTATACGGGTCAAACACCTGCAGCACAACCTGGCACACAGACACAGTCCCCTAGTGATGCATACTGGAATACATTAATGACAGGTACACCTAATACTAAACTTATTTACAAACAAAAATAGTCTATTAACTGGAGAAAAAGTTAAGAATTAAAATAAGGGATAAACTCTTAAGGCAGCCGCACCGTTGGTCAGTTTTATTCCTCTTGCCTATTTAACTTATTAGACTCATATAAATATGTAGGTTATATCATATGAATAAGATAACTAAGTAAATGATAAGTATGAAAGGTAACTAGGTTGCAATGATTCTAACATTATGCAACTTAAAGTTTAGTAGTTAGTTTATGCATGTATCTTGTACTGTATGTGTGCGGCTGTGGGGGACCTACAAATGCTCTTTGTTATTTGTTTGGACCAATTAATATTCAATACATTGTTATTACGTAGCTACTACATCAGAGGTAGGCAATAAACTGACAAATTGACAATAGATTGATTACCAGTAATTGCTTTGCCCAGATGATTACCAGTTATTGCTTGGCCCGATTTATTACCAATAATATTGCTAGGCCCTCCTGATTAACTTTAATTGCTCTGCCTAGCTGGGAGTCTTAACTGGGGAAAAACAATTTACAGCTAAAAAGGGATAAGAAAACTGTTATCTAGATGCATTATTTGTAATAGCATACTAAGTTACATTTAATTAATTATAACCAAAAAGATCTTTTACAATTTGATATATATTTATTTTTAGGTCAAAATTATAACTCAGTTGGAGCTTTAAATGGTAACTGGATGAATGGTGTGATAGGAGATGCCAACACTTTACAACTTCAGGGTCAGACGCAGTTACAATCCAATTATATACAAATCTGTAAGCTTTCATAAGTTGTCCAATGTTGTCCACACAAGGCCACCCTTAATTAATTGTTTGTTTCCCGCTTCCGACCATACTTTTTGGGTTGGGTCGGAAGGTAGGTAAATTCTTTTTTTATATGTATACTATATAATCGCCTTTAAGACGGCCCCCACATATTTGCTTGTCGTATATACAGTACTGTTTTGGTGATTTGTCAAAAAATTGCATTCCCCTGTGTTCTTAATCGTCAATATATCACCCATAGCGGTGATTTTCTTTGCGACATCGATCTTGAAAAAAGGGGAATCACCGCAATGTCACTATTGCTGCGTTTTATTACTTTTTATCAGATGGTAATCTTTGATCGCTAAGGATCACAGTGATTCGCGTACGTCTAAGCTGACTCTCAAGTAGCTAAAATGATATTTATTATGAATGTTTCTTCTACTTTTGCTTTCTGTTGTCTGTTCATTTTCCGAAAACAGTCACATGTAACATAATTATGCCCCCCTTCGAAGAAGAGGGAGTATATTGTTTTGCTAGCCTGTCAGTCTGTCTGTCTGTAGACCAGTTAGTTTCCGATCGATAACTCGTCAACGGATTGACCGATGGGCCTTCGCAGGTACATTGGCCTTGGACAGTAGGTGACCCCTATTGAAATTGGGGTCACTAGGTCAAAGGTTAAGGTCACTGTGACATTGAGTGTGAAAATCGTTTCCGATCGCTAACTCGTCAACGGATTGACCGATGAGCCTGATACTTCACATGTGCATTGGCCTTGGACAGTAGATAAACCCTATTGAAACAGGGGTCACAAGGTCAAGGTCACTGACATTGAGTGTGAAAATAGTTTCCGATCGATAACTCCTCAACGGATTGACCGATGGGCCTGATACTTTGCAGGTGCATTAGCCTCGGACACTAGGTGACCCCTATTGAAACTGGGGTCACTTGGTCAAAGGTCAAGGTCACTGTGACATGGAGTGTGAAAATCTTTTCCAATCGATTACTCGTCAACGGATTGACCTATGGGCCTGATACTTTGCAGGTGCATTGGCCTTGGACACTAGGTGACCCATATTGAAACTGGGGTCACTAGGTCAAAGGTCAAGGTCACTGAAATGGAGTGTGAAAATCGTTTCCGATCAATAACTCGTCAATGGATTGACCCATGGGCCTGATACTTTGCAGGTGCATTGGCCTTGGACAGTAGATGACCCCTTTTGAAATTGGGGTCACTAGGTCATAGGTCAACGTCACTGTGACATGGAGTGTGAAAATCGTTTGAGCGATAACTCTGTGTCAAGGCCCTGTTTGGGGGGGCATATGTTTCCGACCGCGGAGCTCTTGTTCAGGATTTGACACTTACTCAATCAGTCTGCACGAGATAGACAGAAATCCATTCATCTGATTAAATTTTGTCAAGTAGGAATACCATTCTTGAAGTAAATGTATAGAAAAAACGGCAAATGCAATGTTTTACATATGCAGCGTATAGAGCGAGAATCATGTATGTCTATTTTTAGGGTTTATATATATGCCGAGTACAGGACGAGAATCATTATTTAGACTGAGTCGCTTTTTCTCATTTTACCTGTATATGTAGCTTGGTGCTCTAATCAATAAAACCAGTCTACTGTTTAAATGTAATATTACTTTGCGCATTAATAAATTAAAGTTGACAGATTAACTGAACTCATCAACTATTATTAAGTTCTCAACACTGGTTGATTATAATTTATGTCAACGCTAATTTTTCACACTTGCCAGGTAACAATTGTTCACAAAAGCGTAATTAAATAATGTGTTAATAACACTGTTATTGACAAGAAATTTGTATGTTTTGAGTAAACTAAGAGGCGACATCGCGTATCACAGGGTGGAGAGATGGTCGCCGCAATCCACCGCAAATTATTGCCCTTCAGTGGTGATGGTCATCGTCGCTCTGTACTATATAGACTTATGGGATGTCGATGGAATAAAGGATTTCAAATATACAAGGCATGTGTGTCGAAGAACCCAAATGGCATTTGACTTAGATTCACGAAAGAAATATTTTAAAACACAGAAGTAATAAAAAAAACGCATTAATTTTTTTAATAAGAAAAATTTTGGACCGTCAGATTTTTGGTGGGTCGGCCAGAAGCGGCAAACAAACAACCTTTTAATTTTGATAAACCAAGCTTGTTTCGCTTAAACCTTCGTCTGTAGTCTTCAAACTTGCTTAGACTAGTGGTCTTCCCATTTAAACTAAAGAAATGTTTTGTTAATTAGGACATAAATCTGCCTTGGTGACAACAAATTTGATAAAGCTTTCTATTTTGTTTCTTCCATGTATGACTGGCTGTATGTGTATATAAAACATATTTTATAGCCTTACAACGAAGATTGACTGTCGGTACATCAGTACATGTTGTAGATGTTTCAGTAATGATAGACTGTAGAGAGTATGATGAAGATGGTTGTAAAACTAGAAAATCACCATTTAAACCAGCAACAAACTGTCAGCTCACTATCTGTATCAATTTATTGGCCGAAATTCTTTTTTTACAAAGAGCATTGATTAATTGGATTTGTCATTGAAAAGGATTTTTTTTCAATTAAATGCATTTTGTTGTGTTAGGATATATGGTTTTAAAAAGTGGTAAAAAAAGTGTCTCAGAATTTCAAAGTTGAGTGAAAACTAGATGTATAGCATTCACTATATTATGGTAATGGTCCTGATTTATAAAATGGCAGATTATATTAGTACTGATAGTTATGTAGGCACTTAATAGTTTTTCTGTATCTGAAATCTGTTTTTATTTCAGCTGGTGCACCAATCAACCCTGGGAGCATTCCGAGTGTTTTGAATCTTGCTGTGAATAACAGTTCATCTTCAAACCGAACATCAATAGGTGGGGGAATTAGTCCTATTAACTTTCAATCCACTCAAGCACAGGTGTGTAAGTAAAATGCACATTTTCAGTTGGTATCCATTAAGCCTGATGCTTTATAGGCCTGTCCGACACCATGAAAGTAATGTCTACATTTTCTTTTACTCCCCGATCCTTTCAAATTCTTACCAATGGTATTTCTGTCTGTGCTTTACCAATGGAACCATGTTTACTTACCTGCTTGTTGAGTATTGTTGGGTTGTATTGATACTGTAGGGCTAGTTACTGTTCTGTTAGCTTTTCTGTTTCATCTTTTGCATGATGTCAAACAAATATTAAACTATTTTTAAAAGAAAATTTAAAATTTGATCTTGTCAAGTGAATGATGTGCTGAATATATTGATTAAGTTGTAGGAAAGGTAATAGTCGTCCATTAAAATAGAACATGCAAGATCACAGAGTAAGTCTTAGATAGCTATTTATTAAGTCTAGTTTTCTCTTGTGTTAATATTTATTGTTTTGATGTGAATTCTACTTGTGTTGCAGAATACGATAACAGGGGGATACAGCAGCCTTTATCCAATCAGTAGTCAGTTTATGATAGGGGACTATGTAACACCTGGAAATCTCGTGCCATGAAGTGAACAGAGTAAAAGCTGAGATACTGTATACAAACTTAGAAATAAACTATGATCATTTTAAGTGTTGTGCTCATAATGTGCTCCAACTTACTATGTAAGACAAGGTAAATCCAAAATACAGAAAGTGTTCCCTGTGTCTGGATTTTGTCAGGATAGTTGTGAGTCTGTTTAAGGATTTTCTTGCCAACTGTATGGGACTGATGTGCAGACTTCGAGGTTTTATTTAGGGTGATCAGACCCCTGCCCCCGCCCCCCCCCCCCCCTCTCCACAAAGTGGATAGATGATTTCTGGATACATCTGAAGTATGAAATGATCATTTGTGTCTAGGAAGTTTTATTATTTCTTGAATTCTTGAGGATGCTATTCTGATACAAATAAACTATCACTCTCATGCATTGATGACAGTGTACCTTGTGTATTCTACTTGATATCGACTGGAATTCACTTTGGAAAAAAATCACATGAATTATGTACATGTAGATGATGATGTTTGAAGTTATACATGTAATCTTTTAATTGAACATATCGATGTTGTTTGCTGGCTGTTCTCATGCTTTAAAATGTAATTCTAACTTCTTAGAACACTCTTAGCTTATATTAAGCAATGGTATGTCATAGTGTTGCTCATGAAATATAATGGCTTAATCTTAATTATGTCATTACAGATACATGCCAGTGTACTTAACTTTAATCCGAAATTTGAAAACCATGTAACCGTGATTGTTCCGGTTTTTTTTTTTAATTAAACTTGTAGCAAAAAGTGATTGAAACCTTTTCATGCTACTGCTAGAAATATGTGCTGGTGCTGACATTAGAACTAGTTTATTTTTATTGCTTCTTATTAATCTACTGGTTGTACCACTAATACGGGTGTATTTTCAGGTACCGTAAACATGCTTGTTTAGGTCCCATCTTTGTTTAAGATGCTGGTAAAAAATCAGCGTAATTTCTGGGATTTTGCTTGATGGTCAAAATGCTGTTGATTTTCAAACTTGCATAGACATCTTGACTATGAAATATGGGATTTTTTCCCCTTCTTGAGGCCATTCTATAGGTGCGTGGTTAGTGTGCTTGATTTGTAACCCTGCAGTTTGGTCATACTTTCTATGAAAATTTGACAAAAATGTCAATTTTCCTCCACATGTGGATGAGTTGCCAGTTTCATGTGGAAGTACTGGTTAGAATACAGTCCAGGAAAAATGGGTAGGTGAAACAGCCATAAACCAAATAAATAAAGGCCATTCTATAGATATTGTCTTTGTTTGACAAATAGATTCAGATTGTACCAATTACGTCCATTTTTAGTCCTGATAACAGATTATCAAGTTCTACTCCTTTGTATAAGTCGCACCTGATAGGGATGTAAAAAATTTGTTCACATGTGTTTTATACAGTAATTTCTATTGGTAAGATATTTGTGCAATGTGTGATGTATTTAATTTAAAGTTCTAAGCAATAAGATCTGATTCAGATCGGTGACTCCCAAGTTATTTATGCTTTGAGCTTAGACTGTCCGTTTGTGAGTATTTATTTTCACTCAAAAATGATATAAAGTATGGTACATATATACTCAAATCTGTGAACAAAGGTTACCCTTGGAAAAGACAAAATGTGGCCTTTATTGACAAGTGGCTCTTATTTGGAGGTCATTTTGCTTTAAATAGACTGACAGTTGTAAAAGAAAAGCCTTTATTCACAGGATGGCCTTTATTCAGAGGTGGCTGCTAACACTCAATAGATGAGTGAGTTGCCTATCTTAAAGATGTATTGTCCACATGAACTGGAATAAGCCATCACTCCTATGGATATTTTATTATTCTGACAAATGAAACACTCCTTCTCTTTCAAGGGTTACTTCTTTTTTGTGCACAAATATTTGAATTAAAAGTTGGCGCCATATTTTTGCCCCTGTGAACATAATCTTCCCTTGTCATTCATGTCATAGAAGTTGAACGGATGCTTATTAATTTCTTCTAATAGTGTGTGTACAAATTTATTTCATTAGAATTAGTTCATTGTAATAGTTGATTAAGTTGCTCAAAAAAGTTTAGAATTTAGCCTTGCAGATTTTAGTGTGAAAAAAGAATGGCACAATTCTATCAAAAGTTAAACTAATCCTGTTTTGTATGTTATGTGACAGAAAGTTTCAACTTGAAATTTAAATTGCTCAAAGGATTTTTTAGCTCACCAGAGCACGAATGTGCTCAGGGTGAGCTTTTGTGATCGCCCGGCGTCCATCGTGCGTCGTTACGAATACGTGGCGTCCATGTTTACTTAAAACAACATCTCCTCCTACACCCCTATGCCAATTGCAACCAAACTTGGCTGGAATGATCCTTGGGTGGTCCCCTTTCAAAGTTGTTCAAAAAATTAAATTTCATTAAAAATTCTGGTTGCTATGGCAACAAATTGAAAAAACTTAAAAAATCTTCTTGTCTGAAACCACAGGGCCTAGAGCTTAGATATTTGGTATGTAGCATTGTCTAATGGAACTCTACAAAGATTGTTCAAATTATTCCCCTAGGGTCAAAATTGGCTCCGCCCCGGGGGTAACTTGATTTTACATAGACTTATATAGGAAATTTAAAAAATCTTCTTGTCAAAAACTACAATGCCTAGAGCTTTGATATTTGGTGTGTAGCATAGTCTAGTGGACCTCTACCAAGTTTGTTCAAATTATTGCCCTAGGGTCAAAATTGGCCCCGCCCCGAGGGTCACTTGATTTATATAGACTTATATAGGAAAATTTAAAAAATCTTCTTCTCCGAAACCGCAAGGCCTAGAGCTTAGATATTTTGTATGTGGCATTGTCTAGTGGACCACTACCAAGTTTGTTGAAATTATGGCCCCGGTGTCAAAATTGGCCCTGCCCTGGGGTTTATTCTATTTTATATAGGAAAATTTAAAAAATCTTCTCCGAAACCACAAGGCCTAGAGCTAAGATATTTGGTATGTAGCATTGTCTAGTGGACCTCTACCAAGTTTGTTCAAATTATTGCCCTAGAGTCAAAATTGGCCCCGCCCCGGGGGTCACTTGATTTATATAGACTTATATAGGAAAATTTAAAAAATCTTCTTCTCCGAAACCACAAGGCCTAGAGCTAAGATATTTGGTATGTAGCATTGTCTAGTGGACCTCTACCAAGTTTGTTCAAATTATTGCCCTAGGGTCAAAATTGGCCCCGCCCCGAGGGTCACTTGATTTATATAGACTTATATAGGAAAATTTAAAAAATCTTCTTCTCCGAAACCGCAAGGCATAGAGCTTAGATATTTTGTATGTGGCATTGTCTAGTGGACCTCTACCAAGTTTGTTCAAATTATGGCCCCAGTGTCAAAATTGGCCCTGCCCTGGGGTTTATTCTATTTTATATAGGAAAATTTAAAAAATCTTCTTCTCCGAAACCACAAGGCCTAGAGCTAAGATATTTGGTATGTAGCATTGTCTAGTGGACCTCTACCAAGTTTGTTCAAATTATTGCCCTAGGTTCAAAATTGGCCCCGCCCCTGGGGTCACTTGATTTATATAGACTTATATAGGAAAATTTAAAAAATCTTCTTCTCCGAAACCGCAAGGCCTAGAGCTTAGATATTTTGTATGTGGCATTGTGTAGTGGACCTCTACCAAGTTTGTTCAAATTATGGCCCCGGGGTCAAAATTAGCCCTGCCCTGGGGTTTAATCTATTTTATATAGGAAAATTTTAAAAAATCTTCTTCTCCGAAACCAGTGACAAGGCCTAGAGCTAAGATATTTGGTATCTAGCTTTGTCTAATGGACCTCTTTAAAATCTGTTCATATAATGGCCATGGGATAAAAAACGGCCCAGATGGGTCACTTGATCTTACTTAGACTCGTATAGAAAACTTCAACAATGTTAATCTCCAAATGACCTTTTCTCCTGGTGAGCATTTATAGGGCCATCATGGCCCTCTTGTTAGGTATTTGGGTTGTACAAGCAATTAAATTGTTCTGATTTATATAAATTATCTGCAAATTTTGAAGAAAACAAGGCACACTATTATTGTTAAAATATATAAAGTGATTAGGAAATTGGGATACAGCTATATCATGTGGATTATCAATTATATCATATTACCCTTAGTAGTATAGATTGGCTGATGCCAAACATATAATTTGTGTTAATTTTATAACATGTTTGTATATTTGTTGATTTAATATGCTCAATATTAAGTGTGTAACAGTTACAGATGCTAATCAATCACATAATATACATTGAACACTTTATATCAATATTTAGATTTTCTGATAAACAAACTAACTCTTCTAGGTCTGCGTAATTTGATACAATAGAAATGTCTCTTGATGTGAGAAAGTAGGCAGTTGCTTATGGATGATGGGAGTCTAGTACTGGTTCTTCCCAGGAACGATGGTTAGGTGAACTGTCCGCCCCAAAAGGGGAGTAAAACTCAATCAAACAAACAAACAACACAAATGCAGTTAGTTTTTCACTTTCTTATATAAGTTGACAGTTAGCCACATGATGAAAATTGTTCAATAATCACATCTCAACATGCGTAACTTGAGCAGCATTTTGAAAGATGAAAGTCATTTCATCAGATATTTCCCTGCGTTTAGTCAATTTATGTACACTCACATATTTAATGAAGGTATATGATTTTTGTTAGAGTGTATGATTTGTAGACTATTTGTACAATTATAACTGCAAGGGTAAAACTTTGAAATGGTTGGTGGACAAATCGTGGCTGACACAAAGTGTTAAAATTTCAAATAATTTGATCTATTTGATTTTGGAAACTGAACAATAGTTCTGCTTTCATAGCGGTCACTTGCTCGGTGTGCATGAATTTTTATGCAGACCTAAGTTCTATGTTTATCTACATCCGCCGTACAATTGTTAGCCTAGTTCCTGTTTCATGTTGCAATGCAAGTCCATGTAAGTTCAGTTTCCATGAGTACTTTCAGTACTTTGATTACACTTAAGTCTTAATGACGTTATACTTGTGTATTTCGTTGTCATATATGCAAGGCAAAGATTAAGTGTTCGGCTGGACAAGGATCCAAACATTAGTGCCTTTTTACAGAATAAAGAAATTGCTAAGATCATTGTAGTCCTCTTGGTCGGTTGAGAAAAAATTCTCAGCTTGAAGAGGCTGATATTATGATGTTTTGCATTTTTAGCTCACATGTCACAAAGTGACAAAGTGAGCTATTAGGATCACTCTCCGTCCGGCGTCGTGCGTCGTCAAACTTTTTGTTGTGACCACACTAGGGGCCACATTTTTGGCTCAATTTTAGCAAAACTGGGTCAGAACGTTAATATCAACAAAATCTCGGACGAGTTCGATATTGGGCCATTTGGGGTCAAAAACTAGGTCACCAGGGCCAAATAAGGGAAAACCTTGTGAACACTTTAGAATCACTGTTTTGAATTTATCTTCATGAAACTTTGTCAGAATGTTTATTTTAATAATATGTAGGTCAAGTTTGAAAATGGGTAATTTCTGTAGTAAAATTAGGTCACTAGGGCAAATTGCTGGAAAACCTTGTGAACACTCTAGAAGTCACTGTTTTGATTGGATGATCATGAAACCTTGTCAGAATGTTTGTCTTCATAATATCTTGGACGAGTTCGAACATGGGTCATCTTGGGTCAAAAACTAGGTCGCTAGGTCAAATCTTATGAAAAACCATGTTAACACTGTAGATTTCACAGTTATTATTGGATCTTCACCAAACTTTGTCAAATCGTTTGTTTTAATGATATAACGGTCAAGTATAAATATGGGTCATCTGGGGTCAATAACTAGGTCACCAGATCAAATCTTAGGAAAACTTTGTTAACACTGTAGATGTCACAGTTTTAATTGGATCTTCACCAAACCTTGTCAAAATGTTTGCCTTAATGGTATGTGGGTCAAGGATGAACATGGGTCAGCCGGGTTCAAAAAGTGGGTCACAAGGTCAAATCTTAGGTAAAAATCTTGTAAAAGCTCTAAATTGCATGGTTTTGATTGGATCTTGGCCAAACCTTGTCAAATTGTTTGTCTTAATGATATTAAGGACAAGTTCAAATATGGGTCAACTAGGGTAAAAAACCAGGTCACAAGGTCAAATCTTAGGAAAACCTTATTAACACTGTAGATGTCAAATTTTGATCGTATCTTCACCAAACCTAGTCAGACTGTTTGTCTTAATGATATGTAAGACAAATTCGAACATAGGTCGTCTGGGGTCAAAAACTAGGTCACCGGTTCAAAACAATGTTTTGATGAGTGAACAGTGATTGTCATGTGAGCGATATAGGGCCATCTTGGCCCTCTTGTTCACTTAGGAATCCTGTTAAATTTTCTGTATATGCGTACTTTGAATGTACACATGAACACATCAATTCCACCAATTTATTTATCAAACCACCAAAATGATATGTTTCAATAACATTGCCAACGATATAAACAAAGACTTTTTGTCACAAGTGCAAGCATTCTGATGTTGTGATATATTTGTATGTTTTGAATGATTTATAATCATTTCTTATTTTTGTAATGGATAAAAAACTGAAAACTGTTAATGATGTAATTGAAATGTATCTATGATGAACAATTTAGTTGGTTTTCAAGAAAAAATGTAAATCCACAAATAGAAGTTTTTATCTATTTTAAGATGAAGTCAGTTAACCGGATTGATTGATGCAATATCGTTAGTGTATATTTGCTTTCTGCTGTAACAATCTTACAACAATTTTAAGTAAACTGTTTTATAAACAATGTCCATGTTTTCGTTTGCATGAATTTTGTGACATGTTTGTTTCTTAGTCATGCATAATATTTCTTTGGATTAATCCAAGGTTGACTGCTACTGTCTGATGTAAATTGTAAAATTTGTTTTGTATGATTATAAATAGTACTGGTGTTCATGAATAGTCTAATTTGGTGAAATAATTGTAGAAATGATGCATTTTATGTCGAGTGTAGACCCATTTATACATCTACGACTTGATAGTTCATATTGAGAATAAATTAGAAACAATGTATATTGTGTTTAGTTGGTTGTGAAACCTAGTTGCCGGGTGCTCACAAGACGACAAAAGCTGAGGGAAAAAAATGACCCTTAGCTGAGAATAATCTGATGAGTCCAAAAAAGTTCCAATTAATGTTATACTTTATTTGATTCTTTAGTACAAATTCTCAAGATTCAGAAACTTGGATTTTTTTCTCATTTTAAGTGTCAAAATGCCATTTTTCAGGGCCAAACAAGATATTGAACTATTGTAGTGTCTGTAATTAAATCAATAATCCATAAGCATGTAAAGTATTGCTGATCGTCTTAATTGACTTGTCGGTACAGTAGTGCTTTAAAACAATCCAGATTGTCTTATCTGCGTAAAAGACACCAAGAAAAGGTTTTGCACTTCATCATGTAGTTTTTATTAGGTTTTTAATTGGAAATGTCTTCACTTAGCTACAATATTACAGAGATCAAATGCCAAGGTACTTGGGGAATCGATTATTCTGTATAAATTCTATATCTCCATAGCAACCAGACGATAAGTCCTTGTAAAAAAATGAAGATTAGTTACAAGGTGTTTGATTATCAAAATTGTATATCTACCTGCTTCCTGTCAGAGATCAAGTGAGAGTCACTTCAATCTCTAAGAGTAGTATGAAGAAAGCTTCTGTATTTACAGTGTTATCTGTATAAGGTATAGATCAAAGTACATTGGACAGTATACAATGTTTTCATTATATAAAAAATAGGGCCAGGTTTCATGATCATATTTTGTGAAGAGAAGTGTTTTAGGCTATTTACTGTTTTTCTAGCTCACCTGAGCACATGGTGCTCTTAGGGATATTAGTATCAATCAATGTCTAGCGCCCAAAATTTGGGTTGTTAACAGTCTAGAGGTCACAGTTTTTATTCAATCTTCATCAAACCTTGTCAGAATGTTTGTCTTAATGATATATTGAACGAGTTCAAACATGGGTCATCTAGGGTTAACAATTAGGTCACTAGGTCAAATCCAAGGAAAACCTTGTTAACACTAAATAATAAAGATGACATAGTTTTGATTGGATCATCATTTTCTTTATGATGCCTTTGACAAGTTCGAATATGTTGGGGTTACAAATTAGATCATAGGGTCAACTACCAGGAAAGCCTTGTTTACACCCTAGGTCACAGTTTTAAGTGGATCTTCATCATACCTTGTCAGAATGTTTGTCTCAATGATATATTGGCCAAGCCCGAACATGGGTCATCTGGGGTCAAACATTTAAGTCACAGGATCAAATCCCTGGAAAACCTTGTTAACACTCTATAGACAACATTTTTTATCAAATCTTGATGAAAGTTGCTCAAAATATCTGTCTTGATGATTTCTTGGTCAGTGTTAGGCTCTGACCTAGTTAAACTTTGATATGAAAGAAGTTGCAATGATATGAAAGAAGTGCCAGTCTTTATTCAGATAAGCGAGTAAAAGGACATCTTGGCCCTCTTGTTTGGTTTATTGGCAGCTGCTTTAAAAAGGTAGAAGGTTTTTAAACTTAAAAATATTGCCACCATGTTTTCGTCCAATTAAAGTAACTCACGCTTGAAATACATACGATTTAAGGGGTGAGTGCACAAAGTGCGTATCTCCATAATCACCGCTTCAGTTGGCAGTACATAAAGTTTAAAAATGTCCTTTCTTATCTAATAAAGATATATATGTCTATAAAAATAGAGTCCGAATTCTGGGCTATCTCTGTTCCACAATCTTACTTACCGATTTTCATACTAGGTTTTATATTTCGTTTTTATTGGACTTAATTTTTATCAAAATCAAGTCCTTTGTAATCGTAGACTTATATTGGGCGCTGGACTCCATAACAGCTTGGTTAAAAGAATGCCACATAAAGGAAATAGTACGCAACTAAATGGTATGTTTATATAGAAGTATCTGGAATCTTTCCCCAATTTAGTGTGTCAGATCTAAATATATTTCAAATCATTCTATTGTAACTACATGGAAAGAGTCATGTATCTAAATAAGTGCTTGTCGGTAGATACATGAGATATTCAAATGCGTAGAATTAAAACCGCGTATTCACTGTCCAATAAAATATATTGCCGTAAAAGTAGTTCTACTTTCGGTTTTCGTTCGATAGAACTTTCAGAAAAATCTCCACGGACGTATTCATGCATTTGCAACAATCTACCATCGATGCGTGTGTTTTGTGCCTTTCTAACATTTCTTAATATTACAAAGCGAATTCTCATTTAATATTCACACCAACTAGTGTTATTTTGATGACGGAATCGCTATTTATAGACTCACTCCCCGCAGTGGCTAGTAGCAAAGCGTAACCGATGTGGGGAGTTTCATATATCGAAGGCTAAATGTTAAAACTGCGGCTTAAGAATAATAATTCGAGTCGCTAAATACGAACGTAAATTACTGGATACGTGCTTTTAAAATTTACTGTTTAAGAGTACCTTTTACGCCAGATTATTTAGAATTACATAATCACGTCTGATTTCATGCAACATCGGGTTAACTATAGGACATATAGGTCTTACTCTACTGTGTCAGGACCTTTTTGATTTGAGTGACCCTGAATGTGTTCAATGCGACGATGTTCTGTTGTGTTAAAACCAGAAGAATCAATGTTTGTATTTACTGTTACTGAAGTGTTGTTTACTAGTTTTGTACAATAAAGAGTTTTTAATGCAATTAAATTGTCCTCAATTAATGTGCTAATCATTAAACTTTGCAATATCAGGCTTTGTTCATTTTAAAATTTTAGCTAAGGGACTATAGTAAAGCCCTAGCTTATGTCATTTACCTATATGCATATGACCTGCATTACAATATGAATGAAAAATCGGTCCGTAATTTTAAATGTTAAAATATTTGTATGGGCTCGAACGATATGGGTACACATTTCTCTCTTTTGTCTTGTATGGTAAAAATCAAGTCCGACAGTACTTTCAGTACTTTGATTCATGTTTGAAACTTTTTCCTTCACACTTTTCCTTCACACTTAACTATAGAGTACCAGTATACCTGGAAAATATAACTCTACACCAAGATTTCACAGAATAAATTTATAAAACATTAACAATAATAATTAAACATGTATAATAATAATAATGAGCAATGCAATACTTGTGTATGAGCTTAGTAAAATCTGAATAAACACAACAGAGAACCTGACACAGACATATTGTCTTGGACACATCAACAGATACATAACAGATCATAAACGTAACAACATAACACGCTATGAAGCCACTTGAACCACAGAGACTTGTTTAGACAAAAATTACCCCACCCACCACGGTCACCACCACTCTTTTCACTCATATATACAATACTAGTTCTTTCTAATCAAGTGTCTGTGCCTTGAACTGAATCAACATAAATAACGAATGTCTAGAATGAGATCATTATGGCTAGCAAACATCTCATATAACACAGGATCCAGTTGAAACTTCTATATTCTCTCTACTCAGTCTAATGGCTATGCTCCTTAGACCATTATAATTCACAGTTTTCCCTTACACATTTCATGTACAGTCATACCTGTGAACAAAGGCCATCCATGGGAAAGACATTGTGGCCTTTTATGACAGATGACCTTTATGGTCATTTTGTTTCAAATAATCGGTGACAATTTATACACAAAAGGTGGCTTTTGTTCGGAGGTGACCCCTAACGCAGGCTTGACTGTATACTAATAAATAGTAATTATACCTGGCTTATACATGGATCGAATTTATAACTAGATAATGTTTGACAAAGCCAGAACACATGGAGACAATTAATTCTGCAATACAAAATGTAGATCTATTGTGTTTTGTGCAATATATTTTACTTTATGTGACTGGTGCTGAGATTGTATATATTAATAAGAAACATAATTATGACTACGGTGATTTCCTAGTTTCATAGCTATAATTTATGTGACAGACCCAGTAACTTGAGGAACATTTTGCAACCTAGATAACAAGGTGCCGTTCTGAGGTATAAACTGGTTATATTTTCATAATACAAGTGAATTTTGTCCTATAGCATCAGGCGGCACGTCATGTAATTTCATTATTGACTGGCAACATCTTATCTGTAGGTTTAGAGACATCGTTGTCGACTTCTATCGTTGCTATTGTTGTTATTTCGTCGTGTCGCTCTTTGAAAAAGTATGGAATGAAACCAAAGACAGACGATAATCCCATTGTTATACCTGTAATAGATGTTAAACATTTTAGACATGTTAAAAGTGCAATTATAAGTACAATGTATATAAACGTTTCTTTTTATTGAACACGCCTCCTTATCATTCTGTACCAAAATTCAATTTGTTTATACATGTATATACTCGCTGACAGACAATGAATGATGCACAGCATGCATTAGAAGTCGACTACTAATCGAAAGTTCATGGGTTCGAAATTCGAATCTCGGCGTCGCCTGTCTATATTTCTGGGACGCTTTTCAGAGTCCCCATTCCAACAACCAAGCCCAGTACTGGCGTGTATCAGTGCTTTGCACTGGGCTCGATAAAAAAAGAAAAAACTACTAGTATTCTGTATAAGAGTATATTCTAGGTTCTCCTACAGCTCCTCCCCCCCCCCCCCCCCCCCCCTCTCTCTGGAGCAGCTCTAAAATGACCATAATTATGATGTAGAACTCTGTCGATTGGGTCATTGAACAACAAATAAACACGCATCATAGAAACCTTTACATTGTAAATGTTGTATTTGAATAGGATATAATAATATATTTGGGTATCTCGTAAACGAAACAGTAGCGTAATTAAGGATATATAAAGGAACTGATACATGTATCTTATATGAAAACGTATATATTCTAATAAAAAAATGCTGACGATATTTGAGAAATTCGATATGTAATAAAAAAAAAACCACCATTAGTAATTTTCTACAGACGTATGCATGCATTTGCAATAATCTGCCATTGATGTATGTGTTTTGTGCATTTCTGACAATATCTCGACATTATAATGGTCCGTTAGTTTAAAATTTAAAAAAATTGCTTGGGTACGAACAGTAAAAAAACAAAACAAAAAAAACACCATTTACATACCAGCCAATATAAATACATTCCCAAACGAACCTGTAGATTCAGCGAGCATTCCTGAAAAAAAACCCACTACAGTAGATCTAAGCGTTTTCGCAGCAGCAATAAGGTATATATGTGCTGGGAACACGAACGGATCTACAATCGATGCATGTATGAACCATACATACAGTACAATCTCTCCAGCGCGACCCTCTCTTGAGCAACAATCTACCGTCAACAACAGAACAATTGTTCCCCATTTCACGATTTAAGTATTTATTTAACATGATTTTGCTACTCCCAAAGGGTGTTGCTTTGGAGAGCTTGCACTGTATTTATGAATAACAGGTACATTTATAATTATTATACAAGTCCTCCCAAAAAAGAAATGAAAATAGGAAACAACATTCAACATTAATTTGTATACTGTACATAATTATGTAAAAGTATGAACAGTGAAGAATGTCTAATCAGACAGGCGTGCTCATCGTACTCGTGATTTTACATGAACGTCAGATGAGAGATACTAGTATGTGATGTTCAATATTTTGTATCGTTATGGAATGGGTTGTTTAAAGAGCCTTGTTGCTTTGTGACATGAAAATGTGCTTATATACTTCTGATATTATTGAATTATCTTTCTTGTCAAACTCGAGGGTTTGTGAAAAATCAGCTACATGTATTGGATTGCAGTAAATTGTAACATTGATTTTGATGAACACGTACCTGCTAGTATTGGTCCAATTATGCCACCTATACCACACCCACATAGCTCAATGCCAAGAGCGGCTGCAAGACTTCCCACTCCTAAGAACATAACATTGATAGGACTGATAGTAACATACGGGCAGCCAAATAGTAATCCCAGTATAGCAGCGTAGATGAACTGTCCGTATATGTTGCGTCCGTACAAAGGAAAGAAAACTGTTACTATGGATATGATAAATAAACTTCCACTGTATAGGAAGATTTCGTTCACTTTCTTGAAGCTGGCAATGAATCCTACAAATATACGTCCGAATATTGAAGCTATTCCGCATAATGACAAGACCATTGAAGCCTGCATTTCACTCACACCTTGTCGTATACAATAGTTGGGTAAATACACAAACACTATGTACATTCCGAATCCGTACGATATCATACTTAGTGTATAGAATATAACACTTCTGGTTGTTAAAACTTGAACATAACTCTTTAGCATACTGTCCCCGGAGCCTGATGCTTGTTGGGCTTTACGCTTTTTCTGTAAGTGCTTCTCCAGTTGGGAGGGTCGAATCAGCATGCCACATACAATACAATGAACCGAGACGCTCGCCAAAGCAACAAAGAAACCAAATGATCCGTATTTACTAGACGCCCATGACAAAATCGGAGGGATGCCGAACATCCCCGCACCATTGCCGGCCATTGAAATACCTTGCGCAATATTGAGATATTTCTTAAAATAGAAACTTGGTGCAACCATACTCGCTGTCCATCCTGTAGCCCCACCGAGACCTATATTATAAGTAGAAATATAAGACACAATTAATATATATTACAAATATAAAAATGAATCTGCGAATACTCTCAAACCTGTGAACAAAGGCCACCCTTGGGAAGGACAAATATTGCCTTTATTGACAGATGGCCTTTATTTGGAAGTCATTTTGAATTAAATAATCAATGGCTGTTTTACTAAAATTGCCTTTATAAGCATGTTGACCTTTATTCGGAGGTGGCCACAAACACACGTTTGACTGTAGGTCATATACCCGTGTATTGACGATAATAATAACGTTAAAACAATGTAAGGGATGTCAACACATGTTACTGTGTACAAACACCATGATAAACAACATTATTTGAGACAAGAGCACACTGATATCAAACAGTGGGAAGGTGTACTTAAAACCATGAATAAGAACACGCCATATTATCTTTTATTTTAAACGCATAATGTTATTCGTAGTCGTTCTGTATTCAAAAGATAATGTCTAGTCCTTAAGGTGGATCGCGGGTTTCCTCCAGAAAAATGGTCATTTTTTTAGACGTCAACGTACAATAAAGAAATTTTGCATTAACAACCTTTAAGGTATTGGCTAACCCAGAAATGATATATTCAAATGAGCCATCTAGATGAGTTATATATTTTTCGTTGATTTTCGCGTTATTTCCTGTATTGCTCCGATAATTTTGTGTATTAAGTTATGCAATGTTTACATAACTGGAATGCTGGATCATTTTCAAATCCGAAAAAGTCAATAATGTTACATTTTGCTGTCATTAAATATTAAAAGACGTCGAGTGAACTCTGTATGATTTTTTTCAACAATGCCTTAGGTATCCTGATGAACACGACAGGTGTGATTTCTTTTTTTTTATAACTGGTTATAAACATAATATTTGACAGTACTTCAGAGTGTAAAAGGAATTCCTGGATAGTAGAGGGTCTGTGGGGGGATCTTCACATGCCGGTAGCCTGTGGTCAGGATCACCCATGGTCACGGATGAACACAACTACATTGTCTTAACATTGTAAATGAGTATAGAAATTGAAACTGTAAGATAGACTGGTACAAACTCCACGGAGCGGTTACTTCCCTTGATCAGTACATAAACCACTGCCATCATAAACTGGTTCCCGTTGACTTGTGTGTACAAAGCCAACAGGTACGGCCTAAAATTTCCAGGACGCTGATTGGTCAATTTCGATCGGAATCCGGGCAGAATTCTGCCCGGGGGATCTCGCGAGACTTTGCATTATCGATGCACATTTCGCGCGTAATTTAAATAATAGATAAAGATTAGGGAACTGGATAGTTATTTTCTGATCTTGGTCGTTGGAACACTTAATTAAGTAGCATTTAAATACACACAACGTATACTTAAATGTATTTTGAAATAGAATACCGACCCTTAAAAAAATATTTTTAAAATCGCGTACTCGATCACGGTTGGTGTGGTAATTTTTTTTTCACTTATGTAGATTTTTATAATTATTATTATTATTCGTTGAACTGTCAAAAAACATTAATCACCGGACACAATTGCAACTTTTTGAGTGTTACAACCTGATCTTATATATTCTTATAAAATTCATATAAATATGCGATGCCAATAATAAATTTAAAAGTCGTGCCCAATCTGATTCTGGACTACGTGTTTTAAAATTAATTAATGCAAACAGTATAGTTGCTCATCAATTGACCAGTACATATCATTGTCTCAATTTCAATACATGCATTGATAAAATCAAGATAAGTAGCCAATTAAGAAGTTGTTATGCAATATTACGTAACACGACCGTCTCACTTCCTGGACCCTTATAAGGGAGAAATATTTTATGGATCATTTCACCGAAGGGGGTCAATATATTCTTTGGCATTTGTGCCTGATACCATGTTAAATTTACAATATACAGCAAAGATCATAATCTTAATTACTCCTAATTTAGTTCTGTGAAGTCAGATGTTAACGAAAAGAAATTAAGTAACAAAAGAATTACTTAAAACGACACTTGACATATATACTGATAAACATTTTGTATATAAGATATATATTTTAATTGTAAATAAAGAAAAATATGTTTTAAAGGAATTAATACATATTAGACCGAACTATGCATATTATATATTTATACATATGCTTTTAAAAAAAAAGAAAATCATTTAAACAATAAAAAAATAAATCAAGGCATTAATTGATATTTTCAAGATATGTATCTTTGATATGTTATATGACTATACTGTAACGAATATTCACATAATAACTTCTAGTATCTATATTTTTTATTCAAACATTAGCACTAACATCTCCGCGTACATTATCAGATGTACGGAAATCCCCGATATTTCTCGAATGAACAGCAACCAATGAAATAGCTAAAACGGATTGACCAATCAAAACGCTGGAAAATTTAGACCGTACCTGTTCCTTTGGTGCACTGCATCATGGAACGGGAACCAGTTTACTGCCATCACTACAATCTCTACCCAGAGTTGTCGTTCCTTTCCAATCCACACATACCTCTGTCAACGTCTCAATGCCAAGATTCTTGGCAAACTACACTCTGATCGATAAACATGCCTTTTGTGTATATTTTATGATTATTTGTTAGGTGTCATAATGAAATATGTCATGTTGTTTTAGAAAAACGCCTCAGGTTGCTCCGTTATAAGCTGTGTCATTAGGGATTATTTAACCTTGTAACTCTAAAACTAATTTGGCGGAATAATTGCGGAGTAAACAATTCAAAACTCGGATAATATAATGAAGGGATACCAGGCTCGGATGTCAGCTTCCTATCCTTTAGTTTAAGTATGGGATTCTCTTCAGATAAACAAAACAACACAATATGTGTAAGTTTATTTTTTATGTGTTGTCACCATTTTTAAATCACAAGTCTGTCATTGTGAAGCCGGAACTACTTTTTAGACGTTGACAGAGGTTAGTGTGAGCGTAGCGGGAACGACAACTCTGGGTAGAGATTGCCATCACTAGTGAAATTCGGCCGTCACGTACAGAGCCGAAAATTTTATTTTCAATTTTTAAAAATTCTGTCACCGTACTTTTAATAAAATATTATGCTTAATGTACAAAAAAGTAAACAAAAACGTTGAAAAGAAAATTTCTTAGAAACAGACAAACGTAGTCACGTCACGCTATGTAAACAATTGCTATATTTAGACACAGACACCCCACCCATCACAAGCGCTCTTGCTATCAATACATATAAATAACCAGAAGATAACAAGCTCCAAACAAAACAAAAAAAGATCTAATTGTGCCTAGAAGCCAGAAAGTATTACGCAAGTGCAATATTTGTTTGAAAACCCCTAAAAATATGTTCTACTTTCGTTTAGAGCTTGTTATCTTCTACTATTTATATGTATTGATAGCAAGAGCGACTGTGGTGGGTGGGGTAATTTTTTGTAAACAAGTGTCTGTGTATTTAGACAGTTACTTTTCGTTTGCGCGAAATAATTCGATCCAGCAATTGTTGAAATAGAGTGTTTTCAACAAATTTTATGTGGTAAAGATGTAAGTTGTAAATCTACTTGTTCGTTGCATGTTTATCAATTGTTCACGTGATAATAGTGTTGGGCAGTGGTTATAGTAGCAAAGCAAAGCAAAGCGTGACGTAACCGGAGACTGGTTATTGAAATCAACACCCCATTGTTCTGAATAAACACGACGATTGCTTACTTGGTTAAAGGACCCTCCATATGAAATTTTATATTTTGTCACCTTCAGAATCGTGTCCATCGTTTGAAATGTTAGAAGTGTGTGTCTTCTAATTTGATATCGAGAGGATAATTTGATAGACAATAAAGGACAAGACGTATTTTAAGTGGTCACGTGGTTGGTCATTCGATCACTACCCAAGAGAAAAATTACAGATATTCGAAACTATGGATTCGATATGAAAAAAAACGGCTTTGAAAATAATAATCATTAAAAATCGAAATGTTATCTGTACAATTGGTAATGCGAGTACCTCGATCGTTTTCAAATTAAAGACAATTTCTATTCGATTTGTTCACATATCTTTCAGTACAATAAACGTTGTGATGCGACATGGATGTGGCCGTCACGTGTAAGATATTATTTCTACCGTTTACAAAATAAAAGTATACCCATCGTTCAATTACACAGGCGATTTACATGCATGATAGAACATCACGTTGAAGTCAACACGACCTTAACGATGAACTTTCATACAAATGCATGCCGTCTTGCATGAAAATTGAAATGCACGCATGTTAAAACTGTCCAAATACTTATAGTATATCTTTCCCGCACCGCGTATGACACTTCTTGTTTTTCATTGAACAGGATGCACTACATCAGTCAGTTTTTGTTATTATCCATCTATATTAACAGGTGTATTCTTGTACAATCTTTGTATGAGGTGTAAAAGGGACGTTACAAAACCATAAAAGTGAATGTATTCAATAATTAACTTACTGGTTTAATAGTATTAATCAAAGGGGTTTGTCACGAAAAAAAAATCAAAAAAATTTTTTTTTCCGTGTAACCCATATATATACATGTATATAATTTTTTTAAATTTTTTTTTCGTGTCAAACCACAAACCCCTTTGGTATTAATCACATGTCCAACTTTGGCGGACATGGCCTAATCGAGTATCTGATCAATTTTCAAGGGAAACAACTACAATTCAGGGGTTTATATACAGTCTACATATTGTTACCCTCATTGCTTGCGTTATGCTGACTTTATTAGGGGTCATAAAGTATTAAAGTCAGTCACGCGTAACAGATAAAATCTGTTATCTTAATTGATCCAACAATCGGTATTTCACTGTATAACTTTTGGATCATTAATTTGTTTCATCTGTAAAATTAATTTTGCAAATGCGAATATTATGAAAAGACAAAATTCAAGAATCCTAGTAATGATTTTGTTATTGTATGCTCAGTCAAATAGTAATTTGATTCTATTCTGCATATAAACACATTAGCTTACAATACATTTATTTTCACTACTGAAATTAACATTATATCATATCATGATTACACTTAGGCGTGAAAAAAATGTTATTCTTTTCTCGTTAAAAGTCGGTTAGTAGGTATGGACTTTATTTGGCTTTTGAAAGCATATGGGAGGTAAAAAGGAGAAAGAGGATTTTCCATTCCTCGGATAAAATCATGAAAATGGCTAGGGTCGCGGGATAAAATTAATTAGGGTCGATCGAGTAACCAGAAATTTTGCACCATGTCGCACGTCTTGTAGGTAAATGCTTATAAATGAAATAACTTCCAAATCCATTACAACCTTCAATAACCGTGTTGCAAATATTTATTTTCATCACAAAATAGAAAAAAATACGAATGACATTAAGCTATAGACCTTGGCCCGTATTCACAAACCAACTAAGATGAAAAGTCATCTAAGAATACCAAAATTATCTTAGTTTTCACCAAGTTTTGCTAACATTGTAAGATTTGTCTTAACTTTTGTCTAAGAGTGAAAAAAATCTTAGAACAATTCTTAGATCGACGATTTTTATCTTAAAAGTTTAGTCAAGGTACGAGGTGTCTTAACTTTAAGAAATTTTCTTAGATAAAAAATAAAACGAAAATGGATGCTACGTCGAACTCATTATTTGTCCATATCTATGAAGAATAAAGTTAATTTCTTGGATTATGAACTTTTAAACACTTTTCTGTCGTTATTTTGACTTGATCTTGGGCAGAGCAGTTGTCAAAATAACGTGTCAATTTCACTTACAAATATTGTGAAAAGATACATTAAATTTTGCCATCACAAGATAAGCAAAGATCCAGCAGAATGTAGACCTTTGGTGCTTAACTTGAAATTCATTGCCAGTGATCAAAGATGCTTTTCACCGGACTTTATGATAGAACAATTAACAAGTACGTGTCATGTGACTATTTGCGCATATGCGGGATATTGTACGATTTTCGGATAGACATTGGTTCAAGTTAATTGTCATACAAGGACAGTGAAATGTGAACTGTAATATCATTAAACCATATACACATACCATTTAATATAATTCGTTATTTATGTCGTTTTTGCTTCTTCGTGAATAATTCAGCATCAGTTTCTGAGTTTATCAACTATGAAGACTTGCTATGAATTGAAATGATGTACTTTGTATTCACAGATTCTTTTGAGGACTCCATGAAACAATTTTGGTGACATTAGTAAAGACAGATACCAGTGCCTAATGTGATTTTGATGTGATAAACATTTAGATAGATAAACATTGCTTTCCATGAATTTGGGTGCAAATAAATTCAGCCACTGTTTTGCTCTATTAATGTTTGATATGAACATGAAATCCAAAGACAACAGTATAATCTTAAATCTTTATTACCTTGTTTACATATTCTTGTTAATGCACATTTTGTGATAAAGTTTGTTCCAACTGAAAGCACATTGTGACTTTAGTATATCATCAATTATAATTAAATTTATTATTTTGTGCAGTTTGTTGAATAGAGTATGATACAGGTATAAGCAATTTTGAAACTACCAGTAAACATGCAATTGTATCCTTGACAATATGAATTAAGTGAAGCAAATGATATCAGTAAACTTTATAAAATGCGTTTGTATGAATTTGAAGTTAATGCTGCACAACTGAAAGATGTTTTTGTTATTAACCATCAATGTTCAGTTATGGATGAAATATTCTACAGCTATACTGAGCCTCTGTTGTTATAAAATCTCCCAACTGTGAGTAATGATATGACAAGCAGAAATATATCAGACAGTAAACAAAATACATACATGTATACATATTTCATAGTAAGAATCAATTAAAAACATGAGTGATCAATGATACTTGGGTTCTGATGCCCTAATGGTACATATTTTTATTTTTGATACTACTGTAGTTGGAACTTTACTGAATTACTGCATACTTCATAAAATTACAAAATATCAAAGACATTAATTTGAATTGATATATCAGTGACACTGTTCGTAAGGAACCTGTTTGTATTCTTGCAAACATGACCAACAATTATATTTGTGTCTTCTGTGGCTGACAAAAATACCAATCGTATCCGTAAAATTGAGAAAGTGTATAACAGGTTAAACTAATCGCCAATCGTAAGTTATGACGTATGGGAATTCCGAGGAAAATAACCCTGACAACGGTAAATTTTTCAAAACTAAGATTTCTTTTCAAACTAAGAATAATTCCGTCTTAGTTTACGCTTAGAATAAATCTAAGATGAAGACTAAGAAATGTCTTATGTCTTAGTCAAAATTTAAGATAAAGAAAATTCTCAACTCGGAAAACTAAGAACGTTTGTGAATACGGGCCCAGGGCCCGTATTCACAAACCAACTAAGATGAAAAATTATCTAAGAATCCCGAAATTCTCTTAGTCTTCGCCCAAGTTTTGCTAACTTTGTAAGATTTTTCTTAACTTTCGTCTTAGGGTGAAAAAAATTCTTAGAAAAATTCTTAGATCGACGATTTTTATCTTAAAAGTTTAGTCAAGGTACGAGGTGTCTTAACTTTAAGAAATTTTCTTAGATAAAAACAAAACGAAAATGGATGCTTCGTCGAACTCATTATTTTTCTATATCTATGAAGATTCCAGATTCTAATCGATTAATTTCTTGGATTATGAACTTTTAAACACTTTTCTGTCGTTAAACAATTTTTGGTGACATTAGTAAAGACAGATACCAGTGAATAATGTGATTTTGATGTGATAAACATTTAGACAGATAAACATTGCTTTACATGAACACTTGGGTGTAAATATATTCAGCCACTGTTTTGCTGTATTAAAATGTTTGTTATGAACATGAAATCCAAGGACAACTGTATAATCTTAAATCTTTATTACCTTGTATAAATTTTGTGAATGCCCATATTGTGATGTTTGTTCCAGCTGAAAGCACATGCATGCAAGTACTTCGTTGTGAGTTTAGTATAGCATCAATTATAACTTAATTATTCTTTTGTGCAGTGTGTTGAATAGAGTAAACTAAGATTTCTTTTCAAACTAAGAATATTTTCGTCTTAGTTTACGCTAAGAATAAATCTAAGATGAAAACTAAGAAATTTCTTATGTCTTAGTCAAAATTTAAAGGGGCATGCCCTGGAACTGCTGTGTCTTGGGTTTTATACACCAAAAATGCGTTTATCACTTGTAAAAACAATTATTACCGAAAAGTCAAAGAAGAATGTGCCTTCAAAAATGGCCCTATAACGCACGCGTGGGTATTTATATGCCGGTTTAAATAAAAGGCTTTCAAGCCTTTTATTGACGACAACGATATTTCCGATTCGTCTGAGAAGTTAACTTAGCGTGTGCGCTGCCTTTCAAGCAGCAAAACAATGATATTTACCTATAATTGATCGATAGATAAGCTTTATGTCGCAAACAATGAACATGACATGAGCAATACTTACCATTTCACAGTTTGTTGACATTTTTTCCGCTTTTGACAGATCCCGAAAGGGTCGAGTTATGAAAATGACGAATATTTTCTAAGGCGTAATCGGCAGGTTTGGTAAATCTTGAAATCGTGTATTTTGAGTCAAATAGCGGGACATTTCGTAAATATTTTACAGGACTTTCATTAATTGATTTAGGCATTCAAATGATACCAATTTGATTTATATTCGAGACGCTTCAGTTCCAGGGCATGCCCCTTTAAGATAAAGAAAATTCTTAACTCGGAAAACTAAGAACGTTTGTGAATACGGGCCCTGGGCCCCTATTCACAAACCAACTAAGATTAAAATTTATCTAAGAATCCCGAAATTATCTTAGATTTCACCAAGTTTTGCTAACTTTGTAAGATATTTCTTAACTTTCGTCTTAGAGTGAAAAAAATCTTAGAAAAGTTCTTAGATCGACGATTTTTATCTTAAAAGTTTAGTCAAGGTACGAGGAGTCTTAACTTTAAGAAATTTTCTTAGATAAAAACAAAACGAAAATGGATGCTTCGTCGAACTCATTATTTTTCTATATCTATGAAGATTCCAGATTCTAATCGATTAATTTCTTGGATTATGAACTTTTAAACACTTTTCTGTCGTTAAACAATTTTTGGTGACATTAGTAATATACCAGTGATTAATGTGATTTTGATGTGATAAACATTTAGACAGATAAACATTGCTTTACATGAACACGTTTGGGTGTAAATATATTCAGCTACTGTTTTGCTGTATTAATGTTTGATATGAACATGAAATCCAAGGACAACTGTATAATCTTAAATCTTTATTTAATTTTACCTTGTATAAATTTTGTTGTGAATGCCCATATTGTGATGTTTGTTCCAGCTGAAAGCACATGCATGCAAGTACTTCTTTGTGAATTTAGTATAGCATCAATTATAACTTCATTATTCTTTTGTGCAGTGTGTTGAATAGAGTATAATACAGGTATAAGCTATTTTAAAACTACCAGAAAACATGCAATTATATCAGGCCTTGGCAATATGAATTCAGTGAAGTAAATGATATCAGTAAACTTTAAAATAAAATGCATTTATTATATAATTCAACGTTATTCTTTGCAATTGTTCACGTGAGTAGAACAAAAAAAAATCAGACTTATAATAACTATTGAAATTTTTATGCTTCTGCCATCTTCTAACATCACATTTTTAACATTTGTTTTTTTTATTATAATAAAAAAGCAATAAAACCATGCACGCGCTTAATTTAACTTTTTATCAGGTACTAAAACGAGGTATGTACTACCATAGACTAAAATACGAAAACAGTTTCTAAGTTTTAATATGCTTATACGTGTACGTACTAGTATACATTAAATCCCATGAAAACAGGACTCCCAGAAGACCGGAATTCTCTGAAAATCGGACGATTTTTCAAGACCCGTTACTTTCGGAATTTATCAAAACCGAAATTCTCAGAAACTTTACTGCATATGGTGTCTAACATCGTAAAATACAGATGGTGACTAACGCATGAGTTATTGAAGTTTTACCTGCTATTATTCCTGTCGTAAATACTGATAACTGTAGAGAGGAGGCGAACGCCGTAGCCAAGAACCCGATGGTGTACAGGAGTCCACTGGTCATGATAGCAACACGAACACTGAAGCGGTCAGTCAGTATACTGGACAAAGGAGCTGTCACCAGAAAAAAGATAAATACATATAATATTATATACAGTGAAACCTCTCCAGAGCGACACTCACTTCAGCAACAACCTCCCTTCAACAACAGCATCTTTTTCCCGTTGTACGATAGTATTATCAATCTAACTTCCCTAGAGCAACAACCTCTCAACAACAACATACGTATTTTAATGTACGGACAGTACACCGAACCACCGTTCCTGGAAAGAACCAGTACTAGACTCCCATCCCCCCGGTAAGCAACTGCCTATTTTCTCACATAAAGAAACATAGTCGGTAGCGGGGGTCGAACCCACGACCCTCTATCAGTGAGAGGTTACAGTGATTTGAAGTCAGCGGACCACGGAAGCGGGTACTAACCAATTCGAATCAACAGTAATATTAAAACGTTATATTATAATTATATGTTTATAATATGCAAACCCTTTTTGTCATCATTCATAATGTTGCCATGATAAAACTTTGTGATATAACTGTACAACGTAATAAAGTGGTCATATTGACATTACATGTACTTATTTAACTCTTAAACCTATAAATATCAAAATAGTTTCGGACCAAATTATCTGTACGGATTAGAGAGATTTTTTGATAAGTTTTAAGTACATTATCCCATATTACATCAGTAAATGTATCAGTATGTTTTTTAACACATACATTATACAATAAAAATAATTGGGACCGACTGCTGTGTATTTGGTTTAGAAAGATTGTAAGTAAATAATAATGTAAAATGTGTTATTTCACAGGCAGGTAAACAGGATACAATGTATATCGATAGTTGTATTTCAAAAGGAGACATGACATTGTATTATGACTTCACGCACAATAATCACATAATAAGATTATAATATTGTATACAAATGGGGTGCTTTCGTGCTCCAGTGGTTATAGTTTCTCACTAGTAATCATTCGATCTCATCGCAGTGATTTCGAATCCCGTCTGTTTCAAAATTTTACATGTGACCTAGGTGCCCAGCTCGCTTATGGAAGGTCGATTCATATAGGCATTCATAAAGCGATTCTACCTTTTTACGAAAGTTTACAATTGTCGTAAGAAACCATCTTTCTTATGAATGTCCTCATCAGGCCATTTGTAGTACTGTTTAACAGCGCGGTAGGCATAGCCCCACAATGAACACAGTGCGGGCTACCTTTTAAGTATGTTATATTTGCCAAATAATTCTATCAAATCGTTCCTTTGTGTTTGAAACCAAATGACAATTTCAAACACGCAATATGTTCATGTTTTAAAGGTATGTTAAGGCCTCTAGCTGCAGCTGTGTTTTTATCAATGTAGATTAACATCAGTGCATTGTATTTGAGAAATGAATATATTATGACGTCATACCATTGAATTTCAATGTAAACTTTGACGTACGGAAAATCTTTTTAAAATGTACAAATAACCAAACATTGTGCTAAATATAAACTTTGTAGTATTTTTTTTAAATAGTCAACCTTTGTTTGGTCTTTCAATTAAATGACTGAAATCAAGTGGTACTATTTTACCTGATTTGTCACCGCCGCGTATGAATAAATATCGGAAATTGGATAATGATGCGTCTCAGGAAATGTTGTTAGAAATATAGAATGTGCTAAAATGTACAATATTTGGACAACAGAACTACATGTATATCCAGCCTGTTCAGAACATGTATAATTTCCGTCAATTTCCCGGAGATGTTTGAGTTACAAACAGATATTAATCATCCGTAATTACTACATTTTTGTAATTACTTTGCTGGCCACAACAAGTATAATCAATCGCTTGAACAGAAAGATGCTCCATAATCAATATAAACAAAAGGAGCACGTGTCTGTGAATGGAATCACAATTCGATAAATTAACAATACAAAACAAACTGTTTCCTGTTTTATAATACGTACTTGATATATCAGGGTGTATTTGATAGATTTAATTCAGTCGTTCTAAATAGCCCATCAAAGCAATAATATAGCGTACTAGGCCCATATACATACGATTGTACTTGAAGATTTCATGTGAAATCAACGCTTGAATGGTTTGTGTTCAAAGAGTTACATTTGTTTGTATCATATCAAACAAACACCACATGATGCAGTTTCAACTGACACACACTACAAACACGTCGTCTCGTTCAAATGTATTCATTATTATATAACACTTTAGTTGTGAGAATTATAGTCAACATCAGGCAATCGTCATTATAATCTTTTCCTACATTTTAATCGATTTACGTCAATTTTTTACTCTTAAACAAAATTGAATTATTATGCTCTACACTAACAATCGCTTGTATTTCTCCTCCCTTCTCCCTCCTCCCAACGACTTGCAGAAAATACCCAATAACCAATTAAACTGAACGACGATTGATTCACGAGTGTTCCCTATATGACAAGAATACACTAGCTAATTGATAATTTGAATGACTAGGTATTCACTACATTATAGAACCATCGAACAATGTTAAGCCTGTGTTCTCTTTGGTTTGGTGTAAGCTTGACGTAAGGGCAAATAAAATTATTTCAACACTCGAATGTAACAAATTTAAATGACTTACCAGCTAGATTTGACACTGATGTATGTAAAGCTCCAACAAGTGCTGTGTTTGTCTGACTTTCATTATATTTATCCAAGAGGGTATTGTGAACAAGACCGATAGAATAACTCGTCCCTCCAATCACGAACAGAGACACAAAACAAGCGACCATCACTACCCAGGACCAAGGGGTGTCAAGGTCAGAATACAATTGTTTCCGTTTGTCCATCATCCTAGTTTTATGGTGGCCAGATGTATTTATATAAAATGGACTTCCAACCCAGAGTGAGGAGAAAATTGTCCGCTTTCTCTTATGTCTTAGATTGCATTCCTGAAGAAGAAAAACAAAACATAACTGTTACAGTAGAAGACGAGTCAGTTACACGACTGTAGTGAAATCATAGGGATCCAAGTTTTAAGTAATCCAATTAAATTGTAATGAAGAAGAGCTTGGGTCTTGGGAAAATATTACACCGGTCTTGAATTGTTGAGGTCTTTTAGCGTTTGGTGCTAAAGGGCAACCATCTTGATTTTTGGTTCATTATTGGTTACCTTTCAACAGTATTAATACACATGGACGCTGGTGGTCTTAGTTTATTAAAAGATCCAACTGAGGCTTTACTGTATAAATACTTATATGATGAAAATATCCATACTTTTTCTATCAGACTCGCGTAATGTTCACTACGTTATTTCCAATTTATGTAAACTACATTAACTTAATTACCCAAGCCTTTTCATATTACATTCATCATGGCATTCATATCATATCATCTACAGGCACGAAGAGCGACCAGGCGAAACATGTATGCATTATTTAAGAATTAAACACAAATTTTAAAGGCATTCCGAGTTAGTATATATTTCTTCGTACACACGTTTATAAGCAAATATATATCAAAAGTTGATTTGATTTATAAGTGAATACGTGATGTAGACACAAAAAATGTAACAAAGCTATTATATTACTGCCGTTTTTAATGATACAATGTATATGGTTAGACTCTATTGACTATTGCATTTTTTTTCCAGTGAAGAACATTAAGGCTTAATGTTCTTCACTGGAAAAAAATGCAATAGTCATCTAACTCCTTAAATAGCAGGGGCCTATTTCATAGACATATCCTAGCTAATATTGAACGTTTTAAATTAAAAAGCTTTGTTTCAGTGGAGCATATTATTTAGATACAGAACAACCTCTTCAGAGCGGCCCTCTCTTCAGCAACAACCTCTCTTCAACAACAACATGATTTTTCCCACTGCATGATTTAACCATTAATTTAACCTCTCTAGGACGACAACCTTTCTACAACAACACAATTCTGCTACTCCCAAAGGTTGTTGCTTTGGAGAGGTTGCGCTGTATATACTTATACATATTATCGGCATCACAACTAGACTACCTATTCAGATAAACTGTAATAACGAATGAGATAGAACATACGAAAAATGCTTTGAAAATGTAAAATTTCAGCAATTATAGACATTAATATTCGAAAGCTTGAATTACATTATGACAGAAGACGCATCCATAACAGCCCACTTAATATTCACAAAGTGTGCGTGTTCATTGTAAAGCATTGAATAAAATCTAATCAATTAACATGCGCACCTACTTCCATATAAGTACATACAGCTAATTTACGTTTCCAGTGAGTTCCATATCGAATTCTGATTATTTCCTTTAGATATTCAGACTTCACTTTTTAAGTCGATTGTCAGATTCCGTATGACTTAAATACGAATAAGAATACAATCCAATTGTAAATGTTTAGTTGTTTACACGATATATTATGTAAACAAGATGTAAAGTGAGTGTTATATAACAAGTGATGTTGTTTTGTACGCTCAAACAAATATAAATAACATGTAATAAATTACATAAATCACTCGTCCGTAAATCGACATCAGCAGACGAAGTGGGTTTGTTTGTAACTCTTGAATTTTGTTCAGTACTTATCACGCAATATTGACGCGATCATTAATATAATAATGGCGTCCTTATATCTTGTAGAAATAAAAAAAAAACGATTTAAATTTACCTGAAGATATCTGTTTGTATTGTACGAGGTCTGTTCAACTTACAACATAACCTCGGCAATTTATAAACCACATTCACATAGAGGCAGATGCCTAATTTGAGGCTCTGGCTTTCATACATGTATATCATTATACATTTTTGGGACCAGCCTGTAGGTGACCGGTTTATTTATCGTCGCTCAGGTTCAGACTATGCGTCTCAATTATTTGCAAACTCCCGACAGCGGTTACTGCCCTTGAGCAATACATTATATTAGTAATAGCAAAGCGTGACGTAACCGGTGTGAGGTTTGAATTATTTGTTGTTGGTTGTTTTTTAAGCAAGTATTTCAACTTCTATGGACCATGTTTCTGAATGCTCCGTATGTCTTATAATTAATTGGCGCGGCATTTTGGGATCTTGGGCATCCATTCAGAGAAAGTCCCAAGAATTTACAGTTCTTTTAAGCATGACTGTATGCGAGATTTCCTTGCGAACCGTCTCATTTCCTTTGTGCCCAGCAAATGTGCGTGGACTATTTTCGTTAAGAAACGGATTTGATACCTTGTCTATATAGTCTACCGTATTCACAGTTACTTCTTTGTACATGTACATATAAAATAGAGGACGTTTTGGTGTAAGCTCTCATACCAGCCATTTTTAGAAATCAAAGGACAAGCTCGTCACATTTCACAAAACTTTCACACGATCATAGCCCACTCGCTTTCGATAATAGCTTTCACTCATATGAAACATTGCTAGTCATTGGTAATTACATTTTCCCTTTATTGTTGACTAAACCGACATAATCGCGGATGGGACGTTTCTCAATGTGTACGTAACTTAGTATGTAAACAAGATGTTTTTTCCGTAATGTAGCTTTAAGTATAGAGTTCATATTTCAATTGCCGGCTCCATCAGACACCCAACTCCCAGTTTCCATTTCTCTTTGTGTCAATGGGTTAATACGTTTATATTACTGTACATTTTATGAATCATGTCAGGGTTGCAACACTGGACAGTCCCATTACATGACATATATATAGCACATTTATGAAACGGAACAATATACACCAATCGTTTATTTCACTATATGCCTTTGTGGAAGTTTTGCTGTAAAAAATCTTAAACAGTTCCTCCTACGACATTTTCAGTTTTATGTTGTACCATTTCAGTGATCAATATCATAATGAATGTAATTATACTGGTTTATTAAACATGTGTTTAAAAGATGACGTAATTAACATTGGAAAACCAAGCACACGTCTTGACTATATTGTACAAAAATTGGTTACGTTATACGTGTGTTTGTTTGTTTGTTTGTTTGAGGCGGACATGAAGAACCAGTAATAGGCCCCCATCCTCCGTACGCAATTGCTTACTTTCTCACATAAAGAAACATGGTCGGTAGCGGGGTTCGAACCCAAGACATTCTATCAGTAATATGTTACAGAGATTTGAAGTCTGCGAACTGGACCATGGAGATACGTTGAACGGGGTTATGTACTATTTATCATACAATAATCTGATAATGAAATGGAAAAATTTCTAAATCAGGACCCCTGAAATCCAGTAATCACTCCAAGTAAACTCCAAGTAACGACTTAAAGTTCTAATACTAATCATGTACGATAGTCTGGTTCCCCGACTAATATTCCTTCGATTATCACGTTGTGTCAGGGGCAGGTAATCTAGACTACATGTATCATAGTTTGGTTCCCCGTCTAATATTCCTTCGATTATCACGTAGTGTCAGAGGCAGGAAATCCAGACTACAAGTATCATAGTTTGGTTCCCCGTCTAATATTCCTTCGATCATCACGTAGTGTCAGGGGCAGGTAATCCAGACTACATGTATCACAGTCTGGTTCCCCGTCTAATATTCCTTCGATTATCACGTATTGTCAGAGGCAAGATGTATCAATCAAGCAAAACATATATGCGTAATTAATGAATGCTCCAACTCCACGCTCTGGTAACTACGTCACGCTACTGTAACCACTGTCATCTCATCACTTATGATGTCAGGTGACCATAATTTTAACTTAAGAAGATAAGTTACACAACCATCAATCACACAGCGAACAATTATTCAAAGATCAAATTAAAACATTGACTTACTTCGTGACACAACGACAGACGTGGCAGCATCCGTGAAATCGTGATATGATTTAATGCAACTTAGCATTTACGCATATGATAATGTTTCAAAAGAAAATCATTACCAATATAGCAATGATACATTACATTTACATGTACAATGAAAGCGTGTACAGCAATATTTCGATCAATTTATATTAATAATATTATGTACAACATCGTGCAGCTTTTTTATTGGATCTTGCGTCGAACATACGAGGCGCTTAATATAACGGTATACAGGGACGTAGGCTTTATAGGAGGGGTGATCCAGAAGTTCTTAATGCAAGTTACCAATAAATACGTAATGCAATTAAGGTTTTATCTCAAAATGATGAGGACAGATTTTGGGAAACTTTGTAATTTTTTAAGGTTTCTACAATAGAAAATTATTTATCGATTTTTCAAAAAACGATGATAATTATTTGAGTTGCATGGCCCTTTAAATTTGCATTGTAGATCTAGTTTTGGTTGTAAGTAGCCCTATTATCAATGATCAAAGAAAAGGGATATCCATTTTAATGAAAATTCACGGTCGAAAGATGCAATAACATTATATCAATCTTATTTGATAGATAAATGTGTAAGTCACCGTGCAATATCTTTAGAATATTATAGGTATGTCATAAACGTACAGTCTTATTGATCTAATACCTTAAGTCATTGCATGACAGCAGTAGATTACTAAGTAGGCCTGTATAGTTGTGTTTTAGACAATCGGTCACCCATGAAGAAGTATTTTATTCTAAATGTACTACTTTAAGGTACACCTCTCGACGCAGTAGCGACTTTGTCGTGATCAATTTTTTAGTCGAATCCAACAAAATGGCGCGAAAACAATAGCAACGTTTATAATAGTTTGATAAACTCTACGTCATCTCTGTGAAAACGACGTCATTTACATTAACAGTAATAAATAATACAAACATTTTACGGACCACTCCTAATTTTTCCCCTTGACCCTAGACTTTTGATGAGATCGATAATCGATACATCCATACTCTCACCTTTTTATCTTTACGCGCGTTTGTAAGAGCTAAACATGATCCGTCCTAACTACCTACCCAATTTTTAATGAGAATGTAACCAGAAACTAACATTTTCTAGGCCACCTCAAGCGTAAGATTTGCGAAAAATTCGGTAATAGTAAAGAATGTGTTTATTTTTGAAAAAGAGTGGTTTAAACAAAAACATACGTTCATCAATATTAATTATATTATAGTAGATACAGTAATGTCTTTAGAGTTACATGTATTATTATATAATCTTGTTAATAAACGCATAGACTAAGGCAGCTACGACACTGCAATGATAATAAAAAATTTACCTTTCTGTTCTTATCCTTAGCACATAAAACTAGAGAATGTATTTTTGCGGAGTGTGACGCAGTCAAACTGGAGTTTTTATCAACAATAGGTAGAAACCTACAGGCGGATTTGTGCATCTATCACGACGTTGGAGGCTGTTTTCAATGTTAGTGGGTCAAAGTCTGGAAAAAGTACACTTGCCATATTTCATCTTGTACGAGGCGGAAAAAAGAGCGATTAAATCCAGCCTGATATCTCATAGAATTATCGCGCGACTTTATTCATCACCTACTAGTAGTTTATTATTTAATATTACGATTGTTTTTCTTCGTGCATGAAGATCATCGAATGATGAAATATACGACTAGATCTAACCATACATACTTATCAAGTTATATGCTAGTATGTATAGGTAAATTTGGATTTTTATTTCATAAAATTATACTTAATACGAGCCAGGCTTAACTCTAAGTTTAACATATCAAATTTTCGTTTTCGTGGAAGACCATAATGTGTACGTAACACATGTGCAAATGTACAATAAAATGATATTAATTACATATGTATATATATATATATAGTTGCATAAATTATCCATCTTTCAATCTAAGTTCATTTAACCATATTTTATTAGAACTAGTATATTAGCATTAATACCTAAGTCTAGTGTTCTGAACTGGGGGTTCTTTAAATACAACGCTTGATACACCATCCAGACAAGCTTTGAAATCATAATACAAATTAAAACATTATTTTGTTAAAATTCCCTCAATGCGTGTTAGTCATAAACTAGATTTATATGAAAAATTAGTTGTACCTGTTTTATGGCCTCTTTAGTCAATTTTCATAGAAGGGTATAACCCATCTGTCACGGCCGAGATTTGAACCAGGGTAGCTGGGATTCGAGTAAAACGCATTAACCACTGGAGCTCGGTCGCGAGTAAATTCTTCTTAATCCTACTGTTGATTCGGTTTGTTTGAACACAGTCTGTTTCTTATCATATATTCGTAGTTTTAAATGGCAGGATTAAAATGGCATTAAATTATTATACTATTGTCATTAAACTTGCTTATATATTCTCTTGTCCATACCGACTGGTTCTTTTCTTTGATCGATTTGTTTGTATTTAACGAGTAGCTATATACTAGGGTCACTGACCCCGTAAGTATATTATGTGATGGTGTAACCAGCAACATTTAATGATTAACAAAACAGACATCATTAATATTCTCTTTTTATTCATAAACATGATACATTTTTCTCAGTCGTTTCTCTTAAGCGATTTGAGTTTCTTAAACCATCACAGCTGTGTAAGCACGTACTCAGAGCATGTAATGAATAATGATATAACAACTGGACATTTATTTAAAACAATTTATATTCGCATTACTGTCGCACAAAATTGGATCAACATGAAATATCTATTCTGTGAAACTCTCTAAAATCGAACACCTTAATAGCAAGATCATTTTATTACACGGTGCCTATACCACGTGACTTTCCATGATATGGCGTGGGACAAAATTAGTAAAAAAACGCTCGATTCAGGTAACATTCCTTTGATATCTCCCCTAATATTTCATTTATTCTCATCGAGTTGTCGCATTAAGGTAACGGACACATACATATCAAAGAAAATGTTACCTGGAACGACCGATTATTTGAAGACTGGTTTTCCAACATGATTTAGTATGATAATTAGACTGTGATATTAGACTGACACATGTAGCTGACTCAGTAACATTTATATTTTACTGCGTACTACTGGTACAGTCAGGCCTGTGTTTGTAGTCACCTCCGAATAAAGGCTACCCTGTGGTAAAGCGCATTCTTTGAGAAACGGTCATTGATCTTTTTTATTAGAACGACCTGACCTCTGAATAAAGACCACCTGTCAATAAAATACTCATTTGTCTGTCCCAAGGGTGGCACATGCGCACATATTTGACTATATATAAATATACCCACGAGAATATATACATGTATAATATATGTTTCCAGTGTCAATGTAGCGATGCAAATTTCGTCTGTACTGTACCCGATTTAAAGTAAAGATATGCACTATGAGTATTGATGAATAAAGAATATGGTTAATACATTTCAAATACATGTAGTACGTTTATAAATGAGAGAATATTCGCCTTTATCAATACTATATACTGTGCTAGTAATCGATAACCATTGCAGTTTATCATAATAAATAATTCACTGAAGCCCATTTGAAAATGAATACAAAGGCAATATTAGTTAATAGCTTTAATAAGAAATCATTTGTACTTCGACAAACTCCCCACACCTGCTAGGTACCACGGCATGCTATGCTAAAATAGCTTTAATAAGAAATCATTTGTACATCGACAAACTAGCCACACCTGCTAGGTACCACGGCAATGCTAAAATAGCTTTAATAAGGGTTGGAGACTGGTACCCACACACCTGTTATCACGTGAGTATGAATGAGGGTTGGGGATTGGTACCTCCACACCAGTTACCACGTCAGGCTATGCTACAATAGTTTGAATGAGGGTTGGGGATTGGTACCCACACACCAGTTACCACGTCACGCTATACTACAATAGTTTGAATGAGGGTTGGAGATTTTTGCCATTCATTGAAATGTCGAATAGATGAGTTCAATTATATCTTGTAAAATCATGAACGCTAAATCTCGCGAATATCACCATGGTTACTAGCTGTATTGGTATTTTTTTGTATTGATGGTATGTAATTATATAGTGTCTTATTGGTATGGAATTTACTGGACGAATGGAATAGAATAACACATTGTCGTGATCATAGTCTTATAAATCTTATATTACAATAAAAAATCAGGCGACAGAAATATGGCTACCTTTCCGCAAGCCCCTTTGGTGGACATCATAACGTATAACATCGCGTATAAGTCCTACGTAAAAAAATGGGCAAACATTGTGCCTCACTATTCAACATGATGATTAAATAAGTAATATTCATTTTACAATGAAAGAATCAAGTTGTTGGCATTGTTCATCATAGTGGTTACAATTAAAACATCACGGTTACTTACCTACATCGATATACCGGTACCTGAACTGGTTCATATAATCCCAATAGTTCCATGTTATTCAACACTTTGCTGCGTACAGCGATGTCGTCAAATCATTATATTGCAAATAACTTCTCCTATTGGCGACATTGGTATTAAGTATAAACATATACCATATATGGTGGAAATAAAGTCTGTTTTAAGTATAGTACCTATGTATAGTAAAAATCGATTTAGAATGATTAATATAGTAGTAGTATTGTACCTTACTGCGGTTAGTGTGTATCAAAATATTTACATTTAAATTCATTTGTTATGAGCCACTTGTTGTACATGTACATTCTACAAGCATATTGTCGTAATTAATACATGCTTGAATGAGTTATTGATCTTGAGCTCCGAGCTTATAAAACTTGAGAATAGTCTCAAAGCTCAAAGCTCTATTCCATTAAAGTAAAGTATTAAGGCTGATAGGTTAGAGCTGCTTAATGTTTAATTAAATACATGTTTAAATCAACTATGCTAGCAGATTAATGTGTCAGTGTAATAATTATTGTCTGATCATAATTAATTTAGAAATTTTGAAAGACAAGATATGAGATTTGAGCTCAGAGACCAATCTAAAATAATACAACATTCGGTTGGACCAAAAATTCCAAAATTGATGCAACGTCGTTTCCGTTAGCAGGTGATTTCCATATACACTTACTAGTATCACGGATACTGGTGACTACATACTAGTATGTCGTCTGGTGGTGCGACAGAACACACAGTTATTTATGGCTATCATAGTGGCATTTCAAATCCGTAACAATTTATTGAAACTCAAATGAAAAGTTTGCTCTTAGAAAAAGTATTGTGTCAAAATTTAAACATCATAAAGAAATGTGCGTACTATCAAAATAAGCATCTCAAAAGGTAACACTTACCTTTTAAAACTAAATGACTTTTCAGTAACTAATTTCCTTCTTTTTAAAAAAAAAATATTTTGGTCATCAACTATTGACAACTCTTTCTTCTGCAAATGAGCATTGTAACAACCCGCTGAGTAATAGTCTCCCCTTACAGGATACCGAGACGAATCACGGCTAGGGAAAAATAAGCGCTGGCTAGATATATATGTCCCCGAGATCACGATATAACTACTAACGTTTTGGAAAACTGAACGACTATAACCGTCACTCACTCGACGCGCATGAATTTTGATGCGGACCAAAGTACTACGTTTTTCTACATCCGCCATTCAATTTTAAAATAGTTCCCGTTCCACGTAGCAGTGCAAGTCGATTAAAGTTCAGTTTAAATGAGTACACTCAGTACTGTATACATTGATCTTTATACAGTAACGATGCAATGTAGCCATTGATATGGACAGAGGTTGAAAAACGTTATCAAGCGCTATCACGGTATTAAAATCCCATAACTCCAATTTTTCTCATGCATTTTTTACATGCTACACTAAGATGCTAATATTACAGAAACAGTATTACCCGAGTGTCATTATTTCTTTGACAGTTATCTCGGATTCAAAAATCTATTTACGACATTTTTTAAAAAAAATGTTTAAGAGTTGTTGCCCTTGTTCAAAAATAGAAAATATAAATTTCTTTAGATATTGCACGATGACCAGTATTTTTCTTGATCAGATTTTATTGATATTGTGTGATTACATCTTTTTACTATGAGTTTTCATTGGAATGGATGTTCTTTAGTCTTTAATCTGTGAAAATAGGTTATTTTCACAAAATAACTTGAAGAAATATGATTATTTTTTAATTTAAATATCATGGTAAATCATTTTCTATCAGTGAAATCTATAAAAGTCATAAGCATTACAAAATCAGTTCGTCCTGTTTTGAGATAATTATTTTAGGATACTAGTACATGTATAAATATGTACCTTCAAGGAACAGAGTGAGATGGAGAGGAATTGGCTGTGGCCTATGCTCCACGGGGGAGTAACAATTTAAAGGCTTAAGTCAAGTAAGTAAGTCAATATCATGTACCTTGATACTTATAATATAAGACGTAACAATATTACATTCAAATTACGCTTTATTCGTTGATAACAATAATCGCAACATAGCAAAATAGGATATTATTGCTACCAGTAGGCCTACCCCAATTCTACATTGTCCTTGTAACATATTCAGTGATAACGAACGAACTTGAAGGCCCCGTAGATGGTTCATATAACTAGGTATCGTGTCTTATCACGAGGCAAGGGCATGGTATCGCAGTATGCCAGCACTTTATACTAATTTCGTAATACTCAATATTTTCAGTCTGTATACTGAACATCGTATGAATTTGGAACATCACGTGGTACTTGTTATCTGTGCACATGGCCTTATTTAGTGGCATACAACAGAATGTAATATCGGTCTGAAGTAACAGGTTGTGAATCTATTAGACCAAAAATGAGGGTATTTGTTTGTTTTACCTTTGCTTTTCTGGGATGTATGAACGCATCTGCATCATTGATTAGTGATTTGCTCAACGTCCATGGTCCTCATGTTAATCCAGACATTTTCTGTATCATGGAACACTGCAGCAAAGAGTCGGCAGCATGTGTGGAAGATTTTAATTGTCGCACCAACATGGTATGTGAGTCAGATTGTGGATTTTCTAACTTCCACTGTATGTTTAAGTGTATAAACACGTACGAGAACAGCTTATTTGATGACTTTATGAAGTGCGCGGTATCGGACAACCATTGTGTTAAATTACAGGCGCCTGATCCAACCTTCCGATGCAAACCACCGCAGGCGACGATGAAGAATTTCTCTCTCTCTGCTTTGGAGGGTAAATGGTACCTGGCTTATGGATTAAACAGAGACTTCGACTGCTTTGATTGTCAGATATCATCGTATGCTCCAACGCCAAACAGCAAAAATCTGACATTGACTGAGAAATATGACGTTGTTATGCTTAACGGATCAATACGTCATAGACAAACGGTGCAGCAAGTAGAGCAACAAGATATATTCAATGGCGGTATACTGGATTTTACGAATTACATGATGTCACTAACTATGCATGAAAAATGGCACATTATTGGTATGTATGTTCCAACACTTGAATTCAATTCTTATAAATCGTATCTACTAAATATCTACATCCTATACGTCCTTATTGTTATTAGCACCTACCAGCCCCGTTAATGGGCTATTCCAAGCAACTCAAATGTAGTTATATGTTATTTTCTGTTTATATTTCATGTGTTTTTCTTTCTTCTGTTACAATATAGTGAATGTACGCCTAAATGGATATTATTGAATCCAAAACCAACATCTTGATAATGTAAACTATTCAGTGTCATATTTGGATTGGCAACACTTTCACTTTGCGGCTCTGAGGTTCAGTTAAAACAAGACTAGGGCAAATTTTGTCAGGTCATTTCTTATCAGTAAACTTATCTTGTTTTGACAAATGCTATCATGAATCATGACTTACTAAATGCACGCGTACTTGCAAAACTAGTCACCAAAAAGTCATTTGAAGGATTTAACAAAAATATAGTGCAACCTCTCTAACTAGAACATTGTTAAATCGAATCATGTCAAGGTCAAACAGATGTTCGTCAGAGTACGAAACTCAATATTTTATGACTAAATGAGATCTAAAACACTCCTATCCATTTGGATCGTGGGCTCGAGCCCTGCTACCGACCATGTCTCTTTACGTGAGAATGTATGCAATTGCTTACGGAGGATGGTAGTCTAGTACTGGTTCTTCCCAGGAACGATACGTAGGTGATCTGTCCGCCTCATATGACTCTGACTGTTGAAAAGGGGAGTAAACCCCGATATAAACAAACAAAATACTGTATTTTCATTTATTTTCGTCGGGCTCAATTTTCGTGGTTTTTACTAAAATGGCTATTTCTTGGGGACATAAATTCGTGGACTTCTATTTTTGAAAACAAATGCCTTATCTCTGCATTTAAATTCGTGGATGACCCGACCCACGAAATCCACGAAATTAAATCCCCAACGAAAATTAACGAATCCACAGTAATCAAAAAAGCCAAATACAAACAAAACCTACCCATTTGGAGAGGGGATTGAAGTTAAGTCAATATATTGCCTTTCAGCTTGAAAGTGCATTTTATCAAATATAAGCTTATATTGTTCAGAGTTGAAGATTGGTGAAACAAAAGTAAGGTGCATACAGTTATATGCCGTGTATGTGTAGTTCATAAAACGATACTTTTACCGTCATTCTTCCGGTAGCCAATACAAGACACATCATGATAAGTTTGAAGTTAATATTTCATGTATATTGTTGTGAATATATCATGTTCATTTTGAAGAAATTAATGTTATTTCGCCATAAAACGCGTTTTGTATGTCTATTTCATTGACAAACATAATTTATTTCCTTTTTCAGATTTTGCACCATCAGGAAATTACGCCTTATTGTATTATTGTGGTCAAATGACCACTGACTGGTATTATGAAGGAAGTCTCGTTTATTCTCGAACGCCCAAAATCAGCGCAGACGATTTGACCACCATAGAGACTGCAATGGGGACAAAACTTGGACGCAAAATAGACGAGTACTGCGATCTTCGCACTGAAGGTTGTGATGCTTAGTGTTGAGACGTATAGATTTTACGTAAATAATAAAATCGCAAATATATCATGGGTTGATTTACGAGTAAATACGTGATGTAGACCATCTCTGAGCTACCCACCATCTACCAATTACAATGCACTTAATAAATCACGTGGCACTGATTATGACAATACACGTTCATTCAATTAAGTGATTGACAATATCGACGCGTCTTGATCATTCAAAATTATAATTCGAATAAAAATGTAACAAAGCTATCATTTCTGCATTTTGAATGATTACTAGTATATGATTACTTAATGTTCTTCACTGGAAAAAATGTTTCTTGGACATAATTATAGCTAAGATTGAAGGTTTGAATTAAAAAGCTATGAGCATATTATTTAGATACAGAAAAAACTCTCCAGAGCGGCCCTCTCTAGAGGAACATTCTCTCAACCACGACATAAATTTGCTACTCCCAAAGTTTGTTGCTTTGGAGAGGTTGCACTGTATTTGACAACAAAAAGGTCCGTATAAGCAATATATTATCCCTTTTATCAACATAGAAAGGGTTGCACATTTTTTCAGTAGCTGTCCTGGTTAAGTTAAGTCTATGTCACCTTTGCTTGGTCTTCAAGAGACAACATTTAACAAGCTTAAAAAGGTTTTAATTATGTGTTTTAGTACAGTGTATAACAGCGAGGTGTGTTATATGATGCCAAAGGTGCATTGAGAAGCTTAAAATATAACAGGACAATACATACAGCATATACATGAACACAGTATAAAAAAATCATTTTAGGACTTTACACCGTTTTTTTCAATGGTAATTCAATGACGGTTAGCGGCCGGTTCACCTTATCAGTTTTCCTGGACTATATTTTAACCAGTACTAACTTACCCTTTTACAAGGAGCCGGTACCTTCTCCACATAAAGAGAAAAAACGGCATTTTCGTCAAATTTTCATAAAAGGGTATGACTTGTCGCGCCCGGGATTCGAATTTGGATCACTGGGTTATAAAGCAAGTGCTCTAACCACGGCCGCGGCTAGTATTACATGCACTAGTAAACATCAAAAGAAGCAGATGTCGAGAAACATCCACTGCATATATGGTTAATTTGAGCTCACACGTGAAAGCAGAACCAGACCAGGTATATTCTTCATCATACCTTAAACATATAATAGACTATAATGGTTTACAAGTACAAATAAATAAATTACATAATACTTCCACATCGTATTTTGTATCCAAATAAAAATACAATAAAATGCCAATTGATGTTCACTTCTGTTACGTCTCATTGTCCTTCTCTTGTAACTCCAATCAAGGATTTATGAAATTTTCTTCTTAAGAGACAAGTATCCCACATCTTGCATTTGTTCATCTAAATGTCAATAAGAGTGAACGTCCTTTACTCGAAAATAGCCCCGTTCTCATCATTAACATCACCACTATTAGCAACATGATCCTGATGAGGAACAGTTCCGTTAAACATATCAAATGGATCTGATGTAAAATTTGAAGAATTACTGATGCCATTAATGTTAGTAAAATTATCATAATCGACCAACATTTCTGAGTCAAGTTGATCCCCAGCATTCATGTAGTCTCCAGCTGAAGGATTCGACATTTCACTTATCAAATTACCAGGCTGACTTTCATTCACCGAGCTATTAATGTTTTTCAATCCACCGTTCGGATCCAAGTCCGATACAGCATCCATTTCGGGTTCAACACTCATCGGATTACCATCCCCATCCTTGATTAAAATTGTTTTGTCAGCTACATCAAGGAAATATGAGTCCCTTGGTACTTCAGGTCCGCGTATGTTCTTTCCACTTCTTAATACAACCTCGCTTTCAGGTTGATTTTCATCAAATGAATGTGTAGGCGATGGTTTATTTTTGTCTTCAAAAACAGTAACCAAATTAGCGGCCGCCGCTTCACTCTCTGATTGTTTCCTCTCAATATCTCTTCTCGGGGGTATGGCTGGAAGTATTGTATTTTCGTACTTGATTTCTTCTTTATAAATTCCATCAGTAGTATCGATGTTATGCACAGCGTTTTGTTCGGGAACAACTTCTTTTAGCTTAGTTAAACCAAATGCGTTGTTTTCATAAAGCCCAGGCTCCTCTGTTTCATTATTATAGGCAACCACTTCCGATGTGAAGTCATCGGTTAGTTCTTGTGCCTTAACGACACCAGTTTGATGTTTATTCAAATCATAATCTGGGGATTCTTTTTCAAGAATATGGTAATTATGATTTGGAATGTCAACAAAACTATCCCTGTTTTCGACCTCACCCATATCGAAGTTGTCATGAGGCTCATTTGCATCCAGATCGCCGAAAAATTGTGGATCATCGAATTGCACTGCCGACAATGGTATACCGGACTGGTCAAAGTCTGTGCTACCAAAAGTGTCATCTTCTGTCATTCCTAGCGGTACACTACTCTGTCTTTGCTGGGCACCAGTTGTAAATCTCGACGGTACGTCTGGTAAACCAGTCGAGGAGTCCTGGCGGCGCATACCATCGTCAGTAAACAAAACCTGTCTTCCAGAAGACTTAGTGACAGGTTCTTCGTAAGTTAGTTGCTCTTCCATAGGTTCTTCTGTTTCACTCTCATTCTCAAACATGTTTGGTGGACGTCCTTTAGATTCGGGTTGTAGATTCTCGTCGTAATCTTCATAAAGGTCGTCATCATGATCGTACATATTGTTCGCATTCATTCCTGGAAATTTACTACCGGGTTCAAAACCTTGGTTAAGTTGTCCACCATTTTGATCTTGCTTAACATTTCCATTATTTTTGCTTTTCCTCTTAGGTGGAACGGGGATACCTTCTTTCAGATTTCTCTGTGATGGAAGATCTGATATTGGTGGTGGTGGTGGTGGCTTATTTAACTGGCGTGAAGGTTTCGTTGGTGGCAACGGCGTTGTTGGTAAAGCTGGAGTGTCAAACTCTTCTTCATGATGTACGTCCATTTTAGTAAGTTGAACATTACCATGTTTACCAACATGGTGAACATCCAAGTCAAGATATTCATTAGGTCCATCCTGCCCAGGTACAATCGGGTACAGAGTCTTACTACATTGCTTTAATTTCTGTTTTCTGTGGATAAATAAAATTTTGGATTGTTGCGAAGTAGTGAATTTTAGAACAATTGATTTAATGAAATTGTACACCCACTTTATCGTTTTGTTGCCTTTTACGACATATTTTTATATTTGTTCAAAAGTTCAAAACGTATAAAAGAAAATAACACAAATTACGCGCTGTTTATCTGTCGCACTAATTTGATATGATAAACTTGTATCATACACCAATTACATTTTGATAATAAGATAAACAGTTTATCTAGAAATTTTGAATTTCATTTATCATGGAGTAACAAGATCAACTATAAACAATGCATAATTCCGAATATAATCAGAACTGCCCGATGTGCATCGGCAGCTTACGCCGTTTGTGATAAATATCACTGTGCATTATTGTTATAAGATAATTCGGAAATACTAGTATACGGAACTGCCCGATGTGCATCGGTAGCTTTCGCCGTTTGTGATAAATATCACTGTGTATTATTGTTAATGAGATAATTTGGAAATATACGGAACTGTCCGATGTGCATCAGTAGCTTACGCCGTTTGTGATAAATATCACTGTATTAGTGTTATGAGGAGATAATTCGGAAATATACGGAACTGTCCGATGTGCATCGGTAGCTTACACCGTTTGTGATAAATATCACTGTGTATTAGTGTTATGAGATCATTCGTAAATATACGGAACTGTCCGATGTGCATCGGTAGCTTACGCCGTTTGTGATAAATATCACTGTGTATTATTGTTATGAGATACAATCTAATTCGGAAATATACGGAATCTATCCGATGTGCATCGGTAGCTTACGCTGTTTGTGATAAATATCACTGTGCATTATTGTTATCAGATAATTCGGAAATACTAGTATACGGAACTGCCCGATGTGCATCGGTAGCTTTCGCCGTTTGTGATAAATATCACTGTGTATTATTGTTAATGAGATAATTTGGAAATATACGGAACTGTCCGATGTGCATCAGTAGCTTACGCCGTTTGTGATAAATATCACTGTATTAGTGTTATGAGGAGATAATTCGGAAATATACGGAACTGTCCGATGTGCATCGGTAGCTTACACCGTTTGTGATAAATATCACTGTGTATTAGTGTTATGAGATCATTCGTAAATATACGGAACTGTCCGATGTGCATCGGTAGCTTACGCCGTTTGTGATAAATATCACTGTGTATTATTGTTATGAGATACAATCTAATTCGGAAATATACGGAATCTATCCGATGTGCATCGGTAGCTTACGCTGTTTGTGATAAATATCACTGTGCATTATTGTTATCAGATAATTTATGAATTAAAGCTACTTACAATTTATATGTACAAATGACTGTGATAATAAGGGCAATGATTAGTACAGCAATGATACCAATCAGGCCGAATGCAACATCTGAAAATTTAAGATAAATATTTATACAAATCTATACGTAAATGGTCTGAAATAGTGACCTTTGAAAAATGTAAATTTGTTCGTCACTAACGATTCAAAATAGGAGTTTAAAGTCAAGGAATATCTATTTAATCATTTCAATTGTCTCTTATAGACGATGTGTTTATTTTCCTTTCATTGTTTTTAAACAAAATACATGTGTAGTTGCATAATTTTAAACAAGATTGAAAGACATACTAGTACAAGTATTGTTTTTATACTAAAATGATATCAAGATAAGTTTTATTATGCAATATTATACAAAAACTTGGTAAATACAAGTACGTACGGTTCCATGCAAATGTAGACTTTGCAGTCGTTGAAACAATGTTTTGTTGCGTTGACCTTGGTGTAACCGCTGAAGGTAAAGATATTGTTGTAAGCGGATAACGATGTCTATGATATATTCACTAATATAAGGGACGTATAATTTGTCAAATATAAAACAAAAAATAACTTGTTGCTATTTTTACATAATTCTTACATGCGTTCCACAAATTCGTACATTTCATTCGTACATGTAATTATTGAAATATGGCTAAACAGAATGTAAGGTGAATGAATCTCTAAATTTGTTAGTGAAGTATACAATCATATCAATCATTTGCTTGATACTCTTATAGTAGTCAAAAATGCGTATGTTATAAAAGTTGTACACATTGTTGGTTTCTGGTTATCCGACATACTGTGGAATCAGTAATTTTCGTTGGGGATTTAATTTCGTGGATTTCGTAGGTCGACTCATCCACGAAATCTAATCCCCACGAATTCAAATGCGAAGATAAGGCATTTCTTTTCAAAAATCAAAATCCACGAATTTATGTCCCCACGAAATAGCTATTTTAGTAAAAACCACGAAAATTAATGATTCCACAGTATTTCATTTTTCCACGCGACCATTGACTTTTTTTCAAGAGCCCCCCCCCCCCCAGGAAAAAGAACCCAAATCTACAACCCTATTCTTAGTGAGCAAGTAATCATAAACAAACAAATATTGCCTTAGCATACAAAGTAATAGTATACCAGACGTCAGTGAAGATCCTGGTGTCATAACACTTGAAGACTTCGTATTTATGACGTTTGTCGCTGTAAAACAAGAAAATTTCAAGGATTACAAGAGACAAGAATCGAACATACTAATACTGCTAAGGAAACTTTGTGTTAAAGATGACTAATGTCTTATTTTCATTCCATGGTCATTAAAGAAACAAATTCGATAATATTACAATAAAGTATCAGAAAAGGAATTTTCTCATTCTCTAGAAAACGGATATTTTACATGCACTAGTATATGAATAGGAATGTATAAACACACATATTTCCGACTGATTTCCAATGGTTCATCCTTTGAACTTGGTTATAAGACCAACCAAATACTAAGACCAAGTTTTTGTCAGATCCGAAAGTGATCTTAATATATCGATATATCACTGATCAGCGGTTTAATTTAAACTTATTTATTTTACATCGATTGTAGAGCAAGTTCTATCAACTCTCGGTAACTGCTTCCTGGGTTCTGATCAGTACTCGCGCTGATAGAAGGGATTGTGAAAGTTCCGATTAAAGCCCGCTACCGACGGGAATCGAACCTACAGCCTCCGATTTAGGAATCCGACGCTCTACCCTCTAGGCCACTGCTCCTCCCTGACCAGGACAAACAGTCAATAATTTTTCGTGGTGCTTAAGATATTGTTCAGAATATTTAATGTAAGTCAAATACGTAAATAATTTCTCTTGAAACTATTTGTTTTTGTGACAATGAAAACCGCATACGATAAAATTTAAAAAAGCGTTCTACGATGTATTTGTAACTTACTGACTGCTCTTGTGCTAGATAATGCACTTCCGGTGTTTGGTTGTGTTTGTGGTGTAGATTGTGAATCAGAATCAGTGACGTGTGAGTCCGATCCGTTTGTAGTTGAATCACTTGCATTATATACTGATGGTGCCGTTGTTTCTATGCTTGGTACTGGAAAAATTACATCAATCCTTATTTTTCTGCAAGATGTTTAATGCATCCTACTTGACCACAAAAAAAAACACCGAAGAAAAGTGTTACATTAAAGATGATTTTGCTAAAAGCATAGACATCATACAAAACGCATCATTTTTTATAATAAATGTCACTTGTACTATTTCTACCGTGGAGCTCACATGAATATTTTATTTGTTTGGGGTAAATATACTTGGAAAGATGGGGGTACAAATATCCTGGGACAAATGTCCTAGGTGAGAATCAAATGCCTGGATCTCTGTATTATTGTTACACACACAATACGAAAATGAAAATGATGATAAAAAGTAAAGAATGAACTACCTCTTCCTGCATGAACTAGAACAACTACGACACATAACCAGGGAACAACATAGCCCCACATTGTGATATCATCAATAAAATATTCCTCTAGTTTTATCCTTTCTATCCTATGCACACCACATGATCTATATACGTAGAATTGTTTTTAAGTTATGATAAATATTTTGTTATCACTCGACAAAAAAACAACAACAACAGGAGATTTTGCATCAGACAAAACCTTAGTGTGTATTAAACATAAAAATGTATGTCCGTGATTCGTATAGCTATAGAATGAACTAAAATGATCGAAAACGAAACTTGCCGTTTTCTACACCCACTTTGACGTGTTCATTAAATTAAATAAGCGATGATAATTTGTCTAGTTTTAACTATCTACATGATAATATTATCATTGTGGATGTTGGATACATACAGGTACATAGGTTATATGTACCACTTGACTATATGTCTACTGATAACGATATCATAACCCACTGATACGGATAAATATTATACTCAAATATTTACTGTCAAGTCTGGGTAAGCGGTCACCGGTGAATAGAGGATATTCAGTTAAAAACGGTCATTGATTATTTAGAACAAAATCACCTCCGATTAAAGGCCATCTGTCATTAAAGATCACATTTTGTCTTTCCCAAGGGTGGTTTTTGTTCACAGGTTTGACAGTACATGTTAATAACAAAGGGAGTTAACACATCAGTGAAGCGTACACAATGTATGAAGTCCTGTTATCTCCCCTGTATTATAAAACACAGAGCAATGTTACTTCTAGAAATAAATTGACTGTAAAAGGGAGGTAAATATCAAAGCTTACAAATGTTGATGTAAGAGTTACTTCCCCTGTAAACAGACATTGAACATACTGAAAACAAGACATTACTTCTAAAATTATATTCATATGCTTAGAATGATGAAAACATTTGGAATAAATTAAGTATTTGTGTAGCTATATTTCATGATGGCAACGTAATCATTATCCACTATAACCTTCGAAGTACTTACTTCATGTGTTGATATTTATAAACACCACAGTCGATTACCTGTATATGTTAATGCTGTCATAGATGTACATCATACTTATTTGGGTTGCTATCCCCAGTCAAAAAGATTTGTTTGAACATACCTGTAGTATGTGTCCGCTTTTTTCAGAATAAAACGTTTGTGTTTTTTTTATCAAACATGTATCTCATTGATGCATACTGCACGACAAAGTATAATCAATTTTGATGTCTTAAGTAAAAAGTAAACTATGACATTTCAAGAATTTTATACATAAGCATTATAACGAAAGATCACAACAATAAATATTACATGCACCAATATACTAGTGTTTCGTATACATGTATGTATCCCAGCTCGTTCATTTGTTGTCAATACCAAAGTCTGAATAATCAGTGATGAAAATGTTTGAAACATTTTGAATACAAATAAAAATGAATAAGCACATTTTAATTTATTTTTCATTCAACGAAACAAGTCTTATTAATCAGTTGACCTATACATATAATGTGTAAGCGAACGAGCGTTTCTGGATGAAAACTGACTTCGTACAACCAATGTGGTATACTTTTAAAACTTTTTGGAACAAGTCTTTGGCTTTTGCAGATCGACAATAGCTGATACAGAGTTAGTTCTTCATTCATCAGCCTCTTCTTCTTCTTCCTCATCAAACTCTTGATCATCATCTTCCACAGTAGCATCTTGATATTGTTGATATTCAGACACAAGATCGTTCATGTTGGACTCTGCTTCTGTGAATTCCATCTCATCCATACCTTCACCAGTGTACCAATGCAAGAAAGCCTTACGACGGAACATAGCAGTAAATTGTTCCGATACACGCTTGAAGATTTCTTGAATTGCGGTTGTATTACCGACGAATGTGGCTGACATTTTCAAACCACGAGGAGGGACATCACAGACAGCTGTTTTAACGTTGTTTGGGATCCATTCAACGAAATAGGCGCTGTTTTTGCTTTGGACATTCAACATCTGTTCATCAACTTCTTTCATTGACATACGGCCTCGGAACATGGCTGCGACTGTGAGATAACGACCGTGTCGTGGATCACAAGCAGCCATCATGTTCTTAGCATCAAACATTTGTTGGGTAAGCTCTGGTACCGTTAGCGCTCGGTATTGCTGGCTACCACGTGATGTCAAAGGCGCAAAGCCGGGTACGAAGAAATGTAGGCGAGGGAATGGCACCATGTTTACAGCAAGTTTACGCAAATCAGCGTTAAGCTGACCCGGGAATCGCAGACATGTTGTAATACCGGACATAGTGGCGGAAACTAGATGATTCAAATCACCGTATGTAGGCGTGGTCAATTTGAGCGTACGGAAGCAGATATCGTACAAAGCCTCGTTGTCAATGCAGAATGTTTCATCAGTATTTTCCACTAATTGATGAATGGACAATGTAGCATTGTAAGGTTCTACGACTGTGTCAGATACCTGAAATATACAGAGAGAATCATAAACATACTGAATTGGTAACATGCACGAATATTGCATTCATCATAACTTGTATTCTGTTCCCGCTTATAAAAAACACTACGTTACTTAAGGCCATTTTAACAACACACTAATTAGATACGCCAAATTTTAATATAATTATCAGCATGGGGTTACTTTAAGTCAGTTGTTTTGTTTATTTCTACTGCTACCATGGAGTCAACATAATGTAGATTCAGTCTTATATTTAAAAACTCAATAGGATGACTGGCAAACAATATGACCTTACCTTTGGTGATGGCATCACAGAGAAGCTGGTCATGATTCTGTCTGGGTACTCCTCGCGGATTTTACTGATGAGTAATGTTCCCATACCGGAGCCGGTACCTCCACCCAATGAATGTGTGAGTTGGAAACCTTGAAGGCAGTCACAGTTCTCAGCTTCTTTACGAATCACTTCAAGAACGCTGTCGACAAGTTCAGCACCTTCTGTGTAATGACCTTTTGCCCAATTGTTCCCGGCACCGGATTGACCGAACACGAAATTATCTGGTCTGAACAGGGCACCAAATGGACCTGAACGCACTGAGTCCATGGTTCCTGGCTCGAGGTCAAGTAAAATTGACCTTGGTACATATTTGTTGCCTGAAATGATAAACCGTATTTGAATGAGCATTTGGAAACTTGTAAAAACTTCAGTGCGACCCTCTTCCTTTTTTCTACCAGGTACCATCAGACAAAGCTTTATGTCATTTTAGACTTCTAAACACATTCTGCAAATCTACAACATGTTTCATTCCATTGGTCAGCAAGAAGAATAAAGATTTTTTTTACTGTAAGTAATAACGCAGATTTAAATAAAAACAGTTTCATTTGCAACGGTACATGAGTTTATTTTCACAAATTACATGTAGTACAAACGGACGTGCCAAAGACTGAAGCAGCTGAAGATGAATATTGTTCAGTTTGGAAATTTAACTATGTATAAGTGACGATTTAGTACATCATTTGTAGCTGCTCAAAACATAATGTTCATTCAATGCGTAATTCTAGCACATTGGCCTTTATATTCCCACGTAAATACGATTAATTACATTGTATTGAGGATACAACGTTGTAAATCGCTGAGTTTCTATAGCAACCACATTTAACAAAAACGTTTGCGCTTAACAGCTGAATTTAGAATAATTTTCATAAAGTTCATAATATCTTACCAGTAGCCTCATTGAAGTAAACATTAATTCTCTCTAATTGTGTGTCTAGATCACCCTGATATGCACCAGTGGGGTCAATGCCATGCTCGTCTGATATAACTTCCCAGAACTGAAATATCATTACAATATAATGTATTCTTGAACTATAAATGAAGTCAAGCCAATATATTGCGCATTAATAATTATTAGTATAGGTTGAATAGAAAGTGCTTGTCTAATATGAGTTCCCGAAACAGAAGCATCATAAACAAGATTAAAATGTAAAATGCACAGTTAATTCAACGCGTAGTTGGTTGAATTAAAAGTGTTCGTCTTAAATTCTTTGAACTTAAAATATTGTCTTTATAATAAAGTCTGAATGAAATCTTATTATGCCAGTCAGCGGCTTCGTACATTATTGAATAAATCGTACGTGTTCGTCTGATATCTATTTCTACGAGTATAACCGAAATATGTTTCAGTCATAAGTGTATTCGTGAACAGAGAGTATACCTAAGTTATTATTATCATAAAGTATTGGTTAAAATCGAACATGATTTTCTGATATTATTTCTTAAAAGCCGAAATACGCCTATAAATAGAATTCATAATGTCAGCCAGTCCTCGTGATCAGTAAATACTACGTAGTCAGCGTTTTCTGGTAAAATCGTAAAATGTGAATTGTCGGAATCGATGACGCAAGTAGAAGAGAATATTGATACATATATTAATAGCAGATTCTGTGTCTCTACAAAATTCCTCGTATTCTCAGAAATGTACATAATTGATTTTTATACAAAACGTATTCTGTTGGCAAAAATATGCTAATATTGGTTCTTCAGCTGATATTACATATATAAGTGATGCCTTTTACATCCGCTGAGTATTATATCACTCACTGCTTGCATGGCTACCAGTTGCTATATTTTATCTCTACATAATGCGTTTAACCCCCTCCCTCCTTGTTGATTCCGGTCTTTTCTTATACATTACTGCCTTAGATTTAATAGACAGGGATTTTCGTACAAATATGAACGTATTTAATAAATCGAGGGTCTCTGGCTGAGGTGGAGCGTTTTGGATCTCAGACTAGTGATCACTATAGACACTTTCCGTCGTGAGTTCGTATCCCAGCCGGGACCAGAAAATATTTGCATGAGAGAAAAAAAACTATCAAGCTTCTACTATTAGTGGTTCTGCCCAGGTATACGCCTGGGTCTCACTCTGTTACAACCAAGCTAGAAAGTCGCCAGACAATCCTGACTGTCGGTGCTACGTTACCCCCCCCAAGAAAACGGAAGTAAAAATTCAATGACACGAACAGAAGTGTGCAGAAAATCAGTTCAATGGATAAATTGATTGTTAAATCCCGGAGTAATAATAATTCTAAACCGTCCAATGTGAAATCTTATCTGTTGGTCAATTATATTTAATTATAGTAAGATTTGTTCATGGGCGCATTAATTACCAGTGAGTCAGTTCACGTTCACTGTAACCAATTTATTGTCATTGTTGTTACTGCTGGAAGTAATTTAGATTTGTGAGCGTTTGTGAGTGAGTTACATGCTCAGATATGTTCTGTACAAATATTCTCTCTATCCGTATGATCAACAACTGTTCTTATTCTATTAATATAAATGGTCTAATCCTGAGCGATAGTTATAGCGGTGATAGATTCTCGCAGAAAAATGTGAATAATCTTCGTGTATATCCGTGTACTGTCAGAGTATGATATTTTGACTGGCATTAATGTATGCGCAGTAGCCTCACAGCAATGTTACAGATTATGAGTAACTCATGGTGAAGGATGAGTCAAGTACGCATATTTTTTTTCATAACCTGTATACATGTATACTATGAAACATCTGAACGCAAGCTGAAACAACTGTTTTTTATTACATAACATAAATCTCACGTATAAATTCGCTTTCGTCGGTACATAGCACGAATACCTAAAATTCCTTTATCCAGATATTGGAATTATTTTCCTGGTGTGGATCAAGTTTGAGAGATAATGGGAACCAAATCTATGAGTGTAAAAAATGTCAATGTTCTAATAGCTTTTTCATTACTTGAGACAAAAGATTTTTTTTTCATATCTAAAATAAATATTTATTTTTCAAATTGTCCACCCCTGAAATGCTGAATCTTCCAATACATTCGACAACTCTCTACACATAAAAAGATATTCCGTTGCCTTGGAAACGTCTCTGAAATGCAGCTTGTCTAGACAACATCGATTTTACTGATTATGCAAATAGAATGAATAACAAACTGCATGAAATTATCCCGAAGTCCGAAATTCTTAAAAGGTTAGTCATTCTGACCCTCATAATTCCCCACCCCATCATTAAGACAATGTTTCACTGTTTTAGCCATAGTGATCCTATTTTGGACAAGATTTAATAAAACACTGAAGATATAACCCATTAAACTCCATTTATTTAATGTTTTGTCTAAATAACTGACGCACCAAAAATTATTTTATTAGTCAGAAGAAAAAAATGTGAGTCATAAATGAAAAAAATATTTACGGTCTTCGATAAAAAAATTATCAATTTGTATTAAACGTTTTTCATCATAATCATAATCTAACGCGACGTGTATATCATCAATTAGATTTGTTTTTATATCAAATCATCCTTCATTACACGTTGTCTACGTGGCATCTAACAGCACGTGATAACCTCGTGCATGATGAAATATTCACAAACTGATAATTAACAAAGAAAAGCGTTAACGTGATAATAATAAAATGAGAAAATACTATATAACAGAACGTACCTTGGATCCAATTTGGTTTCCGCACTGTCCGGCTTGAATGTGAACAATTTCTCTCATATTTTTTCTTAGAATAAGTTTTCAGTAAAAATCGTCTGCTTCCTTCAGAAACCGCGTTTCATATGCACCATGTAGAATAATATCGGCTGCCAAATCCCTACGTTGTATGATTCAGAGCCTACAATGATCGACCAGAGACGAAAGCCCGCCTTCCTCTCAGTCACGTGATACAAAACACTCATCCACGTGCGGAAAGCATCAGAATGACGAATTTAGGTTGGTACCTATCCCCTAACCAACCTAAGTACCATTGTTTTAACCATTTACTAAATTGTGCAGGGAATTACATGTATGTAGTTTGTTCGATGTCATACGTGAACTAATTTCAGGAACAGTTCGGTTCGGTTCAAATCCCATATTGGTTTAGTATGACCAGTAAATCAAAATCTAACACTTTGAATTTCGTTCCCGAATGATCAGTTTGTATGCTATACTTAGGGCGGGCACGTTGTGGGTATGGTGAATAATGGAGACTTTAGGTCTACACACACATGGGCACAGCGTTATGTGCATATACATATGTTACTGGTTAAAGATATTACCAACAGGCCGAGAGGTCACACTCAATGTAAAATCTTTGGTTAATGTTGTTGCTGTGCATACTATACATGCTCTTTTGACGTCAATTTTCGTCGATGGTTCGCCATTGACGTCACAAATGAAATGATGGCAACAGAAAGACAAACACTTCTATAATATGAATATATTGTCGCCTTTTAACGTGCGCATCCATTAGAAACATTCATTTTTGTGATGCTCGAAAGTTTGATTCGCAGTATGTACAGAATGCACGAGTAATTGAAGCTCACCGTAATTACTAAATTAGTTCGACGAATACCAGTCCAACTGATGGATATGTTATCTACTAACACAAACTTTTAAACGTATAAAGACGACGCATGGTTACCATATCATATCAATCTTAATAATTCATGAAAAAATGCCATTATCACACGTGTACCGTATATTCAATAGGCATTAAAGCTACCAGAAACAGCCTCTATCACGTCATTTGGAGATCGAAAGAAAAGTGACAGCTCGTGATAAATACTTGTATACAACTTGTAAATAGGTCGCTCGAGGCGATTTAATTCAAACAGAAAGCATAGCTCAGAGTCTGGTGTCATTGCAATCCATCGAGTCATTAAAACACCAGAGGAGGCACAGGGTCCTAGACATGAACATTTCTGGATACACGCCGTATTTGGCTGCGATCCAAACTAATTTTAAACCGTGTCTAGTTAACAATACAACTGTTTGTTACATCATGTCGCGAACAAAGACAAGTTCGCCATCGTTTATCGGGAAATGTGTATGCTTTTTTCCATAACTTCAAACCCTGGATTTGGTGACATAAAGTTAACAATAGACAAAAGAACAGATTAACGTTCATAAAGATGAATTTCTTGACTGACGGCGAATGTTGAACTTCGATCTATGAGAAGCTTGTATATTTAACATCACATTTTGCTGTAATGCTACATGTATACGGCATATTATTATGTATTATGTAATGCAAAAATTGCAGATCAATCCTATTCTACACTTAGTGGAAACTATAATTTGGTACCATATGGACTTAAATCGATGAAAGTGCTGGTATATGTTTTTCTTAAAGCTCTCTTGGACACGCACCTACGTAGTTAGCTCCCTTTACAACCATCAGACAATGCAGGAGGGAAATTTATGTATACATGTATTATGTGAATGGTCTACACATACAGAGCTTCAGATTTGAAATGTTTTTTTTCTTTCATATTATATAATACAGTTATGTCAGGTAACATCAAATAAACCAATCAGCATTGTTGATTCATCTTAGAGCAATTCCTGTCCTATAGTATATCATGAAATCATTAAAGAGACTAGAATGACTGAGTTTGGTGAGAATCATGAACTTGGCTGTGTGATAGATTGTATCAAACAAAGCTAACCTTAGTCTGGAATACCTGTCACTACGTGATCGAAGAATAGTTTACGGGGAACCAGACTAAGCTAACCTATCCAAGCAATAGTCTGGTTCCCTGCTTACTATTCCTTCGCCTAACACGTGGTGGTCGGGGCAGGTAATGTAGACTAGTTCTAACAGTACTAACTGGTCAGCGCTCAGCATGTTGATTGTTATCACTTAAAGGTTATAAGGCAAAACAAATATGTGTCTGTATATATGTAAACATGGTCATTACCCAATTGCCATGGTCATTTGACGACTACCAGCTTTGAGAAGGAAGACACAATGTACTCGTATATACCTGGATACAACCACTTTCCTTCCATCATAGCTGAACTGGACATCTTCCAGTGAAAGTTTTTATACTATGTGGGATTCGAACATACAGTGGTGAGGAGCTAGTGATTACCAGTCAGAGACCATAACCATCTGATCATAAAGACCCCCTTATTCATAAATTTATCCCATGCCATGTATTATTATATATTTTTATGTGGCTAATTTTGGTGCCAAACCAGCAATATCCACAGTAAGCAAATACCTAGCAACAAGTAGTACCTTGTATTCTCAAAAAGTATGTTCACGAAAAAAATGAAAAGAAAAGTTTTCCTACCTGTCTATCCCATGTTTTTTGCTCAAGTAACCAATGTTACCATTAAACATGACTATTTTTATAGCTTTAATAATACTAAGCCCTTAATGTAGCACTTTTAGCTCACCTGATAGATCAGGTGGGCTTTTAGGATCGATCAATGTCCAGCGTCCGTTCACAATTAGTTTATTTACACTCTAGCATCCACAGCTCTTAACAAATATTCATCAAATTTGGTCACAATGTAAATGGCCACAATATCTCGGCCAAGTTCGATTATGGGTGAAATCGGAATAGGACTTCAAGAGTTATGGACCATTGACTTTGAAAATTTGCTATATTTAGCTTGTTTACACTTTAGCGCCTTCATTTCTTCACCAGTCCTAGTAATATTTTCAGTGAATGTGTATGACCTTAAGGCTTTGGACAAGTTTCATTATGGGTGAAATTGGACTAGGACTGCAAGAGTTATGGACCTTAGCATAGAAAATTTGCTGTATTTCAGCTTGTTTACACTTTAGCGCCTTCATTTCTTCACCAATCCTAATAATATTTTCAGTGAATGTGTATGACCTTAAGGCTTTGGACAAGTATCATTATGGGTGAAATCGGACTAGCGCCTTCATTTCTTCACCAATCCTAAACATATTTACAGGTGTAGTTGTTCTCAGGTGAGCGATGTAGGGCCATCTTGACCCTCTTGTTTATAATGTCTGACTTTCTAACTGCAGAACTAATATTATGTTCTTAACCCATCAAATTTACATCTAAAGTGACAAAAGACACCGAAATAAAGACAAGCCAATATATTTGTGATAAGAATTTAGTGCAAAGGTGTAAAAATACTTTATAAACATACTAAGTTGTTCTAACAACAAACACAAATGTGAGCACTTACATATTATGGTAACTATATAGATATTAAGAGTCTTACATACATACATGTACATACATGTTCACAAAACTTTAAATACTTCCTGGTTCTTCTTTAAATATTGTATTAATTAGAAATAGTGTTATAAGTGTTAAAATTGTATACACAATTATTAATTGACATAGTATGAAATATTATAATCTAATCTGGGATCATTATACACATAATGGTCCCAGATCCGATACAGAGCTCGACAAATCAAATAGTTTGTTCATGTTAAAATTTAACACACATATTCAATTTATTATTCACAGACATTTATCCAGTACAGGGCTAAACAAATCTGCTCATTCGCTAGTAATTATGAGTTGAAATCAACTCAGGAAGGTTGGAATTGTAGAACTAGTAAAGATTTTAAGCTGTCATCCAGCATGACGATTACCCTGTCAAGCCCTTCATTTTTTTATGTAGTGATATCGAAAAAATGTGGTTGATCAGTCTTTTGGAGGGGAGGACAAAAAATATAAGTAACACCTAATGAATGCTTGAGTTATTTGAAAATTTGTGCAAGAGAGCATTAAAAGTTTTGGTTAGCGTATGGTGAGAAGGGATTTGGAAAGTAACGTGCATACAAAGGATAGGTGTCTCATAATCAAACTTGGCTGGCCCTTTCAGTACGGGTGACACTATGATAGACAAAACCTTTACATTATATTTAATGAATTCAATCAACATTCAATGAAACATGATCTATGAAAAGGGCAATATGAGGCCCTTATTTTAAATATAGTTATACATAAATTATCTTTTATGTAATTGGATTAAAATTATTATGCCAAAAACATGTACAACTAAACTATATAAAAGAAAGTCACACACAATAAAAATCATATAAAAAAGGAATCATTTCAGAAAATGTGATAGCATTTAAAGACATTTATAATTACTTATATATTACATATTTGGATTACAAACTGAAAAAAAAGAAATATTATTAAATTTTGAGAAAAATGAAGAAAGTACAAAATTAAAGAATTTTAGTCATTGAATTGACTACAAGAGATATTGTGATTTTATTCTTACTGAAGGTAACATGTCTTCTACATACTTTGCATACCATACAAAGTAGTAATACATGTATATACCCAAAATGGTTAATGTTTCAATATGATATGATCAAATAGATATGAAATGCAAACAACAAACTTCTATAGCTGTAATTAAACAGTAACTAAACTTTGAAAAACAACAACAACAACAAAACATTATTGGTAATTAATGCAAAAACAATTAGATGAAAAAAAACACACTCAAATAATTTGCTATTCACTGGAATGACTGAAATAATAAAATTTACATTGACAGGATAGAGTGCGACAAACATCAGCAACTAACAGAAAAATACACATCAAAATATAAATGGAAAATAATGATAAAATGAAAATGGCTTTAAATAAATCTAATGAAATTGGGATGCACTTAAGATAAGAAAAACAGACACATTTTAACAACAAGAACATATTCATACTCACTGCAACAGATTCTTCCTTCAAGAAAGAGAGTATAGCTTCCCCACATACAGCAGGAAAGAATACTTCAAATAAATTAAATCCTAAACATAGATTACAGGACAAAGATGGATTTCTGTGATTTTTTTTGACGGTTGCTTCTAATATTTGGACTCAATCTTAGAGTGTATGACACAGGTTGGTAAGATAGGCATTAAACATATTATGTATGTACTGGAAATAAAAAGCTGGAACTACAAATGAAAAAAATTGCTAAGAAATTTTTTGGGCTGAGGGTGTTTTTTTTTTAAATTGAAACTTAATTTTTTAAGTAAGACATGACAGGTAACTAAATAAATGATTGTTTCATCATATGGTAATCACATTAATTCATTTCATTTTTAGTTATATTATTCATCCTACCAAGCATGTAGGCCATTTATTATTTTCACAATTACTTCACAAAGGGAGACAATTAGATTTGATACAAATAAAATATCCTTGTAACTTAATAGTCTCCCTTTTCACATTCAGAATATGTAATGATGGAAATTATTTAATATATGGGTAACAATGAAAATATAAGAAAAAAATAATTCAAGGATGAATAATACATATCAATCAAAACATAAATATTACAAATAAATTGAATATATTCAAAAATGTTATATCTTGCATAAATTTTAACAGTATTTTATATAACAAATAATATCACCCTTCAGTGATTGCTGTAAATACAATTTAATCCATTTAAAATCGGATCTGAAGAGATTTGGTCAAACTGAGCTAATTCTGAGCATACAATAAAGAAATATCCTCTAATATCTTTACACAACAGACTATTTTGATAAAACTACACACAGTGGATTATCTTATACAAATGACGAAACAATATCTTCCTTAGGAGTACATGCATTACAGTGTACAAAAAACATAAATAATGAGGCCATACTTATAATATAAATATTGGTAAGGTTTATGTGACATACACTTACAACAGTGATTAGTAAGTAAGATGCATGTAACCAGACATGAAAAGCTGGAACAAGAAAGGAAAAAAATTGCTAAGAAATCTTTTGGGTTTTTTTTTTAAAAAAAATGAAACCAACATTTTTTACATAAGGTCTGACAGTAAACTAAATAAATGATCATTTTATCAAATGGTAATCAGTGGTTATCACATTAATTTAATTCATTTTTATTAATATTTTTCTTTCTACCATGCTTAAGGTATGTTTATGCATGATTGTAAATACAATTAGCATCAATACATTCTTAAAGCACAAAATTATTGAAAAATCAATTTCACGATACACTGGTTCCCATTCCATGTTGCAGCGCACTTAAGATATATAGACAGGGGTCCAGTTTAAAAGACCCATTGGAAACATATTGCCAAGGGAGATAATCCTCAGTACTAAACTTGTTCTTGTCTATATATTGCATTGATTTTGTATAATAGCTGTATAATATGAATGAAAAAAATGAGACTTCTACTTCCATATTGCAGATATCGACCAAAAACATAATATATTGATATAAAGCATAGGAAAATAAGGACTAAGCAACTATAAATACATGTTAACACTGTTACCTTACAAGCATGTACATGTATGCTATGATAATATCCAAAAGCAATAGCAGAATTCAAATAGGTAAATGAAACATACATATTATATCAAATCTGATAAACAGTCCAATTTTTGGAAACTTTTCTTTAAAATTATTTTGAGAAATAAATTCACATCATTATCATGTTTAATTTTAACAATAAATAGAATCATTATTTGAGCATCTAAGTCATTTTTATACTCTATAAAAATTTAATGCTAAAATGTGAAATTTACATGAAAAAAACTTGATAGTAAAATGTAACTATATTGGTATAAATAACGAAAGGATTCCTAGAAAAAAACACCAGAAAAAAATCCCACCATTCCAAAATACAACTTTCTCCCGAACCTATTGTTTGTTTACATAAATGTTCTTTTGTTTGAGTTTAACGCCCCTTTTTAACAGTCAGAGTCATATGAGGAGGACAGTTCACCTAACCATCATTCCTGAGAAGAACCAGGACTCCCATCCTCCGTAAGCACATGCCTATTTTCTCACATACAGAGACAAGGTTGGTAGCTGGTCTCGAACCCACAAAGCTCAATCAGTGAGAGGTTACAGTGATTTGAAGTCAGCGACCTTAACCACTCGACCAGGTTTACATAAATGCAGTAACAACTTGTATGGTACAGTAATAAGAAACCCTGCCATAATGTACATGGACTTTGTTGTTATATTTAAGTTGGTCCAAGGATAGTTGATAAAAGTTTTAGTGCACACTAAAATTGACTCAAACAAATTACTTATATTCTATTAATCTACCATGATATGTTCAGATGGATCATAATGAGCAATGGTGAACCAAAAAATGAGCAATTAATAATTTGTAAACTGATATCAATATTTAGCAAGAGGTAGATACTTGTATACAATGGCTAGGTACTTATATAATAACTAAATATCTTATCTAGCTACGTATCAAAAACTAGTAATTGAAATTACATATGCCATAAAAATGAATTCTATGGCTAAGGCAAATTAATATAACGAGCGATGGATTTATGATAATGATGGCACAATTAACATGGATTACATAACTTAAAAGAACAGCTCAATCAATAAAATTCTAAGAAATAACCTGTCTATTATAGATTTTAAATACAAATCACAGTAAGGCTTAATGGTGGTCTGGTTCATATACTTGCTGTCTTATATCAATCTAACTAATTATAGATATGTAACAAGTTATCATGCATAATTATACGGAGTAAACTGATCACTATAGGCTGAAACAAGGTAAAAATACAGATTGAAAATTGTCTTACCAATATAACTAGAAGCCCAAGGGCAACATGTCGAGCCCCTGTTTAGCCAGCTTGTGATCTTGACCTTTGAACTACAAGTATGGGTGATATTCATGACACATCATTTCATTGAAGTAAACTTTTATACCAATTTATTTAAAAATCCTTGAATGCAAACAGAAGTTATAATACAGCCCAGACAAGGAAAATATATTTGACCGAATGTGTAATCTTGACCTTTGACCTATAAAAATCTGGGTGTTGCCCAAGACACATGGTCGCATTGTATTATGGCAAGTCATTTTTAAATAATTCAATGCATAAGGGAGACACAGCCCGGACAAGGTGTATAATGATTATTTTTTATGTTTGACCTCTAAGTGTGACCTTGACCTTTGAGCTAGAGACCTTGATCTTACGCACTGCACACCGCCTCATGGTGTTTTACAATTATGCCAAGTTATCTTAAAAAGTTTCTATGCATAAGGGAGATACAGCCCGGACAAGGTGTATAATGCTCATTTTTGACATTTGACCTCTAAGTGTGACCTTGACCTTTGAGCTAGAGACCTGGATCATGCGCACTGCACACCGCCTCATGGTGTTTAACAATTATGCCAAGTTATCTTAAAAAGTTTCTATGCATAAGGGAGATACAGCCCGGACAAGGTCTATAATGCTCGTTTTTGACGTTTGACCTCTAAGTGTGACCTTGACCTTTGAGCTAGAGACCTAGATTTTGCGCACTGCACACCGCCTCATGGTGTTTAACAATTATGCCATGTTATCTTAAAAAGTTTCTATGCATAAGGGAGATACAGCCCGGACAAGGTCTATAATGCTCATTTTTGACGTTTGACCTCTAAGTGTGACCTTGACCTTTGAGCTAGAGACCTGGATTTTGCGCACTGCACACCCTCTCATGATGTTTAACAATAATGCCAAGTTATTTTAAAAAGTGTCAATGCATAAGGGAGATACAGCCCGGACAAGGATCCGGACGGACACACTAACTCACTAACTAACTAACGTACAGACACGCAACCGCCACTGTGGTGACTATGTCGAGCTCACCGCAGGCAGGCCGAGAAAAATTACCCCTGTAGCTGTCATTAAAAAACTCCTGGTTTGCAGTTAAGCAACCAACTCATTAAAAAATCCCATCAAAAAATGTTTTTAGTGATTCTGAAAAGAAAAATCGTTTTTCTTTATTTTTGCTTTTTGTTTCCAGAACAAGCACACACAAATGTATAATTGCCAAATTGCAAACAAGCATATTGTTAAAAAGACCTTCTTTGTGACACTTTCATGGCAACCATTACTGGTGGCAAAGATTTCTATTTAAGTAATATGAGACAAGGCTGTGGCATACTTTCCAGCAGTTAGTTTGAATGGGTACTAGGAGGTTTAAAGACAAACTAGGAGCACTTTTGAAAAACTAAGAAAATAACTAGGAATACTTGAAAGCCTGGTGTACATTGTAGTATACAATCACATATAAATACATTTGTTAATACAGCAATGGGCTGTAATGCTGAAGTCATTATAAAGTATCTGTTCTGTTCTATAAAAGTTTCACAGCAGATACTGTATCTTCTTGTGAACATTTTATTTTTTACACAGTTTATACTTGTTGTTTATCTTTAATGTAGATGTGCGCTACTTGGCCATTAGTAGTCAAACAGAATTCAACTGAATGTAGAAGAGATGAAAAATTAGCAATGACAGCAGTTTTAAGACACATGTGTGCAAGTCAGCATAAGTTTGTATACATGGATGCAAGTTAGCATAAGTTTGTATACATGGATGCAAGTTAGCATAAGTTTGTATACATGTGTGCAAGTTAGCATAAGTTTGTATACATGGATGCAAGTTAGCATAAGTTTGTATACATGGGTGCAAGTTCGCATTAATAAAAAACCTGAATTCTGAGCTCAGGGTGGGGGGGGGGAGGGGCAAAGATCCACAGTGCAATAATTTTGGTGCTAAGTGGCTGATAACATCCCCCAGGAACTTTGAAAGACTGGAAATCTGGTATAAACCAGAAAACTTGCACCCTTACATATATCTGTGTGTGTGACAGTCAGTCTAATATAATTGATATGTTCATAATATATAAATATTCATATATAATTAATCCAATGATACAACATAAAACAGCCTTGACGAATGGGTGTGGCGTGTCTGTAATAAGCAGTGACAAGAATTAGATACATAATATTACACAAGTAGAATATCTGATACATAAAAAGTAGAATATCTAACAGTAAGTTTTATACGAATACACAATTAATCTATGACCCTGCTTTATAATAAGACACCAAAACTTATGTAACAGGAGCGCAAAATAAAATCTTAATACATATCAACACAATCATTCAGAGCATCTTACTATACAACTAAAACATGTTGTGTGGAGATTACACCCAATGTTTATAATACTTCGTAATACAAAACCACCATACTTTTACCATTAATTTTCATTCAATATCTGATAACCACAATAATTATACATTTAGCAAAAAGTTAACTACATTTGTTTAATTTTGCCTTAAATGCATTGAAAGCAAGTCATTTCATAGACACATGCCCCTCCCCACATTATTAGATCCTGAGGGCATAAAATCAACAACAACTACAACAACATGAAAACTGCAGAGTAAAAGTAAAAGATTCAATGTAACACTTAAAACAAAACAAAATATCAATGTTTCTGGGAGTCACTGTTTCTGTTTAAATCACATACCATTTCAAGCAACTGACAGGCACTCAAATGCACAGCAATCAAGCTTTCTAAAATCGAAATAACTAGGACAGCTACCACTTCAGTCAGACAGTATATGTCACACAGCAAAACAAACTAAAACCATTCAAATTTAAAAAATAATTCTATAACAACATTGTACAATAAAATGCCGAAAACATTTAGATCAAATACTAGTAGACATGGGTTTGAAAAGTGCCTAAATGGGTAAATTCCAAGATGGGTGTATCATATGATATCTTCATTAAAGGAGTTACGGTCAAGGTCAAATAGAGGTTGGGTGATATGTATGCATTAGGAATAGTCAAAGGCAACAACTGTATAAGTATCAAAGCAATAGATCTTTCAGCCAGGAAAAACATTGAAAACTTAGTGGAATAAGCCAAGTCATAAGGTCGAGACTCCTGAACCATGATAGTTTATCTTCTTCATGAAAATTTGTAATTTTAGCAGTTCTTATCTGACTATAAGAAATATAATGACTCAGATAAACTACTTATCCATATTATTATTATACAGAAAACTTTAACAGTTCTTATAAATGTGCCTTAAAGAGATATAATAATGAAAATATTGCAACAATTAGGAATGTATTATCATATATATATATATATATATAGATAGATATGCAAACAGATAACTAACAATATATCAACTAACATGTCAATACTTAACAAGTCTATAAAAACAATACTTCAAACAGAGATAAAGGTATAAGCTGATTGAAAGTTCTAACAAATTCAGACAAGGAAATTACCTGCATTGTTTAAATGGCTATAGCCTATAAGTATCTATTAAAAAAAAAAATTATCTTAATTTCAACAACGGCATCACGGAAAATGGACATGAAAATCAGTTGGTCTCATGACAAGAAACCTTTCACATTACATCATACATAAGAGCTGTTGAAAAGACAAGTGTAAAATATTCAAACATCAAAAAGGCTACATAGCCATCACAGTATTAGTGAGAAAGAGAAACATGTTAAAATAAATTAATGAAACAATAAATGATGCTTCAAGGAATGATTTGTGACAATAATGAAACTTTCAAACCAAACAGAAACATAACAATTAAATAACAAATGCTACCTATTTGAGCACACATCATGAGAACACTTAGGACACTTAGTGATCTTTAAATAAAACATGTCATACATTGTTTCAATAATTTTTATCATTATCAAAATTTTTGTTCAAAAGCGCACTTTTCTTTTCCTGACGTTATTTTAATATGAGGGAATTAATATAACCCATCCATCTAACAAAGTTATAACAATGTCTCCTGACAACAGACTAAACTTTGAAATATTCATACCTAACAGTGGTTGCACCATTAGCAGTAAGTAGTACAAAAACTGAACAATACCTAGAACAGTTTCTCTGTCATGTTTGATACTGATAAAATTAAAACCGTTATAATTAATATCATTTTAACATTAACATCAAGTAAATTAATCAAAATATAATAATATATTGATATTGTAAGCTTAAAAATGAAATTTGTAATCAGATACTTCCTGACAATTACCATCTCTTCTGGAAATCTTAAAGCCAAGAAAAAAAGTTGATTTCATTGGTTTCTGGACCTATTTCAGATTCTATGGAACTGAACTGATTTTAAAGCAACAAACAATACATACTTGGTCTCAAATTTTACATAAGATTAGTTAAATGAACTGACATCATACACAATCCTGCAAAGCATGAAATAATTGAAGCAATATAGTGTCAGAAACAATATATCCAATCAATTTGTGCTGTAAAGTCAGGTGACAGTAATTCTCCAATCAGAGTGTAAAAAAACATGCCAGTATGCAGAGTGGTCAGCCAATCAGATTCTTGCAAACACCTAAAATGTATAACCATCCCAGGATGCAGCCCATGTGACTGGTGTTAACCAATCAGGAGTTTGCGACAGAAAATCATCCATTTCTGGTGTTCGTTTTTCCTTGCTATGCAAATAGTGGCCCGCAAGACCAATGTCAACTATACCTTGATTGAGGTCATAGCCAGTAGGTACCTGAAACAAACAATAATATATGCACATACCGTAATTATGATTTTAGGGAGTTTTTAAATAAAGCAGTGATTATTGTTCAGTCTAATGCAGAGCATCAATCCAACCCTTTCCTTATCTTTCTACAAAATTATCGGTATTGTATTTTCCATTTCTCTCTATATGTTCATCTTTTGTAATTTACAACATGGTATCTAGACTAATATTGCTGTACACAAGGATAAGTAAACCATATGTCACTGGTAATGGTAAATGCAAATTTTTTGCAAGGTTAGATTTTTGAGATAGTGATCTATAAAATTATTTTCTGATACTTAATTATTACAGGAGAGCTTCAAGCAGAGCCAATGCTTGTCTGTTCACCACCTCAATGAGATCTATCCACCTATGAAGTTCCATGTTGCTACCTCTTATAGTTTCTGAGTTATGAGCTACATTTTAATTTTTCGAACGAGGATAATGCAGAAGCAACAGTGATCACAAAAGCTTGACTTTTTCTTAGAGAACAGAAAGCTAATAAAGTATAAGATTTAAAGTAAAAAGTCAATTATTCTTACTCCGAAGCTCAAACTAAATGACCAAGGACTGTCGGGAGCTTGTCCATGTGAATAGTACACAAAGTATGAAGTCTCGTTGATATCTGGCGGCATGGCTGATGGATACGGTTTATATTCACTCAGACTCCATCCTTCTAATGTTATACCATGGTGTGGACGTACTTGTAACGTAGTGTGATCTGGACCTAAGTTTGGATAAAAAAACAAGATTATTTAGTCCATGAGTTGCATAGATTAAGTGAGGTTTTTAAGAACATGTCACATAATATTGCAGTAATAAAACAAACTTAGGAAAAAAAGCCAATTCTTCATTCTTTCTAACAGAAAAAAATATCATTGGCCTCAAAATTTTGCCTACTACTTTGCATTGACTGCACACATGCAATTACACAAGCCCACAAGCATATTTACACACACTAATATTCTGTAGTTAAAACATAAAGATATGATATGTCTGGAAAATTCTGACTTTTTGATATCTTGAAACCCCTGCTACAAACATGTAGGCTTTCATTTCATTTTAATATCAGAATATAAATAAGGCTGAAAATAAAAATAAGTTTGTTTGGTGTGCTCCGACCCAGAATTTTAGCACTGGTAGAATATCTTTTTACTGCATAACAGCAGTAAAAAAATAAAATGCCCCCCCCCCCATTTTTTATTTTATTGCTAGGATTTTCGTGAGTAGGTAGGAGCACTCCAAACAAACTTATTTTTATATTCAGCCTAAACTATGAAAGAAAATTAGATAAAAGATACAGGTAAATACTAATCAATATGCAAACAGATAATTGGTAATGATAATATTAACTGACTGTCCATACATTCAGAAATAACTTGTAAACTTCACTCAATTTCCAAGTACTGGTGATCTAAAAAATTTAAACAAATACTTGCACATTAGTTTATTATATACACCAGTTTTGGTGAAGCTGTAACTAAGTAACAGATTCAAATAAAATGTAACTCACATGTTACTTCAAGAGAAAGCTTTGTAAAACCATTGCTATCCTTTTCCAAGCCAACTTTCTTGCATAAAACATCAGGTCTGTTGTGACTTTGTACCGGCACATAAGTACTTCGTCTATTATACAGAAAGTTTAAATAATAAGGTTGATAAACAAAGTGAAATTGGCATGTAAAGAAAGTTTACTTAGTATACAGAAGGTCAGATGCTGATTGATAAATTAATTTTTAATACTGTTGCAATAGTATATCTCAGAAATATACTTGTACATCTCTAGTCATTGCTAACAGCTAGCATTAGTTAAATAACTTGTTAAACAGTAAAGTTCTGGCATTTAAAAATCTAGGTAATTAAAAAGTCAAATTGCTATCATTGGATCTGATGACAGTCTTTGAATTAATGTTTTGTGACAGGTTGCCCTACTATATACTTTATGAAGGAAACTCTCTAAAACTAGGTTGTCCCCCAAAAGACTTAAAGAAGGAAAAAAACTCCTTTCGGCCAGGGGGCAACCCACTAATTCAAAGACTGGCTGATAAAACATATCTGAGTGACAGCATCATCCAAATTATCACATCTGCTTGGCACTCAGTATATACAGTCAAACCTATGATAAAGGCTGCCTTTGTTCACAGATTTAACTGTACATAATACAATAGGTTGGCAAATGGCATTTTACAAACATGTGTTTGAAAGCCCAGTTTGGATACTAATAAGTACATTATGAACTTACTACATGGAGGAGCAGTGGTGTAGGGGTAGAGGGTCAGACCCCGAACTCGGGAGTTTGTGGGTTTGAATCCCGTCAGTGGCAGAATTTGACCAGAATGTTCACAATTCTTTCATTCTGTGCGTATACTGGTCAGAATCCAGGAAGCAGTCATCGAGAGTAGTTAATATAAGTTATAAGAACTTGCTCTAAAATCGATGTAAAATAAATAAACTAATTAAACTAACTTACTCAGGATGAAACATGGCAATCAGAGGAAGAAGGTAAGGATATCCACAGTAGGGTTTAAGTTTGCATTCAGCTTGTTCCGCTGTCTGTACTTGTGGCATGAAGTCCTTTAGTTGCTTGTGTGCATTATAATCAAAGGGAAGTAACCATATACCGGAATCTTCAAATGTTTTAACCCCTTCCATATCATGTGCACGTCTTCTAGAATGCTGAAATAAAGTTTTTTTATCAAGTTCTAGTATGATGAGCTTCCTCAAGAATTTATTTTCGATAAGTATTCAATTATATTTACCTACCGGTACATGACCAAAATTCAAGTTAATAAATTACATGTATGTCATTATAAATATGAATTTTATACCAAGAATCTGAGTCTAATATAAAATAGCTTCATCTAGTGTGCTAAAAGTGTGAAATGGGTCATTTATTCAATTTATCTGAATTAATCCACGACTGGCTATAATTTGCATAAATATTAAGATTTTATTTTAAGATCAATTTGGTTTCATAGGTGATCTTAATATGAAAGTTTAACTGTACCCACGACATATAAATGATACATACCAAAGCTAACAATCTCATTGGTGAAGGCTCATCTACATTACCACTGTATGGGAACCCTAATGGTGTGAATATAATAGCTAACAGCCAGACCACAGTGACACCAGTCAGTATTGTAACCAGCTTCTTCAAATTTCCACAAAGATATAATAAACTGACCTACAAAATAATATATCAACAAAAACTATTCATTTATACACAGTGTTCCAATGAAAGCATTCTTTTATACATCATTATTCTTTGTTTGATTTGGTTTTATGCCCCTTTTCAACAGTCAGAGTCATATGAGGCAGACAGTTCATCTAACAATCGTTCCTGGGAAGAACCAGTACCAGATTCCCATTCTCCGTAAGCAACTGCCTACTTTCTCACTTAAAGAGACATGGTTGGTAGAGGGGCTCGAACCCACGACCCTCTATCAGTAAGACTGCAAGAGGTTACAGTAATTTTAATTAAAGCAACCTTAACCACTTGATCACAAAGGCTGGTCTATACATCATTCACTCAATACTATAATTCATTGGAAGCAAATAATCATTGGTGAGACAAAGTCTCATTATGTATAAGGTAGTCTACAGTACAGCAAAATGGTAAGGATAGGTGATAGTCAAGCATGGATGCCCTTTAAACATCAAGAGAATAGTAAGACCTTGACCTTTGACCTAGTATCAACCTTAAAATCAATAGAGGTCATCTACATGTGATGAACAACCTTCCAACCAAGTCTGAGGATTATAGGCCAAATCATTCTCTAGTTAGTGTAGGACAAGTTTTTTTGCGTTGTTGGACACTGTGATCACAACCTCCCAAACCAGGTCAGTGGGCCTTAGGCCCAATCCGTCTCTAGTTATTTGTCGGACATGGTTTTGGGGTTGAAGGACCTTCACTTAGACCTACAGACCTCAAAATCAATAGGGGTCATCACAATAGGATGTCCAAACTCCCAGTAGTGCAAATTGTTCTATTGTTGATGATCAAACAAGTTTTTTTGTGTTGAATGTCACTGTGACCTTGGCCCTTGATCTACTAATCTCAAAATGAATAGGGGTTATCTACATGTAAAGGCCAACTTCCCAACCAGGTCTGAGGACCTCAGGTCAAATGTTCTCTAGTTACTGGTCGGATAAGGTTTGGTTATGGACAGACTGACCGATATACCCTGGCTTCTATGAACGGGGCATAATTAAGGTGGTATGCGACCTTTCCCCGACATCATGGGTCAAAAATCGACTTTTCTCCGATTGTTCTGAAATTTTGCACAATTGTAGTATAGCATGTTCTCCGATTTTTGTTCGTTTTATCTTTCTGTTTTCCTGCCTGTTTCCTAGCAACGCCACGTCTAATATCAGAGGTGTAAAATCGACCTTTTACATGCAAAATTGGTTCAAACATACTGCAATGGTAATTTCAGATACACCAACTCCAAGCCCTCTATCTGCTGAATAAGCTCATGTAAGTTTTAATAGGGTTTTGTCGTCACTATTTTCCTGGGGGGACGCTAAGCACTAAAAATACGACCGTTTTTTCACCAGTAATTTTAACCCCGAACTATATTTCAGTGTATTTTTGGTAAACGGAAGTTGATTCAATCAATTAATGAATAACATATTAATATTGTGGAGATGTTAACGACCAATTATAAAATGTAAAAATAATATGCCATCGCGCATTATTTTTCACAAAATTGCAATATAGTAAAGTTCGAACATCATGAATAACGTTCTTGAAATTGTTACGTCACGCCAATATTCAACTTATTTGTATTAACGTCAGCCTACAATTAGCTTGACGTAACACTTTCAACAACGTTATTCACGATGTCCAAACTTTACTATATTGCAATTTTGTGAAAAATAATGCGCGATGACATATTATTTTTACATTTTATAATTGCTCGTTAACATCTCCTCAAAATCAACATGTTATTCATTAATTGTTTGAATCAACTTCCGTTTACCAAAAATACACTGAAATATAGTTCGGGGTTAAAATTACGGGTGAAAAAACGGTCGTATTTTTAGTGCTTAGCGTCCCCCCAGGAAAATAGTGACGACAAAACCCTATTAAAACTTACATGAGCTTATTCCGCAGATAGAGAGCTTGGAGTTGGTGTATCTGAAACAATATGAACCAATTTTGCATGTAAAACGTCGATTTTACACCGCTGACATTCATCGTGGCGTTGCTAAGAAACGGGTCGGAAAACAGAAAAAATAAAACGAACAAAAATCGAAGTACATGCTATGCTATCAGTCTGTAAAATTTCAGAACAATAGGAGAAAATTCGATTTTTGACCCATGACGTCGGGGAAATGTCGCATACTACCTTAAGCATGCTTATAATTAGAAATTGCAATGAGTTAAATAAATCATAAAAGATCAACAACTTTACTTACAATGTAACCTGATAAGAATATCATGAACACTGAACATATGACACCAATAGCTATATCAGAGTTCACTTCTGTGCCTGACCTTCCTAGTATAGGTAGGAAGAGAATCATCAAAGCATTTCCTATATAGATCGTGATCAATGTTGGTGGAAATAAGGAAGCTAAATGTAAACACAGAAACCTGAATGGATAATCTGAAACAGAGAAAAGAAAATGTGTTATCTTCTTATATATTACTGTGGAATCACTAATTTTCATTGGGGATTTAATTTCGGGGATTTTGTGGGTCTGCTCATCCACGAAATCAAATCCCCATGAATTTAAATGCATAGAAAAGGCATTTTTTTCAAAAATCAAAATCCAAGAATACCTGTCTGCACGAAATAGCCATTTTTGTAAAAACCACAAAAATTGAGCCAAACGAAAATAAATGAAAACACAGTTTATAATGAACATAGATTTATTTAAGCTCCAATGAGGGTACTCTGTGGTTGAGTGGTTAAGGTCTCAGACTAGAAATCATTAACCCCTCACCACCGTGAGATCAAAATTACCCCCCTCACCACCATGAGATCAAAATTAACCCCTCACCACCATGAGATCAAAATTAACCCATCACCACCATGAGATCAAAATTAACCCCTCACCACCATGAGATCAAAATTACCCCCCTCACCACCGTGAGATCAAAATTAACCCCTCACCACCATGAATTCAAAATTAACCCCTCACCACCATGAGATCAAAATTAACCCCTCACCACCATGAGATCAAAATTTACCCCTCACCACCGTGAGATCAAAATTAACCCCTCACCACCATGAGATCAAAATTACCCCCCTCACCACCGTGAGATCAAAATTAACCCCTCACCACCATGAGATCAAAATACCCCCCTCACCACCGTGAGATCAAAATTACCCCCCCTCACCACCGTGAGATCAAAATTACCCCCTCACCACCGTGAGATCAAAATTACCCCCTCAACACCGTGAGATCAAAATTAACCCCTCACCACCGTGAGATCAAAATTAACCCCTCACCACCATGAGATCAAAATTAACTCCTCACCACCGTGAGATCAAAATTAACCCCTCACCACCATGAGATCAAAATTAACCCCTCACCACTGTGAGATCAAATCCCACTCATGTGATGAAGCCATCCAGCTAGCATACTGAAGATTGATGTTTCTACCTATGTGTACACTTGGGATCTTCTTCCAACAATAAAGCTCAAAAAGTCAACAAATGACCCTGGCTGTCGGTGCGACATTTATCCCCCAAAAAAATTAATCTCGATGAGATAAAAAGGATTGCTTTGTTAGATTCATCTGGAAAGCCATGCGGTTATAAAACTTCATAAAAATTCAGACTCTGAGCTCAGACTTACAGCACAGTATCAATTCAAGCTGCAAGTACATTTCATTTTCTATGCTAGGAGACTTAACTCCAGAGTTTCATAGGCTCGTGGCTAGTACTCATGTTGATTGTGATACTAGAATTTAAGCCAAGAATTTCAGAGTAACTGACATCCTCTCCTTAAAACCTATGTGCATATGATACTTAATTATAATACATACATGAATGAAGAGTTTCATGTGTACAATTTTTATGTGATGTACCGGTAAGTATAAATGAAATTGTAATTGATAGATTAAACATACCAGTTGTCATTTCTAGTTTATTAATTGGAAAAAATAAAAATGTATCATCATCACATGAACAAATTGGATTGTCAAAACAAAACAAAGCAAAGTAAAAACCATACTTAGAGGCTTTAAAAATACAAGTTTGATATTATGTAAGAATTCCAGATGGTTTAAATTGATTACATCAATGAAGGACACAAACAAATTTTATCATATTTCAATAAATTCATTGACAAATGCATCCAGTTAAAATTACTAATATTTTACCGTTTTTAAATAGGAAAGTTTAGAATATCAAATAGGTGTTTTCAAGTGAAGCAAATAAATATGTAATACACTTAAAAATTTGTGTTTATAAGCAGTCGATAATAAATTAATTCTATCCCATACCTTTCCAATTTCTATTTTTGAATACCCACAAGGTTCTGTCCCTTATAAATAGGGGTCCTAATACGAACAACATAGGGAAGAAAGCACTTCCAATGCCTTTAAGGGTCAGTGCAAGCATCAATAAACTCCAGATGGTTAAATTGGCTTCAAAAAACATCTGTTCATTGTACCATCTACTATTACCCTGAAAGGTCAGATACAATATATTAGTTACTTGATCAAAGGTCGAGTGGTAACCAGCTGGACTACTTAACAAAATGTCATGAGTTCAATTCTTGGCTCCGACTTTCGCAATTCTCAGGGATGCTTTTTCAGTGTCCTTATCCGAACTACCGAGCCAAGTACTGTATATAAAAATTCACAGGAAAAATGGCGAGGCCTATATGGGTCACCGGTGATTTACATCAGACACGATAAAGAACCAGGAAAAACTATTAAACAAGAGGGCCATGATGGCCCTATAAATGCTCACCAGGAGAAAAGGTCATTTGGAGATTAACATTGTTGAAGTTTTCTATACGAGTCTAAGTAAGATCAAGTGACCCATCTGAGCCGTTTTTTATCCCATGGCCATTATATGAACAGATTTTAAAGAGGTCCATTAGACAAAGCTAGATACCAAATATCTTAGCTCTAGGCCTTGTCACTGGTTTTGGAGAAGATTTTTTTAAATTTTCCTATATAAAATAGATTAAACCCCAGGGCAGGGCTAATTTTGACCCCGGGGCCATAATTTGAACAAACTTGGTAGAGGTCCACTACACAATGCCACATACAAAATATCTAAGCTCTAGGCCTTGCGGTTTCGGAGAAGAAGATTTTTTAAATTTTCCTATATAAGTCTATATAAATCAAGTGACCCCCGGGGCGGGGCCAATTTTGACCCTAGGGCAATAATTTGAACAAACTTGGTAGAGGTCCACTAGACAATGCTACATACCAAATATCTTAGCTCTAGGCCTTGTGGTTTCGGAGAAGAAGATTTTTTAAATTTTCCTATATAAAATAGAATAAACCCCAGGGCAGGGCCAATTTTGACACCGGGCCATAATTTCAACAAACTTGGTAGAGGTCCACTAGACAATGCCACATACAAAATATCTAAGCTCTAGGCCTTGCGGTTTCGGAGAAGAAGATTTTTTAAATTTTCCTATATAAGTCTATATAAATCAAGTGACCCCCGGGGCGGGGCCAATTTTGACCCTAGGGCAATAATTTGAACAAACTTGGTAGAGGTCCACTAGACTATGCTACACACCAAATATCAAAGCTCTAGGCATTGTAGTTTTTGACAAGAAGATTTTTTTAATTTCCTATATAAGTCTATGTAAAATCAAGTTACCCCCGGGGCGGAGCCAATTTTGACCCTAGGGGAATAATTTGAAAAATCTTTGTAGAGTTCCATTAGACAATGCTACATACCAAATATCTAAGCTCTAGGCCCTGTGGTTTCAGACAAGAAGATTTTTTCAGTTTTTTCAATTTGTTGCCATAGCAACCAGAGTTTTTAATGAAATTTAATTTTTTGAACAACTTTGAAAGGGGACTACCCAAGGATCATTCCAGCCAAGTTTGGTTGCAATTGACATAGCGGTGTAGGAGGAGATGTTGTTTTAAGTAAACATGGACGCCACGTATTCGTAACGACGCACGATGGACGCCGGGCGATCACAAAAGCTCACCCTGAGCACATTCGTGCTCTGGTGAGCTAAAAAGAGTAGGCATATAAATGCCTGGTTCTCCTGTATCTTATCTCCCCTCTTTCTTGGGTGGCTCTTAAATTACCATAGCTGCTGAATGGGCCGTTTAGGAACAGATAAAATAAATAAATAAACATTACCATGGTTACATAATCCTACCTTTAACATATTATCCAGGAGATAGTCATGAAGCAGTATCACATTGATAAAAGACGGCAAAACAAATAGTGGAATAATGTTGTAATTATGGGTAAACCAGCTCATATTTCTCCCTAACATTGTCACAATCATTGCCATGGCAACCGATGTCAAGATAATCACAAACCAGGTCAAGGTCATGCAGAACATTGCAGCAAGTAAGTTCCTGATATATTTCACATCATGATGATCTAAAAGATTAACTAATTGATAAATTGGGCTTTTCTAACCAAAGTAATTCATTATAGTCAATCTTGTATTAAGAGACCACCCTACGGAAAGATTAAAAGTGGTCTCTTAATATAATGCTCACTTTATACAAACCTTAAGTTTCAGATAATAAAACTATGACACATATCAAAGTTACAGCTGTATTGTTTCATTTCCCTTCATGTATATACATGCACAAGTATAGTCTCTATGCAGCAGGGCACTACAAGTCAATAGGTACCGGTAATATTACACCAAGTTACATAATTGCTTTCACAAAAGGTTTCATCCCTTGATGTTTTTCAAGCATCACTTCACAGTCTGGCACTGTCCCTTAAAGCCAGACAATATACATCTACAATACTTTTTTTCTTCTAATTCAAATGTTACAGGACTTAAAACACATTGTTCTTTTCTTTTTCTTTGCTTAATAAGATCAGTAACAAACAAATAGTTAACATTTTATTGAGAATTATTGTATTGATTAAAAACCCTCTCATATGTAAAGTTCATTTCAACAAGAATAAGAATTAACAGAATACTTGATGAAGATTTGTATTGATCCATTGACTACAGTCCAATTGACTGGAAAAAAAACATGACTTCACAGATCTTTGTGGGGAAAAACAGAAAGAAATTAAGCATGTGTTATATAGAGAAATGACAGACAGCTTTAAGCCAACATCTCCTACCTGAGTTATCAATATTAACTGTCACATTAAGTTATTGTCCCTTACCTGAATTATCAATATTAAATTGTCTGCGGATAATCCTGAACAATATTGCAGCCATTAATGCACTGTTGATCACCACGGCAACTCTCTGGGGATAATATATCATTGCATATCCAAGCAGATCAAAGAATATCATTGTACCATCTTTCTCATCCCCAGGATTAGCTAGACGAGGACTTGATGAAAGTTTGAGCAATATGGCCAACAGATTTTCTCCTGAAAGAGTATAAGATTTAATTATACAGTTCTTTAGATTTAAATGTTGAACATTATGTTAAAATAGGCTAGGCGTCTCCATGTTTATGTGGTTAAGGTCTCTGACAAGTATTCATTAGCCTCTTTCAGCTGTGAGTTTGAATCCCATCTGGAGCAAAATATTTATATGTGAGGAAGCTTTCCAGCTAGCTTATGAACAGTCGGTGGATCTATCCAGGTGTATGCCTAGGGTTTTCATCCATCATTTAAGCCAAATGATCTAAGATACATGTATTCTTGCAATTTTAATCTCAATTTCTACTGTAATTCTGTGTTTAAGAATGGTAAACTTTAAAAGCAGATAAAGCTCAATTGCAAAATCTCTATAACTCAAGGTGCAACTGAACTTCATGAAGAATAGGACAGAAAATTTTGCCAAAGAAGTTTTTTCCTGGGCATTCAGAGAGCCATGGAAATTGACATAAAAAAATAACTTTAAGAACCAGACCTGTTTTATCTCTTTATCCTTAAGAGAATCATATTACATATGAATGAACCAGTTCCTTACAAACATATAGGTCAGCTGGTGCTTTCTTGTAGTACAAATTAATTTAATTTGAAGGAACAATACTCAATCAGATTTGAAACCTAAACAGATGAAACAAAATTCAAGACATAAAGGGTTTTAAAAAGTAAGTCAAAGACTTTATGTCACTTCTTTTCCATTGTACAAAGGATAGCAAAAACTGACTTACCTCCCCTTTGCATACAGCCAGGTTGTATAAACTTGTTCAGATCATTCTGGGTATGATAGACATAGCCATTTGTTATATAAGCTATATCTAGTCCTTAAATGAAAAAAAAACATATGTTATACAATATCTGTAAAACCTGAAGAATGTAAATCTGGTTTACAACAATAATTTATGCTTGCAGACCTAGGTAATTACAACCAAATGAAATTATGATAAATTTTAATGTCTTACATTATATTGTTGTAATAATTTGTGCTTCTGTTTTATGGTCAAGAGGGCAAGAGGCCTCATTTACTGAAAACACTTTGTATTGTATTACAATCTTAATTTAAAAAAAAACTAATTTTATTAAGTGACTGTGACTAAGCAAAAAAATGGCCAATGAACAGGATGTTGCAAAGAAATCCACTGACAATGAAATTCATTTTACTTACTTTTAGTACAACAACATTAACATTATTTCAGAAATGTCTATATTTAAATGTGAAGCTCGCTTGAACAAAGTAGCATATCGTACCTGGAATTTCACCAAAATCTCTGTATATTCTATAATCAGTATCAGATGGTATAATTCCAGACTGAAATAATTCCTGACCAAGTATAGTACCACTGGGGTATGGGGCAGCCTCTGCATAAGCTCTGGTCAACCAGGGATGTAATGGACCTATTTGATTAAAAAAAAGGGTTGTAACAAAATTCAGTTATTTACATGATATGGAGACTCAAACATTATATTTATGTAAATTATTTAATGTGACACAACTTATTGGCAAAACATTTCTATGTCTCCTCTATTGCATAACCAAAAATATATACACTTACCTTTTTGTACTATTAAAACTAATATGAGGACAGTGCAACCTCTCTAGACCAAATACCTTTTGGAGCAGCAAAATTATGCTGTTGTTAAGAGGTTGTTGCTCTAGAGATTTTATAGTTAAATCGTGAAGTGGGGAAAGATCATGCTGTTGTTGCAGAAAGGTTGTTGCTCAAGAGAGGGTCACTCTGGAGAGGTTATACTATATAAAACATACAGATCTGAACCTTCACAAAATGTAATTTATTGTTATGCCATTTATAGTAATTTGTCAAAATCTTTAATATGAGTAAAGTAGTCATACTTGATCATTATGTCTATTTATTATACAACATTTGATTAATTTATCATGTTAATCATTTACAAATGATAAGATGTTTCAAACAATTTATTCATTTTTTCTCAACTTATTTGCAAAACATTTCAATGTCTCCTCTATTACATAATTACATATATACACTTATCTTTTTATACTATCAAAATAAATTCCTTTTAAATACTAGTATAAAACACACATATTTGTAAAAATTTGCAAAAATTATAAATAAAACGTAAAAACACAAGCCTGACAGTCACATGTCATACATACCAGTTTGAAAGACAAGTTCCCAACCACCATTACCAGCAGAATCAATGTTTACAAAAGCTTTAATTGACTTTGCCCAGGGATGTTTAGTGATGAATCCATGACTAGCCTAAAACATACCAGAATATAACAAATCCAATTAATTAGACTGTTTGTCACGGCGAGACACTTTTTCGATTTGCCCGTCCTGCACAGAGAGGATGGCCCTTCTGAATTTGTTGAAGAAATCGGCCAACCAAAAGGCCAAATAAGTAAGCTAGAATGTACCGGTAGCATGATAGACAAGAATAGATATGATAGACCATGATAGAACATAATAATCCGGAACAGAGCAGAAAAGAATACAGTCAGTAATGTTTTAGTAACACTCTGATTTTAGACTATGAAGCTTTAAAAATGCATCTTAGGCTGAAAATAAAAATAAGTTTGTTTGGAGTGCTCCTACCTACCCATGAAAATCCAAGCAATTAAATAAAATTAAAGATTTTTTTTTTTTGTAAACCCACCTACCCAGTGCTATGATTCTGGGTATGAGCACTCCAAACAAACTTTTTTTCAGCCTAAAAGTATTACTAAGGCTATACATGCATATTCTTCTAGACAGTCACTGCTCAGGTTTTAGTTCAGAGGTACATTTTCACATTGCTACCACTAATGATTCACTTTCAATGCTTGGATGCAAACTAATGTATAAAATGTACATGAACCTGAGAGGGCCCTCATTTGACGTTTTTTGGGGCCGAATTTCGGCCCCATTCCCCTCCTAGAATAATATACTTTTTTCCCTTATTTTTGAAAAAAATTCCCCTAAAAAAACAAGAGGGCCAAGATGGCCCTATATCGCTCACATGACAATCACTGTTCACTAATTAAAACATTGTTTTGAACCGGTGACCTAGTTTTTGACCCCAGACGACCTATGTTCGAATTTGTCTTACATATCATTAAGACAAACAGTCTGACTAGGTTTGGTGAAGATACGATCAAAATTTGACATCTACAGTGTTAATAAGGTTTTCCTTAGATTTGACCTTGTGACCTGGTTTTTGACCCTAGGTGACCCATATTTGAACTTGTCCTAAATATCATTAAGACAAACAATCTGACAAGGTTTGGCCAAGATCCAAAACCATAACATTTAGAGCTTTTACAAGATTTTTACCTAAGATTTGACCTTGTGACCCAGTTTTTGAACCCGACAGACCCATGTTCATCCTTGACCCACATATAATTGAGGAAAACATTTTGACAAGGTTTGGTGAAGATCCAATTAAAACTGTGACATCTACAGTGTTAACAAAGTTTTCCTAAGATTTGACCTGGTGACCTAGTTATTGACCCCAGATGACCCATATTTATACTTGACCGTTATATCATTAAAACAAACGATTTGACAAAGTTTGGTGAAGATCCAATAATAACTGTGAAATCTACAGTGTTAACATGGTTTTTCATAAGATTTGACCTAACAACCTAGTTTTTGACCCAAGATGACCCATGTTCGAACTCGTCCAAGATATTATGAAGACAAACATTCTGACAAGGTTTCATGATCATCCAATCAAAACAGTGACTTCTAGAGTGTTCACAAGGTTTTCCAGCAATTTGCCCTTGTGACCTAATTTTACTACAGAAATGACCCATTATCAAACTTGACCTACATATTATTAAAATAAACATTCTGACAAAGTTTCATGAAGATAAAGTCAAAACAGTGATTTCTAAAGTGTTCACAAGGTTTTCCCTTATTTGGCCCTGGTGACCTAGTTTTTGACCCCAAATGGCCCAATATCGAACTCGTCCGAGATTTTGTTGATATTAATGTTCTGACCCAGTTTTGCTAAAATTGAGCCAAAAATGTGGCCCCTAGTGTGGTCACAACAAAAAGTTTGACGACGCACGACGCCGGACGGAGAGTGATCCTAATAGCTCACTTTGTGACATGTGAGCTAAAAAAAAGAAATTCCCCTTTTTCCTTAAAATGATGCAAAATTCCCCTACCTGAGGACCCCGGGCCCCTTCCCTAAAGTGCAGCTAGGGCCCTGTAATACCACATCACAGCTGTTCAAGTGAATTACAAAAATTAAAATGTTTTGCGAAGGAACGAACATTCATGGATCAAATGATTTTGTCAACAAATAATGCAGCAACTTTATAGTACATGTATGGTTTTGATGCCCATAATCTGAATATCTAATGTTGCACCATTATACGTGAATTTATACAATTTTTAATCAAATAACACCATGACACTTACAATATTGATTTGAATAATATATTTATCATCTTTTTTTAAATACCTTTTGACTTACATGTACTTAGTTACTAGGGCTGTCCCGATGAAGATCTCAGCCGATACGATACGTATTGCGATACAATACTAGCGATATGCGATATCAACGATACGATATAAAAGTACTTCAAAGTAATGAAAAACGTTGTAATATTAATGTTTTGGGGAACTTTGCACACTTGTTTGGTGCTAGAAAGTCCTAATTAACTGTTAAAAGGTGTAAAACTAAATTTGTGTCGTATGTGAATTTGATTCACATATGATGTTAGTTGATATTGCGGAAATAAAATAATTATGAGAAATATAAACTAGTTTTAATCCCTGTCCTATAAATGACCTTATATCAATAATAGAACCTAGTCATATAAAATTATTTAGAGAATCAGGGTTATGATTGTTAAATTTATTAACATAACTAAATTAATAATGAATTTCTGAAACCTTCAACTTGGATGTTATGATGACGAGACATATGTGTTCTAAGGTTGCTAGTCCTACTATACTTGACATCGCGTTGACACTTCTAAAGAAAACTACGTGTTTCTTTGTTTCATCAATCGGCAAACCAAGATGCTGACATATTTTTATGTAAAATTACATAGTGGCGTAATATAATTTATAAGTCAACATCTACTTGATATCTATTTAAATATTCGCATCGAATGTGTTGTCTAGCTTTACATGACGCTGCTAATGTCGATAAATACAGATGGAATCCCGGATAGTAGTTGCGTAAGCATTGTCGACGATGATATGAGATTAAATTCGCAAATCTAGTTCAGTTGTTCAGCATTCTAAGAGTTTTTTATATATAAATAAAAAAACGTGATACGGCCGATACGGGACCTTCCGATACGATACGCATATCGTTCAGGACTGTACCGGTATGTTCCGGTACGCGGCCATATCGGGACAGCCCTATTAGTTACAGAGAAGCATTATTCAATGAGAACAAATAATTTTAAGAGTTTGTTTATAAAAATGAGGCATATCTAATATCAACTACTAGAAATAATTGATTAAAGAGAAAAGTAATGTAATTAGATGAATAAATCAATAGTTTGTTGAAATGTTAATAATTAATTCAACATCAATTATTGTCGAGAGTACCTGCAGCAAATTTTCTTCAGCCCCATTGAACAAGAAGATAATACTGTGATGTATTGGTTCTTTGGATTGTGACAACACACGCAGAATCTCTAACATCACAGAACAGCTGATAGCATTGTCTCCAGCACCTTTAGAAGTAATATTGATTAATTGATTACAAATGTTCTATAAAATCAATCACAGCATCCTTCAAACTTCAAGTTCTTGCAAGTTAATTTGTATGAGCTGTATCATCTAATTTGAAGATCAAAAACTAAAGAAGCAACCAGATTTGAAATTACTTCACATTAAGCCATTATTTTACAAAATTAATTATGCAGTTCACTCTCTTAAGGACATATCCGTTAAGTTGCTATTGCGCAATGTAGTGCGCATCCGTGACGTGACACATGATAACAGAAACATTTTAATCGAAAAGAAAATGGGGGTCGCGGTGCTTGTTTCTGAGTTATCTTCCCTTGTTTATGACATTTTGCTTTATTTATGTCATTTCAAGGGCAGATTACTCATACATAAATACCATATTTTTACTTTTGGTTTATGTTTCTCATTTCATTCTTGGTCAAAATACGAAATTTCATGCAATTCCATTAAATATTTTTATTAGCTTTTTTCAGTTGAAGTTAACAGACTGACAATTCTTCAAAATTAAACCAAGGACTTATATACATGTATACATGGATTCGCAACTTCCGTATTAACAGTTTAAAGTAATCAAATCCCGCGATAATAAGACGTGAATCAACGGGAATACATGCTATTGTTTACAAAAGCGTAAATACGAAAATATCCGTGATAATCCGAATGTTAATAACAGCGAAAATATCCGTGGTATTCCGAATATTTAATCTTGGAGACGAAAGAATTATAATAGATGTCAGCCATCTTGGAATTTAAAATGTTCGACTGATGCCGTTTTCAATGCTTATACTTAGACTTTGTGGATTATAAATGTATCCCAATATCTTTAAGGATTTTGTTGCATCCTTTACCAATTTCCCATGCCCAATTGCCAGAGTTTTTTTAGTATAATAAAATTTGTAAACACCCAATTACAGCTGTCGGACATTGCCGAGTATATAGCAATGCATTGTGGGATCATCGAACGATATTGTTTGAGCTATTTTTAGCAGTTGCGAATCCATGTATGTATATACGTCCTTGATTAAACCAAGTTTTAGGAAAATTGGCATTGGTTTCGGTAAAGAAGAAACAAATACAAAAACACTCATTAGCAGTTCTTGAAATTGTGGGCAATTGCATGAAAAGAAGTCGGCTACATAAAAAGGAAAATAAATAAGACCTTGTTTTCCTACATTAGGAATTATCTGCCCTTGAAATGACCAAAAATGAGCCAAAATGTCACATTCAAGGGCAGATAACTCAAAAACGAGCATCATGACCCTCATTTTGGTTTATCTTAAAATGTTTCTATTATCATATGTTATGATCATGCAAAGTTTTAAAATAATCTCTCCATATGTTTTTATTTTGCTTATATGCCTATGTGTAAAATTGGGGAAACTGTCAGATATGTCTTTAACATCAAAATTTTGTAAAATAATTCTTGCACTGTGCTGCTTGTATACCTAAGGTCTCCCTCTACCGTAAAAGATTGAATAGTTGTCATTTGATCCTGGCTGTTGAAGCAATGTTAATTAAACCTCAGTAAATATAAATCAATTAACTTTATTTTTAGGACACAATTTGTTGACAGTCACAGGAATAATTATATTCTTGTTTTTACATAGATCTGCTAAAAGTGTGTTTTTTTTCACTTAAAGGTTAGCAAGAAGCTGAAATAACATATTTAATAACAAGGCCAAATTTATTGGTATTAAATAATGTATGAGTTTGTTTGTATTAGTTATCACGGTGACCCATCAAGATAAAGGCTATGTGCTTTCAATCTAAATACCGACCAATAATTAAACACTATTTTCTGATAACAGGATTGATGTAAGCTGAGTAAACAAGATGAAGCAGTTTATTATGAGTAAAATATTATAAACTAAAAATATCAGCCAAGTTCAACTAAATGGTACATGCAACTAAGAGTAAGATACATTACCTGGACTATCAACTGCACTGTCAAAATGACAACTCATCAATAAGCTATGCTCCGACCCAGTTTCAGACTGTAACCTTACGACAGCGTTCCTTATATTCCTGTACACGCTGACAAAATCAGATAAAAAAGCAATGTCAAATGTTCCTGTTGCATTCTGCTCGTCAAGTTGAAGCTGCTTAGATGGAAGGGCATCTTGTTTAATTTTTTTAAGTTCATCAATTATGTAGCCATAGGCAAAAATCTCATTAGCATCACTCCCAACAACTCTGGGTCCGTGCAGAGCAAATTTCTCTAAATGATGTCTAGCATTCGTTTCATAAAATACATCCTTCGCCGATCCCGGCGCTTGAGTTAAGGGCTCTGGAAATTCAGTAATACGATGCTGAACAAATACCAATATTGCAATATAATAGACACATATAACTAGGAAAATAATACGTCCATCAAATATCGCTTTAATATCCTTTGAATCACGTTCCTTATAGCTATAATCATTGCCGTTCTTATACGAAAAATCTGAATTTCCGTGTCGTTTCCTAACTTCACTGGGCGCAGCCATCTTGGATAAAACGAACTAAAACCAATGCGGGCCGGATTTGATGATATTTAGCCACTACTTTGGCTCTTGGATACAGATAAACAACGATCGATGCACGCACGTGTGAACTCGGGTTTTTTCAATGGAATTATTATTCTGTCTTATTACTTGTTTTACAATCATTGAATAAAGACTCGTTATTAAACGAACGTATATGATTTTAAAATAATTTGATACGCTATTCATCTTATGTCCCCGTTCCTTTCGTTATTTATAGATCGATCTAGCCTTTTTCAGAATAAATATTTGTGCATATACAAATTTGTGTTTAGACTCGTTGATTTTTTTCAGTAGCGCTATATATATAAACATAATTTACAATTTTCCAATATTATCTGTAATTTTACCGTTGTATGTGACGGGTAGGCCTAATGCATTGATGAAAACCATGCACCATGGTTTCGGTTGTGTTTGCAAAAAATCAATGTAGCCTATAATTTAATTATATGCGTAAGTCAAGTGGTGACAATGCATTTCAAATGATCTCGAATAGAATTGGATCTATTTGGACCGACTGACTATGATTATGGGCGTTGGAAGGACTTTCAGTCAGCTAGGGAGGGGGCTAATTCTAGAATCACTCGATTATTGTGTACTGCAGAAATTATTGGAAGAGTGGCCCTCTATCACCTCCGGTACTTACAGGACTGATTCAAAAGTTTTCAAAGCCAACTATAAGTGGTGAACCCTATATTCAAAATGTAATGGAGCCTGTCGCTAATCTAAGTGTCTTTATGCACCAGAGATGTGTCACGTTCAAACATTTGGAACTTGACAAGCAGCATCAATTTGGAACACCTACTTTTAGGTTATCCCTAAACTATTGATTGCTGTTACGGGACCAAAACTTTTAATTGTGGGTAGGTTTAGGTATTTTATTCTTGAATTGAAAACGAAAGGCTGTAGGTTATTATAATTACTACTAACTCCGCAAAGTACCTTGGAATCACCATAACACCTGATCTATCCTGGAACCAGCACATTAACAATATTACACGTAAGGCTAACTTAACTTTATCTTTTCGACGCCGCAACATAGGGTCATGTCCACAGCAAGCTAAGGCATCTGCAGGACGTATGTTCGACCCTCAGTCGAGTACGCTTCAACAGTCTGGTCACCCCATGCAGAAGGCCTCATCCAACAGCTTGAGATGGTTCAGAGAAGAGCTGCTAGATTCGTCAAGCGAGACTTCAGAAGAACAAGTAGCGTATCTGCAATGATCACAGACCTGAAGTGGGACACTCTACAAAGACGCAGAGAACATGCAAGGCTTTCCATGCTCTTCAAAATCCAACATGGACTGGTTGAGGTCACACCAGGGTCCGTATTCACAAAGCATCTTAAGATTTTCTTTAACTTAAGTCGAAATTTTTACTTAAGTGGAAATATTTTCATGGTAAAAGTTTGTAAACCAGTCATCAAAAGTGTGAAAATGAATAATCATTTTCATAATTGGCATCTTTAGAACAAAGTCAAATTCATATTATTGTGATTTCCTCCTTTATATTAGTACAAAAGAGTTAAGGAAAAAGTCGAATTTAAGGAAAAATATAACTTAAGTAAAAAAATTACTTAAGATGCTTTGTGAATACGGACCCAGATCCACCTCTACGCCCATCTAGATCTACCAGGTACAACAACCAACAACAAACTCAGCTGTCCACTGCAAAAGCATCCTACCAACATAGCTTCTTCCCAGCTAGTATATCGTCCTCAACATTTTTTAAAAGACAGTCTTATGACATATAAATGTTATGTATTTTCTTCATCAATAATTCATTTTAAAAAGTTTTATGTCTATCTTCTATTGAGGTCAAACCCCTCGCGGGGACTTAGACCTTGCACGCGTCAACCGACAAGAGAAATTAGTAATTAAGAAATTGGAAAAAGTAAATTTAAGAGATATAAAAGTAAGAACATCAGAAAAGGTTAAAAATAGGTTAAAAACAGGGCAGGTGGTTTTATGGTGAGATACGTTCAATCTGGCTTACAGCCTGACTGAACTGATGGCCTGGCAAGTTGACAATGCCTGGAGGGAGAGCATTCCAGTGAACAATGGTACGGGGATAGAAGGAATACTCACGGCAGTCTACAGAAGTTGGGATAATCTGGAATGCTTGAGAATGAGAATGTCTAAATGGTCTGATGAGTGGTTTTACATCAGCTGGAATGGGGATGGCAGCCTGACTATATATGATGTTGTGAAACATAACCAGGCGCTGGTCAATGCGGCGAAGGTCAAGGCGTCTCCAGTTTAGACTGGACAGCATATCAGTGACACTGGACATTTTGTGTACACACAATTCAAGGAAATTAATCAAATAATTATGTATGTAATGTCAGGTAGTTTTATATATATATATCAAACTATCTGATAATATCTATTGTTAACCAAACCCTTCTATATGATTTGTTTAATCTTTTACATGTACATGTACTCGTAATAGTTTAATTGTTTATGGAATATCAACAATTATCTATATTCAGAACGTGTGTATTTTTTATGGGAGACAACTCTTGAAGTTATGAGAATTTTGTTAACTTTTGTCCCTTAGTTGCTGTAGTACTTAGGTCTATACAGATTAGGCCTAAATTTCAAATTGGAGTGGGGCCATTCATAATAGTTTATATTGTTACCATGGATGTACCGTTTCACAGACCTGATATTCTAGTCCTGATCGCGGGACAAAGTTTGCCAAGTGCTATATGTACTCAAATATTATCAAAATGTCTCGTGGAAATTATCATGTGTTTTGTATCACTCAAAGTCATAAACTGAACCTTTTCGAATAAATTTCGAAACTTTAGTTTTCACCGAAAACACCATGTATTTATGGTTGTCAAACCATTCTTTTCTGTCGATAAAACGAAACATCAGCAAAATTGATAGTTGGGGTGAAAAATATGCAGTCATGCATCTTGTCATATTTAAATGTTTCTATAAAATGACCGACATGTACAGTCAAACCTGTGTAAGCGGTCACCTCCGAAAATAAGGACCATCATTTGAATAAAGGTCATGCAACTAAAATACGTTATTGATTAGAAAAAAAACACATCTGAATAAAGACTACCTAGCTGTCAGTAAAGTCACATTTTGTCTTTCTCAAGGGTGGCTTTTGTTTACAAGTTTGACTATATATAAACATCGGCGAAGAAGACAGCGACTAACTTGACTATCAAGACCTTTGTAAGGCGACACACGTTACTATTTATAAAAGTTTTCTGCACATAACGAGATTTTATCTGTAAAAAGATGTGTGTTATATTTTTTTAATCATCACCATTGGTGGGAAAAAATAAAAAGTTGTTGTGGTCGTTTGCGAGAGTGTTGTTGTTTTCTTAGGACTGAAAAGGACAAAATACAAGTGCCACCTTTAATTAAGATCCCATTAATTATCTTATTATACACAAAATGAACCGTAAGACCCACCACAAGTATAATTGTAAAAAACCAAAGACCTATACAAAAACTGTGACGATGTAAAATTGTACTTTGAACATAAAAGTAAAAATTTCTTTAAATTTCTTCAAATCTAGTAAATTTAGTACAACAATAAAAACCGTTTTAAAGCAAGTCACAATCACGATATAAAATGTTCATTGATTGATAAATATACATTGATCTTTGTGTGTTCACGTGTATTCATTAGGCGAGCTGTTTAATTTAAACCGTGTTGAGTTTATCTACAAACGAAGACCGGAATTCAGTAAGATAAATTGTATTGAATTACTTTCGAAGTTATAACAATTTTACATAAATGGATTTTTCGGACCTATTCGGATTTGTTTATGGTAATATGTTTGTTCCGCATGTACGTAATACTCTTTTGTTCCGTGTGATTGGACGCTTTGTTCGGTGCTTCTAAAGTCTGATCGATCCCGTTTCCCCATTGTTTCACGTCGTCACGATCCAAAACAAGTTTAAACAAAAAATATCTGTTTGTGGACCTTACTGATATACGAAATGTAGGAAGATTATGCGATCGAAAATCGGTTAAGATATAACGCGAGTTGGTTAGTAGCAGGGTAGTTTTAACTATCGTTTTAAGATAACATTTTTATTAGCTAATGTTTTGGATTCATTTATACAATAGTTAGCAGACGTTTATGGAAGGATAAAACATTTAAAACTACTTCACGGATCGCAAATTTATTTGGATTTTTAAAGTTTATACACATTTTTAAGGTAAGTTTGTTATAACTGTTTATCTTGTTGCGTTAATTTCGCCGCTTTATTTGAAAATCTTGTCAGTTCGTTTTTGTAATTAAGCACGTATGCGTGTACATCCGAATTGTTTATTGTACAAAAGAAGCTCTATAAATGTGCATGATCAATACCAAATTTTATTAAGACGTGATTGTAGTATTTAAGGAGTAAATGATATTTTTGACGGATCTAAACTCGACCGAGTCTGTATTTATAAAGATACTGGTTTTGCTGATACCCGAGCGCATATTTTGTAGGAGAGGGAATAACTTAAGTAACGGAGGTTGGTACAAATAATGGTCACATTTTATTTAAGAAACATATTTGAGCAAATCTAACTACTGGTCGATACAGAGATTAACTGTGGTGAATTGGATTACATTAATCTTTTGAAATTAGCGTACAAAAATAGAACGATTGCTAACTCGTATATTTCTGTCTGACCAAATCATTAGGGCAGTTATTAGTCATTGTAAAACTTATCATATCAGGTAGACTTGTAAGTATCTAAAGCGTTTTTTTAAAAATAGTTCTTTGCAAAATTAAGTACACTTGCATTGAAGTCGAAAAAAAACGTTACTTTTTGTAAATTGATGTGTATTATGTGAACCATTATAATCTCGGCCGGGTCGCAGGTTCAAAGCAAGGGTTGTGCGGATTTCTTACATGATCACCACACTCCTTAATTTGGCGTGAGTACTGCAGGGTGAATACCACAGAAAACAGTCACTGATAGTGATTCATATGAATTATTACGATTTGGTTTTCAGTTATTGTGAACTAAATATATGTTCATTAACTGTATTTGATTTTTATCCAACCGGTATTCATGTTTGACAAGTGTTGTTAGATCAAATTTTTGTCATGTTTTTCTTGTTGATAAAATATTTGAATAAGCTGATAAGATGATAAGAGACTTGTTTCCTAGCCAAGACTTAAAATCAGTTGAAATGATACCTCTGTGTACTTTACATGATTGATCTGATGACAAACAATGCATATTAGGCAATAACGGTAATTATTATATCAACGTTATCGCGAATAATAACTTGTTACACGAATAAATATCCAAACAGGATCGACTGCGTACCAACATAATTATTTAATCGCACGTGTTTCTCACGTATTGCGCAATCATTATTTTCTAAGCTCAGATAGATTTTTTCGAACCCAATTTCGATACATTTTTTTATCTCAACGAAAAGGTATTAGTTGATAACTAAAGACTATGATAAAAAATGGAAACTCGTCATCGACAAATCATGTCTCTATACCGCCGGGAGGGTGTCTGTTTAAATTATTAAGTATTTTTAAGGGAACACATCTTTATTGTAGCTGTATTTGTTGTTGACCATACAATGCAGTAAATAAAAATGTGAACATTCGTATTTATATATATTGAAATTTAAGTGTGAATGAAAGTGATAACTTGATTTGAGAATTGAAACTGGACGTTATGGAAATAACAGAATTGATCAAAATCAGAGATATTGTTTAATATGTAATAGTAGAGATCTAGAAGATGAGTTTCATTTTATATGTATTTGTCCAGCTTACAATGTGATTCGTAAAAAATATATAAAGAAATACTTTTATGGTAAACCAAATGTAGAAAAATTATTGAGTTAATGAGAAATGAAAATTTTGGTATTTTGTATAGACTATGTAAGTTTGTATATGAAGCACTTGTTATTAGAAAAAATATTATTAATGATGTTAATTAATGTAACTGCCACCTGTAAATTTTAGTCCTTCCTCATAATAAGATATCTTGAATTTGCTGTATATCTTATGTTTATTAATTTCGTGTTTGAATTGCATCACATGTAAATTGTATATATATACTTGTATAACTTATAAATGTTTTGCTATTGTTATTTGTATATATAATTCATTGGATCATGTAACCAGAAACATGTATATATGTTTACGTTACTAATAAAGAATCTTGAATCTTGTCGGAGAAGACCAGAATCAGTCGATCCCGGAGGCCCCTCTTTGAATTTAATACGTAAGAATTCACAAACACTATAAAGACGTTAATTGCGAGTGAGATTAAGTTATTTAGACTGTTCTGTTCTGTTCATCTGCTGTGTACACATCTAGGTCAGGAAGTATTAAGAAAGTTTTTATCAAAACGGGGAAATCACATAAAAATCCACGTTAGAATATTTTAATAGCAGTATTTTACTTACAAAAACTTGTTCTATGGGTGTTCTATTAATTCTACTTTCGTATATTGTCGGTCTTCTTTCATATCATAATGCTTAGTCGCCATAATTCAAATAAAACTCACTTTTCAATTTTGAAATCATTTTTACGTATACATGTATACTCATTAATTGGAAAGAAAAGCTGATATCAACTGTTAAACATAATGTTGGCATTCTTTGGTGGTTGGTACCCGGTGCAGATATGTCTTTCACTGCGTATAACTGAACGTTTGAACTGAAATGTTGACATATCATTAGACATACAGTTGACTGCCGATACCAATTTCTTTTATAAAATTATCATTCAGTGTTTAGTATGTACAATGTATAACATTGTCCTAGTTTTTATACAGCTTACGTGGTGATTCCCCATGTATCATGTGACCAATTTAGATTTTATGCCCAAAAAAATCAAAGAAAATATGAATACATAGGATGCCCTTTTCTCAACAATTATGTTCATTGTTTAAGTTCCTTTTGGTCATACGCCTTAGTACTAATTTCTAATATTTCTTCTCACAACTCAGAATAATAGAACGTGTCACAAAATGCACATGTGGTGATTTAAAAGGCACGTGGCTATTTTCCACTTTGTTTAGTGTTGAAAAAAAACGCTACATACTGATGTCCATGATGTTTTAATGTGGTCACGACAGGTCATACCCTTCCTTGTGGAAGGGTAAGTTAGTACTGCTTCAAATACCTTCCAGGAAAACTTGTTAGATGAAGTGCATGGCCGCCGTACATAACATAAAAAGTGTTGAAACCAAATAGATAAGGTTCTTGAAAAACAATGTTCAACTATGTCAGAAATAGCAAGGCGATGTTTCACGTAATCGGATTAGTATTGTTACAACACCAATATACGGACTTGTCTTCTATCTAACCAGACCCTTGACTGATTGCCTAACCCTCGACTAGGAATATGCTTTACCTGTGTTAGCATGACATCAATGACAGTTTATATCAATACCAATAGAGATCAAATGTGTCCTGCTCCATTAACGCATCTAGAACTAACTACAGTGCATTAGAATGAAGACCCCACCCCTCCAAGACACACTGTATCTATATTAATTCGTTTTAGCATAAAGCTCTTTTTTATGTGATCAATTTATGCATTACCGAACGATAGTCAGTCGTTTGGAGATTTTGAATAACAGTATAATGTTAGGTTACATAAAATTGCAATCCAAGATGAACCCGTCCGATACGAAGCCCTAACCTGGATAAAGCCCAGCAATCTAATTTTATTTCTCATGAGAAACGTACGTCCAATCAACCATGGTAAATTGTAACATTTGGATACTGCTAAAACCGCCCATTTGGTCATTCTAGGTACTGAAGTGAACAATTAACACGTTAATTAGCTAGTCAGCCGACAATTTTTTAATCTTTCAATTGATTATTGACGTGATTGGTAAGGGTACTGGAATATACCAGCTGGTGTGCATTGTGTATTTATATTCAATAACACACGGTTCATGAAGCGTGAAAATTACAACTATAAGATTATTTTCCGAAGTACAATTGGCTATAAATATTATTGCCGGTATACCCGTGTTACGTGATTCATTTATTCCGACAATACGGCTAAGTTCGGATCAGTGGTGATTTACAGAACACAGTAACTAATCAAATATTTATCATCTCTCTTACAAGAGGAAGGTGATTTAATGATTGGATCTGTAGTACTGGGATAGTGCATGTCTTTTACTTTGATTTGCGTGTCAGTTGGACTGCGTTCAAGGTAACATTATAGATTATCATGTGCATGGCTCTTTAGATATATCGGTTACTTCATGTGATTTTATTAAGTATGTTTTCATTTGCACCATGTAAAGCGGCCTCCGTGGTTGAGTGGTTAAGATCGCTGACTTCACATCACTGTAACCTCTCACTGATAGAGGGTCGTGGGTTCGAGCCCCGCTACCGACCATGTCTCTTTGTGTGATAAAGTAGGCAGTTGCTTACGGACAGTGGGTGTCTAGCACTGGTTATTCACAGGAACGCTTGTTATATTAACATATTACTCTGACTGTTGAAAAGGGTGATAAAACTAACAAATAACACCATGTAATTTCAAGGAGACAATTTCCGATTTAATTTTCATGCTCTGACTCGAACTTAAGATTACGTATTGTTCGCAGATTTCTTATACTGGGTTTAGTTCTAGTTCAAGCCCCTCTGACGCTTTATAACGCAATTCCAGGTTGAATTGCACGTTGCATTTTTTATTATGACATCATTGATCCATCTGTACCGTTGTTAAAGAACACGTCTATGTGTGTTGTGTGAATAGTACTCATTGTATCTACCATGTGTCTATATTGTTGAGTTCCTCATGACATATGTTATAGTATGTCGTTAAAATGCTATGAAAATGTACATTAGGTAGTTGTATATACGTATGCATTTGTTTCCGAGTTACATTGTACTTCGATATGATTACAGTCACGCAATTGAATTAAACACGATCAATGAAATTCAGTCCTTTCACAATTTTAAATTCAGATTTTAAATCGCGTTGATTGGCATAACTTTAGTTGCTGCAATTAAAACTTGCAGTTTAAGACTACAAAATGCTTTGCCTTAGATACTTAAGCTAATCACACCCAGGTCCCGAGGTTATAAAACTTGAGATCAGTCTCCGAGCTCAAACCTCAATTACATAATCAAAGTATTTCGGTTGAAAAGAAGGAGCTGATTAATGTGGAAATACATTTTCAGGTCGAAAAAAAGAAACGAGATTTGAGCTCAGAGATCGATGAAAAGTTTTATAACACGGAGCCAGGACCTACATTAAACACTTACCCTTTATTCAGCGTAAGGTAATGATTGAGTGTGAGCACTGAGATAATATATTCGTGTGTCCTGACTGATTACCTTACTATGTTTACTCGGGTTTAATCCCGTTTTTAGCTCACCAGAGCTCAATGTGCTCAAGGTGAGCTTTTGTGATCGCCCAGCGTCAATCGTGCGTCATTTGTCGTGAAGTGGCGTCCATAATTACTTAAAACAACATCTCCTCATACACCGCTATGCCGATTAAAACCAAACTTTGCTGGAATGATCCTTGGGTGGACCCCTTTCAAAGTTGTTAAAAAAATTAAATTTCATTAAAAACTCTGGTTGCCATGGCAACAAATAGAAAAAACTTTAAAGATCTTCTTGTCCGAAACCACAGCTAAGATATTTTGTATGTAGTATTGTCTAGCAGACCTCTTCCAAATTTGTACATATTATGGCCCTGGGGTAAAAATTGGCCCCGACCTTTGGGTCACTTGATTTTACTTGGACTCGTGTAGAAAGATTTTAACAATGTTCGTCTCCAAGTGACTTTTTCTCCTGGTGAGCATTTACTGGGCCATCATGGCCCTCTTGTTTCTATAATGTTTTAGTTATACATGTATATGCGGTGTCCGATTAATCTAACCAATTTTCCAGGACGGTATTACAACCAGTACTAACTTACCCTTCCATAGGAACCGACAACTTCTCCACATATGGACATTATTGTCATGTTTTCATGGAAGAACATGACCTGCCGCGACCCTTGGAATCGAACCTTGATCGCCGAGTTACAAACCCCTGGTGGCGTCGGATTACATTAACAAATATGATCATTCTGCCATTGTTAAAGCTTTAGGGTCACCAAATGACTCTGACTGTTGATATGAAGTAAACCCACGTGAAAGGAAATGCTACTAGTATATCATCAACAAATTTCACAAGATGTTCCCTATGTAAGGACTATTAAACTATTATTTGGTTATTACATGCTTGATTTATTCGATTGCCTATCATCTAATGGCGGATTATGTTTGACGTAAATGGTAGTGTTAAATAAGGTCAACCTAAGGCGGACATGGTAATACCTAAACCAAAACTGTAATCCCGTGTTTTAAGCTCAGCTTGCTATTTATTTTCAAAAGGAATATAAACATTATTCTTCTTTGAAAAAACTATTCTAATCATTATGAAAACATTTGTTTATCATATAATTGATTTTTACGACACAAAAATACTGATAATTGATTCTTGACTTCACAAATGTTTTATAATTTTTATATCCTTTCTAAACATAAATTGCTTCAGAGAGGTTTATTTTTATGTGAATTTAGTATTTGTGTCTGCTTTCATTGTAGTTTGGTTATACCATTAAGTAGATCCTGGTGTATTATTTAACATTATTGTTGTTTGTACTTTCCGTTTAAATATGATAGAACTCTCTTGGTTTACGACTTTTTTGACGTGGCGAGTGTTTTCGTCCTCTCTTGGTTTACGACCTTCTTGACGTGGCGAGTGTTTTCGTCACCAAAGTCCGGGTTTGAATGTAAGTTCAGGGACTTAAATATTAATAGATAAGATACATGTTTGTTTAAACAACTGCAATATTATAAGTTTATCTCGTACATGTATGAAGGAGTCTCTGTGGTTGAGAGATTTTGGTCCCTGACTAGTACTCACTAGCCCCTTATCGCCGTAAGTTCCCACATGTGACCAGGCGAATATCTCGTGTGAGGAAACTGTCTAGCTGGCTTACAGAAAGTCGGTGGTTTTACCCTAGTGTATGCCTGGGTTCCAAAGCTGGAAAGTCGACACGTGACCCTGGTTGATGGTGTGACGTTTCACTCCAGGTAAAGTGGCAAATAAACGTGTACACGTATATTATAGCACTTTCCTCTGAAATGCTGTTCTTAGCACGATTTTAAGTATAAGTAATTAATGAAAAGGTCTTGTGATATGTAAGAACACAGTTTACATGTAGTTATATCATAATGAAAACAGGAAAATGACAAAAACATTTAATGGACTTCAAACAATGTGACATTGTTTTTAAAGTATACTCGTTACCAATTTGTCAAATAAATGTATTGTAAATAAGTTTTAAATGCGTGTAAACACTGAGTCTTAGAGTCAATTGTTCGTATACAATTATTTTGACAATTTTACTCATTACAATTAAGAGCATTGTTATTCGCCTATCAACTTTACATAAATTTCTATAGATATTTTAAGAATTTAAACGTTTGTCAATGTTTGTAAACGACCATATATGACCATATTGAGAGTTCAATAGTATATGTATTGTAATGTAATCAATGCATGGACCATATATGGCTCTAACCACTCGCTGGTGTTGATATAGTTTTATATTACGTTGATCTAGATCAAATATTTATTTTCATTTATTCTTATCAACAATGCATCAAAGTACTCGATCACCAGGCTACAATAACACACCAATTTAATTCCTTTTGTTTTGTTGGCTACATTTTTTATGCAAGTTCAGCTTTATATGGATGATGGAACCACGTATAATTACTTCGTAATTGTTCGTGTAACATCGGGTATTTCCGTAACTAAATGTAGGCTGTGCGATCATTTTTGTGTCCCTTGTTTCATGCGTAAATAATGTAAGGTTCTAACTGTTTTTCAAACGTGTCCAATACAGTTGAATGAATGTACATGTATAATGTTTCATATTAACTTGAATAACTATTCCTCTTGAAATTTCAAAAGCTATTTATTTGCGGGTATGGAGGTATCAACCACCTTTCAATAATCTATTATCTACAATTTATATACATATCCATTCTTTATCAAGTACATGTCTATATAAGATATAGTGCAAATACGAGTACGTGCATGTGTAGCGTAATGACCCGCATGTATAATGTCTAATATAATGATCTGTAATGTTAATCCATGTATATTGTATGTACTAGTATTAAAGAAGGACAACACCGCCCCTGTACTAATTTTAGGGCATTTAGTTCAGTCCAATAGTATTGGTTACTAGTGTTGGAGAAATCTTGAAGGGAACAACATTGATCGGTCAGTCGATCCTTTGACCAATATATCAAAACATAATCTCTATCTACGGAGCGGGAGAGACGTCTAAGAGAGACGAGTGAGATACAAATGTATGTTGTAGGAACTTGGTTGTTTTGTTGTCTCCATGATTGTTTGCGATTGGTTACACCAGGAATTAATACATTGAAATAACATTTACATTACGAGGATGTTGTTGAGCTTCTCATTTAAAATAGAGTTTATTATACTGTCAAGACATTGTCACGTTTTGTTTTATGCAATAGACGTAGATGTAAATTGAAAATAGATCAACCACTATACGATCGTTGGCACGTTACTCTGTCCATTTCGGCATATATGATTTTTCAGGATCGTAAATCATGTATATCGGGGATGTACAATTGAAGCCGCTGAGACTTAATATATACAGTACAACCTCTCCAGAGTGGCCTTTTCTTGAGCAACTACCTCCCGTTAACAACAGTATGATTCTTCCCCATTGTACGATTAACTATTTAGCTCTCTAGCGCAACAACATCTCATCAGCAACATAATTTTGCTATTCCTAAAGGGTGTTGCTTTAGAGAGGTGGCCGGTAACACAGGTTTGACTGTATACATATTTATATATACATATATCTGGTATTAGTCTTAAGACAGATAACGAGCCGCGTCGTTCCTTATGTTGACTCTCCTCGGCGAGCCGGAATTACGTTAGGAATTTACTAACGTTACCAAAATAATCTAAACACACTTAAAACACCGAACGTTCCGAAATTCAGGACCAACCTGGATTTAAGCTTAACATATCTGTAAAACTAAAAAGTCGGATATCAAAATATGACGTATCTGCAAATAACCAATAGATATCGGGTTTGCAAAGCCTGAACTTGTCAGCCATCATTCTGGTTCCCGTCTCCAATCTTCCAATATATACATGTACTGTAAGATTAGAGACGGAAACCAGTCTACGCAACCATTAGTATAGTAACGCAAATATGTGTATGAAACGCAAAGAGACGTCATAAAATCAAAGTACTGAAGATACTGTGGTTCTAAGCGGGAGTCACAATGTGTGCGTACTGCGCTCGAACTCGATTGAGTACCCATTTCTGCACAGCAATGTTCTGTTCGTGCCCTAACCTCTCCCGATATCATAGAGAACGACCCGAGCCGCTTTCTTGCGTTATTTAAAGCTAAACTTAAATTGTTGCCCATGCTACAAAGAACCATCCAAGATATTTCACACTGTCATGTTAATCACTCGTTGTAAATAATTAAAAACTTATCTACCCAACGAAGTAATCCAACACGCGATGTTTTCAGATCAATGTAACAAAAATGTCTTGTTACTATTTTGGTCGTCAAGGTGTTAAGTGTATCTTCTGTGTTAATGACTTTTTATATAAAACAAACGTTATCTACTAAATAATAAATAACATGAACATTATGTTTGATGTATCCATGGTAGAGCAAAGAAAACGGAAGCCGTGTAAGTTTTTAAGTGTATACATGTATACTTGTGTAATAAATAGTTAAAGCAACCACGTGTCTGACCGACCGAGGGGTATGCAATAAAAGTCTCTTTATGGATATTGACTTAATATGCGGTCTAAGAAAGCGCCACAATGCATCCGATGCCAGAGTGAAATAAATTTTAAGGAGTAATTTTCATTCAATGTATAATTAAGCTGAATAAAGTCCTAGTCATTGATATTTCCATTAGTTTCTTTGTGATAGCTTTAATAAAGATACCATCATGCAAATGATTAATGACATTGTATGTTTGCATTAAAATCCAAGTTAGAATACTTAATAAATCAAGAGTTTTAACTCCCAATATATCGCAATACGCATTGCAATACGGTGTTGCGTATCGCGATACATGTATATCGCGATACGAAATTTCTCGCAATACCCGTCCCTACTTACTACCCGGTGAAACTTTAAACTAAAAATTTAAGTCAACCTTAAAAACCCAGGGGTTAAAATTAACCTATCTTCAAACAATCGTGTGCCGGTTGCTGACACGGGATCATAATACTCTCATATTAGGAAAACTGTCCAGTGAATACTGTATTTTCATTTATTTTTGTTGGGTTCAGTTTTCGTGGTTTTTACTAAAATGTCATGTCCAACTTTGGCGGACATGGTCTTATCGAGTATCTGATCAATTTTCAAGGGAAACAACTACAATTCAGGGTTACAGTCTACATATTGTTACCCTCATTGCTTGCGTTATGCTGACTTTATTAGGGGTCATAAAGTAATAAAGTCAGTCACGCGTAACATATGAAATATGTTACCTTAATTGATCCAACAATCGATATTTCACTGTATAACTTTTGGATCTCTGATAAGACTTGAGCATGTCCCAACTATTATGTACGTCGTTAAAATGGACAGAAACGTATGATATTGACATTAATTTGTTTCATCAGTAAAATTAATTTTGCAAATGCGAATATTATGAAAAGACAAATTCAAGAATCCTAGTAATGATTTTGTTATTGTATGCACAGTCAAATAGTAATTTGATTCTATTCTGCATATAAACACATATTAGCTTACAATACATTTATTTTCACTACTGAAATTAACATTATATCATATCATGATTAGACTTAGGCGTGAAAAAAATGTTTTTCTTTTCTCATTAAAAGTCGGTTAGTAGGTATGGACTTTATTTGGCTTTTGAAAGCATATGGGAAGGTAAAAAGGAGAAAGAGGATTTTCCATTCCTCGGATAAAATCATGAAAATGGCTAGGGTCACGGGATAAAATTAATTAGGGTCGATCGAGTAACCAGAAATTTTGCACTATGTCGCACGTCTTGTAGGTAAATGATTATAAATGAAATAACTTCCAAATCCATTACAACCTTTAATAACTGTTGCAGATATTTATTTTCATCACAAATAGAAAAAAATACGAATGTCATTAAATTATAGACCTGGGCCCGTATTCACAAACGTTTTTAGTTTTCCGAGTTAAGAATTTTCTTTATCTTAAATTTTGACTAAGACATAAGAAATTTCTTAGTTTTCATCTTAGATTTATTCTAAGCGTAAACTAAGACGGAATTATTCTTAGTTTGAAAAAAAATCTTAGTTTTGAAAATTTACCGTTGTGTGTCTGGTATATTTCTGCGTGTCACATCATTACTCACAGCCATGAGATTTAATGACAACATGCAGAGGCTCAACATGGCTGTAGAATGTTTCATCCATAACTGAACATTAATGGTTAATAACAAAAACATCTTTCAGTTGTGCAGCATTTATTTCAAATTCATACAAATGCATTTTATTTTAAAGTTTACTGATATCATTTACTTCACTGAATTTATATTGCCAAGGCCTGATACAATTGCATGTTTACTGGTAGTTTTAAAATAGCTTATACCTGTATTATACTCTATTCAACACACTGCACAAACGAATAATTAAGTTATAATTGATGCTATTCTAAATTCACAAAGAAGTACTTGCATGCATGTGCTTTCAGCTGGAACAAACATCACAATATGGACATTCACAACAAAATGTATACAAGGTAATACAGATTTAAGATTATACAGTTGTCCTTGGATTTCATGTTCATATCAAACATTAATACAGTATAATATTTCGTGGGGACATAAATTTGTGGATTTTGATTTTTGAAAAGAAATGCCTTATCTCTGCATTTAAATTCGCGGGGTTTTGATTTCGTGGATCAGCCGACCCACGAAATTAAATCCCCAACGAAAATTAATGATTCCACAGTATGTATGGAATACTTCGATAAATGACGTTTTAACCCTATAAAAACAAATAAATAGGCCACCATTTTACTAATTGTCGGATGAGATATAAGTGTTTCAATGTATTGGAACACAGACAGTGTATTGTCAATGATATCCGTTCGTTTACAGAGGTAATTTAGTAGTGGGAATTGATTCTGTCTGTTACTCAATACTACCATTGTTAACCAATTATTGCCTCCTATAGTGATTTAATGGATCATGTAGAGTAATAGCGTACACTTAGTGAACGTTGTAGTCCTAGAAATATTACAGTACGGAATCATAGGCATCTAAACATATCAATAGTTTAACGCCCATAAGAGGGCATGTTTTGCTACACAGCGTACGAGTGGGACTTTTATACTGAATGTGCTTTAATGATAGGATTCTTATTAAATGCTGAATTTGTTGCGATATTTATGAAGACGCTAAATGCTTTAGATATTTAACACACAAATGGGTGCATTACAGTAAGTGAAGTACGTTATTGTTTGCTAGCATTTAGATAAACTTCATTGTTTTGTAATACATTGTGTGTATATCAATTTCGAATAACCATCGATGGCGCTTAAAGTTTGAACAAAATGTTATTGAAAGCATGAAAATAACAAATAACAATATAAATATATATATATACATTTGTACATGTATATACTTTCAGATTGATCCATTATGAAATAGTGACGTCATATTAATAACCATGGGAGCAGGATCTTCTAACGGCGGTCCCATTGTTCAGCAGCCAACACGACCAGAGACCGCACCTAATATAAAAAATCGCAACCAGAATGGCACGGCCGGACCATCTAAGGACGATCGCGCTCTACCAAAGTCTGCGGTAAGATACCTCAATGGTCCTTGCTTAAGTTTTGATTCCTTTCATCAAAGACAATGCTATTTGTGATTCCTTTTACTCACATTTCTTTTCTCTCTCTGAAGACCGATCGTAGTCGACAATGTATAAGATTTTTCAGTTGATAAGAAATACTTCTTAATTGGCAATTAGATTGAATCCGAGCGAACAGTTTGTGTTGATTTTGATATGGTTAGGTTCTATTGATTTCTTTAATGCAATTTTTTTCATTTATCAATAATCAGTTATTCGATTTTCAAGTATGATCGGGTCCTCTACTATTGAAAATTCCAACAACGCAAAAATTCAATGTGGACGAAATAAGTTATTCGTGTCTGTTACGTATGAATCTTAAAATTATTTAAAAGGTCTTGTTACTCCTTTTAGCGAAACACACGTGTGATAATGTTATCTAAATGTAAATCAATTTTTTTTAAAAGAATATATTAATTGTTACATGTCAGTAAATTGTTAGTCACGCTTTGGTTAGTACACCAATTCGGAAAGAAATTCTTTATTGAGCAAAAATATATCATATTGTTAGATTGCATTCATAGGTACTTGGTAGAATAAAAAAGACGTGAAACCTGATCCGGGTTGTAATTCTGTCACTCGAATAAAAATCGTTTGATTTTTCAGTTGTGTTCGATTGTATACATTAGACGCAATTGAAAGCTTTTTAAATTTTCATACTGACTTTTGCAAGATCATAAGATTGAGTAGTTAGTTGACTCATGTTACAAGATAGTTATGTCAGTAAATCGGAGGCTCTGTAAGTGGTCCCGAAATATTCAAATGTTTTATTCGACATTATGTGTTATAGCTCTATGCTATTTAAAACCAAAAAAATGCCTTGTAATATAGAGTAATAAATTGGAAGCACTATTACTCATTAAGGGACAGTTTTGTTAAACATACACATCTTATACATTATTAGTAAGTGTTTTAATGTTATACTTCTTAAAACTGACATAACAATTACAAAATTTGACTTTTTATAATCAGAAGAAAGAAATCCAAAAATAAAATGATTAGCAAAAACTTAATATAAGTCTTGCGCAAAAGATAATTAATTCGAATGATTTCGCAAACGTTTCCTTAAAACGGTATTATTGATTTTTATACAAATTAATGCCACTCACGCCCGGGCCTCGCCCCTGGAATGTTTTGTTTAAACATGAAAAACGCAAGGTGTAATAAAACAAAGCCGATCAAACATTGTTGCGAATTTAATAACTCTAATTGTTCACATATGGGTAGTTTTCTAACGGATAGTTGACAGTCGGAGTTATCATGAGTGCTAAGGTAAGACTCATTTAAGTTTTAAAAAATACACGTAATTTTGAATTTCTGTATTGATACAATTTATTCTTATTTTTTCATGGAATCAACGGCTGTAGTAGCGAAAGTATTAGTTATTTTACCGAGCATAGCGGAATTACTGTATAATTATACATAAACCTAATTTTAATGTCTTTCTTATTACAAAAGTGATTATTTGATTCGAAGTATTTCAAACGATGTTGAATTATTTCCGGTAATTAACCTGAAATTAATGTACATGTATAAAGTACAGTTTCAGTATGTAGTCTTTTCTGGTCATATTACGTTGAACATAAGGCTAGCTATTGGCTGCAGTAACTTGCAAATGCTTAAACAAGAACAACAATAGAAAAAACCCATCAGCTTCTTTATTACACATTATTTTGTTTTCTATTTGATACCAAATCGTTCGTATATTTGTATATATAGTGGCCTTTTTACGACCAACACCGAGGTGTTCCGACTTTGGTGACATAGACTAATCCAAAGGTAAACTTAAAAAAAAGTCATTAGGGAGAAGTATACCAGTCTAAAGAATTTTGTCATATAAACTGCGAACCATTCCAATTTCAATCGCTTTGAATATTCGTGATTACCACACACGGTGTGGACATTTACTTTATTAAATATTTCAATAACACATTTATTGCAGCGATTGCAAAATTTCATGCATGTATTGTTTGATTTGTATAAAATGCAGCAAAGATAAGAAAACTCCGTGAGGAATGCGTATTGAATTCAAAGGCCATTCGCACCACTTCCTGTCCATAGACGACTATAAACTGTTCACAAACTAGCTAAGCATGAATAAACTATTTCAGGACTTTTTGTAAACACCTTGAAATGTTCAGCTTTTTTAACCGGTTTCATTTATCATGTAATATATTGTATTGCCATACAATGTGACAGACATGTGCTAAGCTTTTCTGATAATGAGATCCTTATAGCACGGGGGAGAACGGCATAAAATCAATATGCCAACTGTGCTGATGAAGTCTTAGACAATAAGATCCTTGTTTTTATGTTCTTTGGCATATTTTCGTTGTGCCAGCAGCTAGGGTCAATTGGCAACATTTAACGAAGGGATTCCCAGGCATCACCGACCTTCCGTAAGCCAATTAGATAAGTTCCCCATATGTGAGTTTTTTCTGGTCCCAGTTGGGACTTCACCTCACTGTTTTGAGGGGGCTAGTGATTGTTAGCCTGATACCATACATTCATTGTTCTTGAACTACTCAGTAATCCATGAAATACTTTTTTTTTCAAGATACCAATTAATCTAAATAAGTCATTGTTATAATCGGTGGTTATAGTTAAGTCCTACAACTTCTCCATTCATGGTGATAATTACAGAATACTCATTAATGATTAATTCAACAAGAAATTACAATAGCAGACATTTCTAGCCATTTCCCACTCAAATATGCACGGTTTTCCTCACAATTTCAAGTGTTTATTCCTTTTTCAGTAGCGAATAAATGTACATGATTGGTTTTGTTCGGATCCTTCCAGACAAATATAAATTAAATCGATACTTATTTTCCGTTCGAAACTGTAAAATCTATCGGCAACTGTGTTCGGCTCTTCGGGGTACACAGTGTGTATATACATGTGTATTATCTTGCGAAAATATAGCAACACTAACGTTTTAAAAAACGTATATAGTTCTGTCAGGTAAATGTTAGGTCATCTATACAATTTTATGGACATTTTACAGCATGTCATACGACGAGAGCAAACAACAGTGGTATGTTTCCTAGGTTACGGTTAATTTGTGATTTATGTTTAATTCAATAGAAATACATTAGATGTCTTTAAACCTCATCTTAATTAACAAATTACATCGACGTGGCTAACCTTGGTAAGAATCGACCATGTAAATACATCATGGAGAATTCACTACAGGTGTCTGTCAACGGTTGTTATAATTGATTTAAGTAATGGTTGATAATTGATGTGTCATAGAAATTCTGTGTTTGTGGCAATAATTTTATAATCTATATTCAATAATAAATTTCAATAAAAGGACACGGGGTCAACTTTTCCAGTATTTCTCGGTGTATATCGCTAATCATACACCATTGGCTATTAGTCTATATTGCCACACATTTTACACAAAGAATAAATGTCTCAAAGTTATGTACGTGCAACCACCTTTCATTGTACAGTCTGTCAAAGATGCTCGTAATACAGTTATAAGAACAATTATAAGAAAATGAAGAGCATCTATTGATACCAAACTTACACTGGTACTGAATCAGAATGTTTAGTGGCATTATCTGTGGCAGTACATTCCTTGGCCTAATTTCTATCATCAACATCATTAGCATTGTCATCTATTTCGTGGGTATTAATGTGATAACCGTAATAACCATCAATATTTTTAACATACTGAGAGGTAGAGGATTTTGATCGAGTTATTAGTAGTGTTTTCCATATCATAGATGAATCCTTTTTTCTGTCAATTCTTTACTCTAATCCCCACACTTGTAGCTAACAAACTACAAACACTTGTTCACAAAAAATCTACCCTTACGTACTAAGTATATCTGAGCGATTTCAGCTAATATTAATTTATTTGTTTTACTTTCTACGGGTAAGATTATATACATACAAGATGCTGGTAATTACTTTATATATTCCTCGTTGACTGTTTCATAATTCATCACAATACTGTATTTTATCGTCTTAGCTTTTGTACGACATCCTTGTTGCGCTGTATTGAGTTTCCAAATTGTATACATGTATAATATTATTATTACTTTCAGTGACAATAAGTTGTTCTTTAAAAAATAATTGCTTATTTAATTGATTTAATCAGGCAAATGGACTCGCGGGAAGCAGCAGCGATACATCATCGGTATGTTATACGTGAATATGTAGTGCGTATTCAGCATGCTTATACATGTATGTTGTATGTATGTCTGTAAACCTTTCTTATCCGTATTAGATCTTTACCTTATCTCGTAAACCCTTAGCAAATGCATACAGACGTAAACCTCTACAGGGAACCCTTTCTAACTAGATATATCGGGCCTGCTCCTTGGTATGTTAGAATAATATATATGTTAAATACCAACTACATGTAGTATCTTTATCTAAATATACGCTTGCTTTTGTCTATTATGTGTAATGTATAATACTTTGGCACTGACCACTTTGCATGCTCGTTTTGTATACGTGTATATCAGTCATATAGAATACTAAGTTCACGTTGCTTATTAATACATGTATTGTGTGTATAGTTTTCTACTTATTCAAATTGGCCACAATTGCATCCGATTTTTATATCACTTTTATAAGTATAGTTAAGAGACAAAACAATGTAGCCTGACTTAAAATAGCGACAGACCAGCGCTTCGTGTGTTATTTAAGGGCACAATTCCTGTTGTTTTATGCGAATTGATTGTATATACATACATGTACGTATAAGCTTATTCTATAATTGAGATCAACAAAGTTGATATATCAAAGTTATTGCTAATTTTACTTTATCGTGTGTAGCATTAGTAGTAAAATGAAAGTAAATGTATGGACCTACGTGTATGTATGATTCAAATTACATTCAATAGCACGATATACCCGTTTTATAATGTAATTTGGCGTTTCTCTTGTTACGTCTATCGGCTCTTTTAAAACGTAAGTTTTAGCGTCCTCCTCCTTGTTTAAACGAATCAAAGAATTATTATCATAATATGATAAAATACTAAAAATAGAACTATATTTGTCAAACCAACTGGAATTCTCATGTGATATCATCTTGTCGTTTTTTTAGGTCGTTAAGTATGTTTATAGGAATATCCAACGATTATTTTCCACCAATTTAGAAGCTTTATCAGCCATTCTGATAACGACCGTGATATCTTGTGTTGTAGTGTAATCGATATGGGGTAGTTTTCTCGCTTCTAGTTTGTTTCTACATGTATTATACTTATATTTTGCAGTTTAACCAATTCTTTAATTAGCGTGATATACTAATTGATCATAGTCGTTTTTATTTTACTAGTGTAGTGACACATTACTTCAATATTTGATTTGATTTCTGTTGTCTTGTTCACACACGCTATGTATATACATTATAGAACTGTAATATCCTTTTTAGATGCAACTCCATGTAATGGGGAGGGGTCCATATTACTGTTATCATTGTAATATATTTTACGAGTTTCTGTTAGGATAGATTTTTGTAATGCCATTGACACAACTACAAATTCTAATTAATGGTATTAAGTCAATGGGTACTTTTATCTATTTATTTTTATTGTATAATGTTATATTCTGTATCAATTATGTTTGTCCGATTGCTTTACAAGTGTATCGTTTTATGTGAATATCGTACATGTTTTCCGTTTATAGATATATAAGATAAAAGAACTCGGCACGTTATTAGGGCTTACGCAAGCTGTTATCAGTTATATCACACACAAAGAATTTAAATTTCAAAATTGAATTATTCTTGCTTCAGTGATCTTTGTAAACTTAATCTATTATTTATCGTTTTTCTATTTTCGGCCTCGGATAAAAACGGCGTAACGACTTAATTGCTGTACACATTTATCATTATGAACTAACGTAATATCTCTCAAGTTTGAGATGCATCATACATTTTCAACGCTTTTGTAATATTTATGATAAAGTATCGTTAATCGTTTTGTACTGTTTTCAAGGCTCTCTTAAACTCAGTTTCATCGTTTAATACACGGTCTCTTTCAGTTCTACTCGATATTTCCAAGAAACCTTCATCTAAAGGTCAATTCGATACTAAATTATGCTGTTGTGAGAACGAGAAATCGTCGACAAGCTCTGAGACCTTTCGAAATTTCAATAAGCCTACACTGTCCTGCATAAAATTAGTGTCAACTATTTATTCTATTTGGCCTAAATGTTATACTATTTTTGTTATGATTATTAGGTGGATCAGTGGTACCCTGAGGTAAGTTGTGACACTGGTACCAGCGGGTGATATAGTTCCTAAAACTTTACAGATTTATACTCTTTATTTGACGATGGTATCTGGCTTCTTTTTCAGTTTTCATTGTGGCCATACAGCATGGAGTGGTCGAATAATGAATAATCTTTTCGTTGGTGCATGCTTTGATTTTCTTATGCTTGTTTATGATGTGATATTATGTACAAATGCACGTTTTTCAAAAAGTTGAATCTGGAATAAATCTATCTAGTCGAAAAAAATCATCATTGGTTTACATACAATGTAGCATATAATATGAATATTATTAAATTTTTATGTTTGCATGATAAATGCACGCACGTGGTTGTGGTGATATTTTGTTGATTCAACACGCATCGGTTTAACAAGGCCGCTGGTTAAATTCATAATACAGTTTTGTAATATAAGGAATATAATGAACATTTATCAATAAAGCCAAACCTGTATACAACGGCCATCCTTGGGAAATACATACTATGACACTTATTTACAGGTGGCTTTTATTCAGAGGTCATTTTGTTCTAAATAATCAATTGCGGTTTTTGAAATATTTATTCACAGGGCGGCCTTTATTCTTAGGTAGTCTGAACAGAAACTAGTGCACATGTTGTTAATTTATATTATATCATATTGTTAATATATACGAAATACCAGTCATTTCGTCAATGTACACTGTTGACGGAAATGATCAATATAATTATAATTGCTAAAATTCTTAAATATCCGATTACATTCTGATTGCATGCCATGAATAAAATAATCATTTATTAATTACTTAACAATCAAATGGTAATTGACGTGCATAATTTCAACGTATCAAATTACTGATAAACAAATCGTAGTTAATTTTATAATTACATCGGTCACAAGAAATGATGGTTGTGGTTGCATATAACATGTGCACGTATATCAGAATCGTAAGTTATAACGACCGATTTTGTGTTAAGTTACATAAAAAATTAATTGCCAAAATTGTTTACATTTAACCTGATTTCCACTGTTTTGTTTATGTTTATTATTTGTTCGCATGGAGGTGTAGGCATTGTTAGAATCGAATAAGTATTAACAGCAAAATGAACTTAGTAAATCGCAGTTTTTTATACTCCAACAAACTGAACCATCTAAGTTTTTCATTCGCCATCTGCTATATGATCTTCAACGTAGCATTACACTTAAATTACAAATTAATTGATATCTTTTACAGGGTGCGAGGACAGCACGTCCCGGGGACCCACCAAACTATCACAGGTCACATATACCACCACCACGCCCTCCAAGGACTATGAAAACCGACATATTCTCCATTGATAAATATAAAGAAGTGGATGAATATGTTTTAAATGTACGTACGACCTGTCTACAGATTGTGTCATTCAGTAAATAAGTAGTGTCTATTGCTGTAGAGTTTTAAACATTGCACCAACAGTTGGTTTTTTTTGGCAATTTTTCCAGCTTTAACTGGGGATGGACATTCCCAGCCACCAACCTTCCGCAAGCTATTTGTACCGCTTCATCACAAGTGATATTTGTTCCCGGGTTGGATATGAACTCACAGAGAGGAAAGGCTAGTAATTATATGTCAGGGGCCATAACCGCTCGACCAAGGAGGTCCCTCATGATGCATATATTACCATTAATATTGTTTTCACATTGATAGCCATTACAGTCATATGGAGTCCGAATTTATTATATTCGGTAAAGTATCATATTTAGTTCAAATAAGCAACTAATCAATTCTAACTTCAAATGATATTTCATATATAGACATTAAACCGAAATATTTATAAAATGCAATGCAACAATGCCTTAAAGTTAAATTCCATCCGTATATACGGTTTATTATTACATTATAACATAACATTTTCTTTGTCAATTATCAATATGTACCGAGTAATTACTATTCGACAGTATCGGTGATATGTTTTTATGTCATTCCATTCTGTTCTATTGTTGATAAGGTCTGTCTATCGATATTTTACATTCTGTAATGGAGCACGTGACCGTCTTCACGTTCAAATGTAACAACACCTTTGGTCAGGTCAAACTTGATCAAATATGCAATAATCGATGATACATTATTGTTCTGGGAGTATTCTATAACATTACATTAGAATATACCAGGTTCGCGTAGTATCTTCAAACATTGACATGTCTACAATATATTTATATAACTAAGGTTGTAAACGAGTTCTCTAGTGCTGACCAAGAATCGTATCGAGTTTCTTTTCTGACTGGCTGAACATAAAACGAATTTAATGAATTACATCTGGAATAATGCTTGCATTTTTGATGGACTATACAAAGCTATCCCGAAAACTCCATACGCGTAGTAAAATTATTTGTTCCGGGTTACATGCTCATTATAACTAGCGTAGGTAGGTCGGTGCTTTTTTGAAGGGGGTGGGGGTGGGTCTTGAAACCGTGCGGTAAGGCAGAAAGTGAGAAAAGTGAGTGTAACGTTCCTCGGGCCAAATGAAAAGTAAGGCCCAATAGGGGCGCTGGGAAAAATAGGATCGGTTGGGTATCAAGAAATAGACATTTTTACGCATTGTTAGCGAATGATATACCTTTACATGTTCCTGCAGGCACCTCCCAAACTTTTGGTTGGAAACTTTAATGATCTGATTAAATATCTTACACGAAGCAATGACCGCTGGGACGACATGTGTAAGATTCGAGCAATCTTTCTCTGGGTTACATCCATCGATGTCTACAACTTGAAGGTTGATGGCGTACCACCCACGCATTCTCCGCTGGAATATTTCACCAAAATACAGTGTAACATGGGTAACCACGCCCATCTTGTATCAGGGCTGTGTCAGTAAGTGAGACTTTGTCCTATATAGAGTATTTATCAATTCTCATTCAGTGTATCAACTGTAATCCAGGTAATTGTGCCCTTGTGGTATTATTTGCAAATCAAAAACGACAGTCTGTCACAAATGTTCCAAAATATCATGATAAACTATGACTTGTACTTAAGTAAATCGTTTGATAAAAATAATCAGTTGAACTGCATGCTACTTATAGCTGGTTGAAATGTACTCAGATTTGCTATTAATTTAAAGACAGCGACATTCTGCTTCCGTAAGGAACGATCCATATATGTTATAGTAATACAACATAGAAAATAACCCTTCAAATATTACATTGCTAGAAAACTGTCCAGTCTCATAAAAAATAAACTGCTATTTCATGTCTATCTATGTGGTTCAATACGTACAAATATATTTCATTGAACATATTTATTGTACTGTGTCTGACAATGTGTAAAAAACAACATACACATATTTGTACTTGAAAAACAACAACAATCGAATGTCAATAAAAAAATAGTATTATTATTTTCAGAATGGCTGGTATACCGTGTGTTATCATAAGCGGAATGAATAAAAGTGCTGCTTACGAGATTGGTACAAGATGTGACAGAAAAAGCATGGGTGCACAGTGGAACGCCGTTTATGTCAATGATGACTGGAGGTATTTAGACGCCTTTTGGGCGTCCGCGTGCGTTGTTGGTAGGAAATCAGGAGAATGGACGCTTGTTGACTCTGATGGAAATGTTACACAGGTGAGTATTATGGTCCATTTTGTTTGTATTCATGTATCTATTAGCTTGCTTCAATCCATTTAAAAGAATCCAATGTACCAAATAAACATAAACAACCAGTTTTAACAATTAAGTACATTTTTGTATATTTAACCTACCGACGAAATCATAGTACAGTTGGATACAATTGTACTTCAAAATATTTTCCTCAAATAACATCAAAATCTCAGTCTGAGATAACATGCTCGTTTAAACTGATTTATGAATAAAAAAATCAATTCAGCAAAATCCTCGAAACATGTTAAAAGCTTTTAATGGATGTGTTTATGATAAATCACATTTTTGTCTAAAATAAACCAATAGATAATGTTTTATCTTAAATTCAAAACAAGCCGGAGCATTTAACCGTCCTTTCAAGTTCTTCAATATCGAGTCGTTAATCTCTACATGCTAAGAAAAAAAAGTATTGCACGTGCGACTCCATAAATGAACATATTGTATATAGTTCAATGTCGAGTCGTTAATCTCTACATGCTAAGAAAAAAAAGTATTGCACGTGCGACTCCATAAATGAACATATTGTATATAGGCATGTACATTGACAGCCATTTATTCGGTTGTTAAATGTTACGCCTTAATGCAGCAGCAGCAGTAACTTGACCTTTTAATCTCTGCACCAAATTGTACTGTTCAGGACATAGCAAACACTTAATATGGGTCATGTCGTGTAAAACAGACACATATGATTCCAACTAATAAAACCAGAAAATTCAGTAGTCTCAAACATGCTTGGCATTGAAGCAATAGCATGAAAAGAGTAACATGCCCTTCCGCATCTAATATTATAAGTGTAATTCAAACCTCAAATGACCGTATGATCGGTAGGCAAACGATCAGTGTCATTTATTAGAACATGGTCCGTGTATGTATACGTCAATAGATTTATAATCGCCTCAAACACATGGAATACGCTAAAAGAATAATAATATTATATAACATATGTATTGCGTAAACAATATATGTATATTGTACGACCAGGATAACATATAAACATTTACCCAAGTATTCTTAAACATGGTAATGTTTCATGTACTAATTGTCCATTTCTAGGAAGATGAGGAAACATCTGAAGGTACGACACAGCACAGAATAAACGAGTTCTACTTTTTACCCGACCCTGATAAGTTGGTTTGGACTCATTACCCGGATGAAATGCAATGGCAGTTACTGGATCAACCAGTCACATTGAAAGACTTTGAAGAACACGTGTACATTCGTGAAAGATTCCATTATCTCGGTATGAAACTTATGCCGAACAGTTATGACAAGTGCATCCTGGAATCTAAAGAAGGAGAAATTGAACTGGTGTTCTCTTTACCAGTAAAACAAAGCGAAAGTTCGCGCTTTAAGTACATGTTATATCGTGGTCAGAAAAAAGAAGCAGAGGAAGATGATCTGTTACTAGACAGGTTTGTCATGTTTGAACACACTGCGAACCTTCTCAGATTCACTCTCAGATTTCCACTTAAAGGACGGTTTAAGATGGATGTGTTTGGACTCGATGTTTCCGAGTCTGATATTTTTGACTTGGCTTGTACTTATATTATTCAGTGCAATGAGCCGAAAAAGAATTGTCTCCCCTTACCAGATGTCCCTCCGATTGGATGGGGACCAGGAGCTAATGCTAAAGAAGCTGGACTTAAACCTATTACGCACGACGGAGCTATTATTGTTACAAATGATGGCAATGTTGAAATTAGATTAGCTGCAGAAAAAAATATTCAGCTTCATCAAATGTTGAAGCATGCTCTTATAGACGAAGCGACACTGAGTAATTACGCAGTTACTCGACTCGAAAATGGAGAAGCAATTGTTAATATTCGTCTACCACAAGGTGGAGAATATGCACTGAAGTTATACGCTGACGATGCTGGCAAAGAAGGAGTAGCTCCGAATGTATTAAATTATCTGATCAAAAGTGAAGGGAAGAATGTCAACAATCTTCCGTTCCCTAATGTCAGCGATGGCTCAGTTGGACAGAAACCAGCTGCTGAAAATCTTGGCGTGAAAGCTCTCACTCATAAAAGTGGAAACCTTTTTGCAAAGAATGGTAAATCAAGAGTAGAATTCCAAGCAAGAAGTGGTGTTCAGATGATGGCAGAACTTCACAGTAGTGATGAACTGGCTTGTAAGAGGATGTTAGTTGCTGGTAAAGAAGAAAATGGTAAATGGGTGTTTGACCTAGACATGCCAGAGGAGGGTGAATATTCCATGAATGTGTTTGCGTGTTCTAAGAACAGTACAGATAGAATTTACAACGTTCATTCGTATCTTGTCAAATCTGAAGGACGAAAACTTGACGCTGCAGAATTGGATGCCAGACAAGAGAATAAGAATGTACAAACACATATCCCGATTGAAACTGTCCAGACATCCGATAATGAAGTCCTTATACCTATACCTCCAGGATTCCGTGATGTGTGTGCCTCCTTACATAGACGAAATGCAAATGATCCACCCAGTGCGCATCAAGTTGATATCATTGAACAAGATGGAATGCAGTTAATACGTGCTCGATTGCCTGAGTTCGGAGAGTACCAGTTGAATCTGTATGACAGAAATAGAAAAATAGCTCTCACCAACATCGCTAAATACCAAATAAACAGACGTCCACCAGGTAAGCAATTGGTGTTTTAGGTAACAACGAAACCTTTGATCTGAATGTGAAAAATATGTGTTCGTATAAAACGCTTTGATGCTTTAGTTAGATAACGTTTTTTTCTTTGATCGTTTTTTTTCTTTGATCGTTTTTTTACTGAATAATTCAAGAAAATATGTTCAGTATCACTTCGCGTATTGGCTTTTGATCTTCATATGTTTTATGTATAGGTGTGTAAAGCATACATAGTTCACACGTAAAGCAATAAACAAGTCGTAGTCATCGTGATGGGATAGGATAAATACACATATCGGTCAAACCTCCATTAACATCTTGAAGATTACAACATTAGCTAAAACTAACGTGATGACGCTTCTGGACAAGTCAAACTGTGCACGAGGAAGTAATCTGAGACTGACACAGCGATTCATACAGTTTTAATTGTTGTTTTTAATGGTTATGGCATCTGCATTATAGGTGAGTTATATGAAGACAATACTAAGATCCTGATGCAAAACCTTGGTGCACAACATCCAATAATGGAGCAAGAGGAAGAGGATGACTACATGACCCAAGTCAAACAAGACAGGAATGAAACCGATGAAGAAAAGAAGAAAAGACTCGAAGGTATAAATAATTCGTCACCTTAAATTCTAAAAGGGCATATCTTGCTCATAGGGCCTTTTATAATCCTAAGGTGACGATATACACAATGATAGCACGAAAGACATCATATACAATTTGGTCTGTTCGTTGCTGTGGGGAGCACAATCTTGCAATCTATTTTGTACTAAAACATTAATATATGAAAAGTGGAATGTATGGCTTTGAACCCCCATTAATGTTTTATTATACAACCCAGCATCAGTCCTTACATTTGTTGACAATACATGTATAATGATACATACAGTCATTGTCAATTACAAAGATCTCTGTCCTTTTTCTGTTTATTTCTCATTAATTTCTCGAAACCTTCCATTTACCCACAATTGTGAGAAACTCAGATAAGAGTTGTGTTGGAATTATACATATCATAACGCTCGATTTGTGTCTCTGACAAACACTTAGCCGAACAAAAACATTCTACTTATTATATATAAATATTTGCTATGTACAATATGTACTTATACAATCAAAATGTATTAGTCTACATACATTTAACGCATAGCTGGAACCAAATCGATTCTTGACATTGTTACGAATTATACGACTTCAACACTGACAATGGTGTAATCGATTCCAAATAAATAAGACTTTAGAATAGTGAGTGTATAAATAAATGAACAACAATAAATCTACCAAACAATACAATCGATCCCTTAACTCATTGGCTTGAAAACATCATTCCTAGGAATAGATTGATTTATTTAATCATTCAGGTACACCACAGACGTTTAGAAACAGTATTACTATAAAAAGCAACACCATTGATCTAGGCGTTCTATTTGAGGTCGAGAAACAATGTTAATGATATTTAAAAGTTATTGACATTAATTTTGTCAACATTCATTGGTGCTGACAAAACCTTAATATAAATTCTTGTTGTCATGGATCTTCTGGTTAGCTAAATAACGGACATTAGGTCTTTGTCATTTTGGGTACTATATTGTATTTATAATTTATCCCATAATATGAATGCTGTCATAAATTAAATACAATCCATGTATAATGCTGTATGAAATCATAAACAATGTGTAGTTTGGATTACACGCCCCTAACTATTGTGTAAACGCTAGGTACCAGGCTAAATCGGAGTGGTGAATTTTGTAAACTACGGGGACGATATTTGTAAACTAACACATATACATGTTCACTCAAACAAATCTCTATTTGGTTACCACTCATGTTGCCACAGATTCCTTTGTATATGATAGCCTAAATCTATTCTTGTAGCTGAGTGTAAACAAAAATTGTAATCATTTATATAGAAAAAAATTGTACACTTCTCTCCAGTTGGTTATTTAGGTACATGTAGTTCAGTTAAGTGCTTAAATAAGCAAACAAGTTTAGCTGATCAATTAGAAGTTTGGCTCATCGTGCGAACTGAATGTGATTAAATTATCAATACAGATGTTTGAATATAATGATTTATTAATTAATGATATGACTTATTTACAGAGGAAGAGAAAGATACAGGTATATCAGTCGTGAGATGATAACATTGTTAGTTTACAGGTTTCATGCTCATTAAATGTAGGGTAGATAGGACAGGGCCTTTTTTTGCTCTTGAAAGCTTGTGGAAAGGTAAAAGAGAGATAGTGAATGTACCATTCCGTGGGTCTAAAAAAGTCTAGGGTCGCGGGGGAAAATAAGGGCGGGTGTGATAACCAGAAACAAACATATACGGGCATAGCCGTTCTAATACGTTTATTAACTACTCATGCATGTATTGTTCCAGTATGATTTCGGCAGTCGTTGCATCGTTCATTTGGAACAATGATGTTTTCTTTCTTAATACAGAGAGCTACAATGTTGTTCTGCTATTGAGACAATGCAATGGCTTTTTCTGTATAATATTACATGGATCATAGTTATAAAACTGAAAAGGATATCTGCATATTGATATCATGATCACGATCAATATATTTCTGGTCGAATGATTTAGGATTCAGTAAATATTGAGATTAGCCATGCCTCATGATATCGAAAAACGCGTGATAACTTTTGTTTTATCACAAATTTGAAAACAATTCTATACAAAATCAATGACATTTGAGATAACAAGACATTAAGTCATTGGACACTGTATAATTATTGCATACGAAGGATAATAAATGGAAGAACGGTTCACTGAACATGGGCTTGGTTTCCTAATGGAGACCTAATAACGTTTCAAAGATCACAGAATAATCAAATATTAATTCTAATGTAGTGAAGTAGCGAGTGAAGGTTGTCTAATAAGTAGAATTTATCACATTCGACATAACTTTTGAATCGCTGATTTTTACCTTCTATTCGGTCATGGAATTTAATTTTGTTAATGATGATAGAACACTAATTATAGAACATTAGACGTTTTCAGCATATATATAATTATTATAGAGTAATGGTATAGAACTCCTGGGCTCAGAAATCACACCGGTCATGTTCATCAAGGTCCTGTTGTAACAATTTTGAACCGATTCTTAAAAGCCTGGTCTTATTCGACGCAGAAATAATTTCTCTTTAACCACCATCCACTCTTATATCCATACATTGCTCTGAACTGGAGCAACAAGCCATTCAACTTACAAAAAGTACCACTAGGCATCGATGTGACCTAAGTTTCTTTTCATTAGATACAGAGTAAATTTCTTTATTCCTTCGTGATTTCATACCCACTCCGGTGTAAATCGAAAGAAAATCAAATTTGTTATCACTCACCGTCGACGAATCATTCAATTGATGGATATCTAAGGCATTACGATTCATTATTTGACGATTTAAACTCTCTTTGGCAAAATGACTGCTAAAGGTGAAGGTTGCCACACCTCCGACTTTGACCAATCGTTGACACGTATCGTCCCGGAACGGCACGAAAATGGTACGGCGTTTAAACTATGCGATCATGGTAGCTGAGAAGCGAAATCGGACGAAAGCGTGGACTATTGAAAAAAAAATATTTTGCTATTGTCACATGCCGGTAGCCTGTGATTCAAGCGGTCTCTTTTATTATACAATATTTTACAAACGGTACACTAACCAGATATAACTGAAGCATCTTTGTTCTTAAAATTACCATCTTCTACATCCGATCTCATGCATGTATTTTCAATTATCTCTAACTTAACTTTATGACGTTATAATGTGCATAACGATGTAAATATTTCACTTTTATATGACTGAATTATTTGACCCTTTCTCAACATGTTTCAAAGTACATTGTACATGAAACAGAATATTCGTTTTCAATGTAAATCCTAAACTATGTCTTATCTTTTCTTAGCTAATGCCCCACACAAGGTATTTTAAGCCATTGTACGTAGAAACTTTACTTTGATGTCCAAATATAATATTGGGATTGTACTTATTACTAAGCAGAATACAATTTAAGCATTACCTTTGTAGTTATTAGTGTTTAGAAAAAAACTTGAATAATAAATAAATCGGGCAATGTAGGGTTTTTGTACGCTGGAATGTCGATGCATACAAAAAATCCATATCGTTTTTTTTTATAAACGAGATTAAATACAAATCAATATCTATGGTGTTACTTGTTTACAACATTACCTTTTATTATTTAAGATACGTGTGTTTTTAGAATCATTCAGAATAAGAAAAACAATGGCCAATTCGTCTTAATCCGTAGAAAAGATCACCACACAGCCCATCATTATAACTGAATTACATGTTTAAACTAAGCATGAAACATATAAAGAAACATCTGACTTAATGAATTATGTAAATTTCAGAGGAACAACGCCGCGCGACCAGACGACAAATACAAAAGGCAATTGATATGAAGGATCCAGAGATGTTGGAAAGATATATTCTAGCTTACGAAAAACTTAATCCTCCATACGATGACGAGGCTTTGCTCAAAGCCAGAAAAACATTATCAGCTTTAGATGCTAAAGAAGGTAACATTCCAAAAGAGTTCTTGATTTGCAATAACAACACTCCCTTGAGTAAAACAAGCTACCAAAATTCCACTCAAAATTACAAAAAGTACTTTAAAGTAATTATCAGTGACACAAGTAATTTCTTTTAAAACAAATAAACAAATAAGAGAAGAAGCACATTGTCATCATACCATGTATATGTCTTTAATTCGTATACTTATTTTCAGAACTTATACAAGCATGTCAGAGACGAGACCTAGATACATTGAAGAAAGCTATTGCAAGAGCTAAAGACGTGAATCATGATCATCAGCTTGACCTACAGCTCGCACTAGCAAACAGGTTAAGAGATCAATTGGAGAGAATCGAGAAATTGCGACATTCCGTCCTTAATCTGGACAGCAAAACCATTGCTGAAATCAAAACATATTCTAATCCACCAGATGGCGTTCATCAGTCAATGATGGCGACGTTTATACTGCTGGCTAATACACCAAAGGAAGTTAGGGTACTGTTCAAATTATGTTAATTATGTTAAGAACTAATTTACTGAACATAAAAAGTTTCAACTGAAGCCTTTATATGTGCGGTCAAATATCACGTGATCTGTTATATTGATACCAAGGCCTCTTTATTATAAGCAACATTTTTTTCTGCTTTTCAATAATTATTCAGTGAAAAAAATGACGGTATTTTCATTTTGAATAAACGTGTACAAATTTTACATAATTAAACTGTGGTAAAGGTTGGTAAGATACATGTATTTCTATTATCTTGTTGTAGAATTGGCGCACCTGTCAAGCATTAGTGGGTAAAACTGGGAGAGAGTCTCTCATGAGGCGTATTTCTGGCTTCGATCCAAAGGATTGCAGTTTGTCAGTGGCTCAAATGGCAAAACATATGATAGAAAATTATTCCATGTCTCAAATCAGAGACGTAAGTGCTGGAGCAGCCACTTTCTTTGGATGGGTATGTATAATTGTGTTATCGTTTTCCTTTCGGAATTCTGATGTTTACTAACAGTCATATATGTAACAACTGTTTCATTATGAGATCTTAAAAATCATTGTATGACCATTTCTTATCCAATCTTTTATTTTCATCTAAAAGGCCTCTGGTTTTCCGTTGCAAAATGATTTATAAAGTAAATACATGTATAAGTATATCCTAGGAGTTGTTACTGTCATTCATTTCTCGCATTTTGTTAATCTCCTTCTTACTATGATTTTCATAAGCTTCAAGATTTCGTCAGGGAAGTTGCAAACATTCTTGCTGGCGAATATACTAACAGTGTATTATGTTCGGCTTGTATAAATCGTCAAATGCGCGAATCTAATTGCCAAGTTAGTGAATTTGAATCTTTGAGCGCAACAAGTGGTATAGGTAGTGAACTTGTTAGTGACGCTGATGAGAGTGGAAGTGATGATGATTTTGATTTACATCAATTAAAACTATTAGTTGAAGTTACTACTGGTAAAAGAATACATTCTGTAGGACCGACACGAGCTAAAACATTCCACTGTCTCGATAACGTAAAGTCTGAGCGATCAAAACGAAAAAAGAAATATGCAAAGACTTCAGAATTTAAAAAGCTCAAAGGGAAAGAAAGTAATGACTCTAAGCTCAAGGACGATAAAAAAGCTGCAAGAGTGTCTGCTAAGTTTAAGGAAGTTACGATAAAATCAGCCGACGCAGCAGGTAGAAAAACTAATCATTGAATAAGTTCGTGCAAGGTAAACAATGCATTGTGATCATTGTGCTGCGTCAGTATGTCCTCTCACAGAACTTTGACGTATTTATTTCGTACACGCATTGTTATCTTGTAGATGTATGTTGCTTGCTTTTAAGAACACTCTGCATTTCGACAAATTACACCGACGCTTCACATCAAACAGATTATTCATTATATATCAAGTGTGAAACAAGCCTTTTTAAAGTGTATAAAACTATTATATATCTCACAAGAAATCCTACACGAATTAAAAAAAAAAACGTTATATAGTGTCTTGTTAAAAGAGTTTCAACAAAAACTCTCTCTGTAATTTAACAAGAATGATTGTTATCAGAACAAAATGTTCCCTAACGTTTAACGATTCAGGCAGTGCTTGTTGAATTTAAACACGCCCTCGCTCGCTTTCACAAAAACAGAATAAACAACAATGTATTTTACCTTGGAAAAGAAGAAAACTGATTTAGTACACATTGAAAATGCTTATCAATATTTACTGGTCACATCAAATATTCATTATTTAAATTTCGTTCTTTGGTATGATTCTTATTCTTATATAAACTATTATTCTGTCAATAATAAGTCTGTCAAAAAAGGCTTTATATGCTTTAATTTTATATAAAAGTTCCATAACTCACTCTCAATAAACACCGCATTGTATGAAGAAATGTTGCTAACACCAGTTGATTCTAACAATACATTATTTGAGACAATATATATTTGTTATAATATTCGCTTAAGAATTAAACACCCATTATAATACTTCAGAACAAAGTCAGATCTGGAGTTCAACAAAATTTTATTTTTCGGTAGCCCTGTCCATTTTTATAGGTACACGCTAAGTTGTATATTTTGCCATTGACTGGACTTTTTATTTGGATTGAAAATGACACTTTTTATATTCAGTTAGCTTTCTACCTACATTTCAACACTTTCACATGAACTAGAATTGGATTTGCTAATTGATAATGAATATCTTGTCTTTTTTTGTGGCGTATTGGTTAATTCCAATCACTGTACACGTTTTGTATTCCTTGTTGTAATCAAATAAGTTAATTTTGTATATCGTTACTTATGATATGATTTCTATTCTGTACTTAATATTCGCATGTCTATATAATTAAAAAAAAAGGTATTGATAACTAATTTACATAGTAATTGTAATGTTCATATGACAGACATGAAACTATATTCAGATTCAATAAATTGTATTGAATAAATTTACCAAACAACACAAAATGCGATGGATTATATGTGTTGTACAAATTCATGTTTTGACTCTTAATTAATTTGATGATTGTTGATATATGTTCATAAAAACATTGAACTAATATTTGGGCATTATTTTTATATTTTATTTCAGTCTCTTGGTATGATAGAAGAAATAGAATCTACGGGGGGTTCTGGTGTAGGTATTACTAGCAAGCCACCCCAGAAACAAGAAAGGCCCAAGACAAAAGCGAGCAACAGAAAACGATAGAGTAGAAAAGTGACGAGTGTGTATAAACTGGATTATTTCAGACCTAACCTTTGGGCAGTATTCATTCATTTCCAAGTGTGATGAAGACTCTCTTTTAAGCTCTGTCATTCTCACCAACTAAGGATCTAAATAAGCTCATATAAGATTCTAAAGGAAGTATTTGTTGATCTGATGAGTAGGCTTTGGCTTTCCTGTCTGTACTATATACGGGGTGGGTTTTTTCTTCTAGTGTATGTTACAGCTTTCATTAGGTTGGACCTGTGATAAAGGACAGTGCGTTTCTCATGTTTATTTTTTTTCTAAATGCGTCAATACATACATGTTTTCGTACTTATTGTTATAAATGATCATACTTTGTAATGACATGGACATTATATAAAATTTGATATATTGATTGAATGTTGATCACATGTTTGTTGCCTGCAGACATACACAATATGTGTCCGATTCTAGCGTAGGTTATCCCTGAAGTAGTACTGGACTTCTTGAAGTGCTTTTGTGACAACCAGCCTTTTAAATCATTGTTTATTATGTTACCTTGTTTCACTTACTAAGTCTTTGTCATTAGTAGATGTAGTTACATTGCATGTATAATATTATTTAAATGATCATGTGATATGAATGTCAGTCTGATTACTTTTGAGTTTACACGTACCTTAATTATAGTAAGCGTGGTCATCTGTAGATAATAGTGTAAAGTTAGTCAGTTACTGTAGTGTTAACAGGTTTATTCCGTCCTAGTTATATCATAGTGTAAATTCAAAATATTCAGAGTTGTGTGACGTTATGTGGCAACAATGTTTTACTGTGAAGAAATGGTGGGGGCAGCTTTGTTCCTTAACCTACGAAAATAAGAGTGGAGATGCTGGCAAAACTGTGATATACTTACTGCTGATGTGTATTATAATTATATACAATGGTCGTTTCCTTTATGGGGATGTGTTAATATTTGTGCCGTGTATCAGAGCTTTCTTCAGTCAATTAGCTTTGTATTTTGTCGAATTCTAACATGATTTATCCCCCTGTCTTTTGAATGTGCTTATTTTTTTATCAGTTATTGTTCTATTTTGATGAAGTAAGTAAGTGTGTAACTATTTTGATCAATCAATGTTTAAGTAACGTAATAGGTAAGCATGGTGAGATTACTAGACAAATATTTTATTTATCCAAGATGTTTCATCAACGTCAAACGAATCGTACCTTAAATGGTTGACTCCATCTATCGCCAACGTTATTATATACTTTATAACGTAAATCTTGGATCGCTCCAAAAGATTTGGAGTGTTTTTTACTATAAAATGATTAGTTAAATAGATATATTGCCTCCATTTACTTACTTATTTCTTGAGATTTAAATCGTTTATCGTAAAACATATTGTATTGTTATAGAGAACTTTTGAGTCGAGTTGAAGATTGATTTATACTTGTTTTTCCTGTTTATTTTTTAAGTAACATTGTGTATTATTATTTAAAATAAAAGGCCATTAAAGAGTGGGATATCATAAAACGTAAAAATTGTTAACTTAATTCCAGAAGCGTTTTGTAGCGCTTGCATTGAATAGGCTTACTTACTGTGCCAGAAAAATCTAACTATTCCTGTTTCTAGCGACCACACAATCGTTAAACGCGCTTATCTCGGAATGGAAAAGATGCTTCTGGAATTAATGTCGCACATTGTTGTTGGTGATAACTTTTCTGCAATATGTTTTGTTTCTGTATGTTTGTGGGACAACCATTGTCGCTTTTAATAGTCCTATCTCCGAATATTTTGAACGAACTTATTATTTGGTTATTTATTTGTTTGGTTGTGTTATTAATTCATGATATGATTTTCTGCAGAAATGTACATGAACTTGAATTACATTAATAAAAAGACAACCGTGAAAATATATCTGTGAGATTCTTTCCTCATTATTCCTTTTCTGGAACACTGCAAAACACCAGAGAAAGGGAGAAGGGGAGGTCAACTTGGCTGAAACAAATTAATTCTAATCAGCGATATTTTTTCCAGATTGTCGTACTTTGACTCCACCCTGGTCGATATATTAGCGAACTAAATTATCCTTCCGATATTTCACTTTCAATTTGAAATCAACCCGGTAAAATTCACAAGAGACATCTGGCACCAGGGCGGGTGGTCTTCCAATTTTTCAAGACCCAATGGTTTCCTTTGTTTGGTGAATGTGGTCTTCTATGAAAGAGTACAGCTAATTCACACTGAACATGTCGTCGTGCGAATGACTTGTGTCATTATATCTCTTCATTTCGTACGTTTTTTGTTAGTTCTTATATCATTTAGTGAGCTCAAACGATTTTTATATCACTTTTTCAAGAAGAAAAGTTCCAAATTGTAAACAATGTACAGAAAAAAGCATATGAGACTCACGTGTAACCAGGTGAAGCGAATCATTTCTAAATATCAGAGGTATGTTTTATTTCCGAAATCATGTAAGCCATAGAACAATTTATATTGATTTACTTCATTATTCCAAAAAAAAAAAATTAGCTGTCTTCATGACTGCAATGTTTAAGTTTTAGATGGGTTACTTGATAACAAAAGATTCGTAATTCGATTTGTGGATCGTAAGTGTTGAATCGTGGATTGGATCGGATCGCCACTTACCCAACGATCCACAGCCCTACTTACAAAATATATACGTACTTCCAAAATTCGAATAATAAGTGTAACATCATACGGCATCCATTGCAGAAAACTCTAACATATGAAATAGAAAAGGTACAAAGAACAGCAGCTAGATATGCTATAAATGGCTACTCATACTATTAAAGCAGCGTAACATCAATGCTTGAAACACTCAAATGGTAAACACTAAACTAAGACGAATAAATGCGTCTCTGATAATGCAGTATTACAATGTACAACTTAGCGTGTTATTATTTCTTGTCACTATTAATTTTATCATCTTTGGTTAATCAATGACTTTCTAAGAATACCCATTGCTTTATTCACAATCTAGAATTGTCTGGGTGGGTTTTCTGCAAGTAGTGTGTCTGTGGCGCACTTCATATGTTCCTTACACAAAATTGGATTCTTGTTTCATTATACTAAAGTCTTTTTATACAACACTATATCCCAGGTTGAGGCACAATCCCTTTTGATTGAGCTATAAAGTATAAACCCTCTTACCCAGTCTAAGTGCTATCTAAAATAAGGTTGAACACATGTGTAATTATAGTAGTACATGCTACATGTATATGTTTGTGCTCTACATGCGTAGGCCAATTTTGACCCCAGGGCCATACTTTGAACTGTTTTGGTAGAGGTCCACTAGACAATGCTACACACCAAATATTAACAATACGCTTCGCAACTTATATAATTGGTCGTCTAGATGTTTAAATATTTTACAAATACATGACAGTATTTTAGACTATCAATCATTCTATTCAATTGCTTTCGGAGAAAACAAAAATTGTCATACTATTTTACGATAGAGTAAAGTGACACTTTATAAATACGCTACATTTGCAAAGTATATCAAGTGAGTCAATTGAAAGTCCTATTCATAAAACATTCAGAAAAGACAATGCTGGCCGATTATAAAAGTTGCAGTATATTTTGGTTTAATTGCAAGTTTGGTGAATGAATGATCCTACTAGCCCACTACCAGCTTAAAGAAGATGTGATTTAGTCTGTATTTGGTAACATTCAAAATGATGCATGCTCTTCTATTTCCTTTCTTGCAAGGTCAAATGTGGATGCTATATAGGAAGAAGGTGATACTATGAATACCCTTGTAATATCAAGTTAGCACAAGACAAATGTCATTATTTTTCTATCTTTCTTCCTATAATTTTTCTTCCTATTTCTTCCTATACATTTGTAATTAGTATGCATCATAAAGTAAAACAGATATCTAATAAACATGTTTCAATAAACCAGATCAATGAATTAAAGCGTTTCTATAGTGATCAGATTCATTTACTGACTGTATTTTAACCTAATTTTAGGCTAATTTCTATGTAATAGTGAAAAGAAAATGATACAGAAAAAAACATAATTTATATCAAAGGGCAAGGACATCAGGAAGTAAAGAAATTTGAGATAAATATAAACAGCAAAAAAGAAAACACAACTACTTGCGCAATTAGGAAAGCTCATTGGAACTATGTTAACTCGGTGCTAATTAAGTGATTCTCTTGAAACAGACAATAAGAAACCATTTAGGAACAACAAAATGTAAGTCAAGTCAATATTCGCGTAGCTGGTATAAAGATGATTGGAATTTTACATCAAGTTCGTTAATCACAAGCAATCATTATGAACGATCAATTTAAATCAGTTTTCACCAACGAAAACTTATATGAAAAAATCCCTGACATGGAAGATAAACATTATCCAAAAGATAAGTGACTTATATACTGATTCTACATGTATGGAAAAAATATTGTAACAAATAAGGCATGTGACCAAGATAAACTCTCAAACGTATTTTTGAAAGAATGTGCAAATGAACTTTCGACAGTGTTGAGTTACAATTTTCAGCTTAGCCTCGATACAGGTACCATCAGACTGGAAAAATGCTAATATAAGCCCGATTTTAAGAAGGGAGATAGACACACAACATCAAATTGTCGTCCAGTTTTTAATTAACATGTGAGTGTTGTACATTGTTGGAATAATCTGCAGACATATCTTGAAACACCTAGAAATAAATGAAACCTTAACGCCACTATGTACAGCATGGTTTCCGCAGCGGGCATTCTTGTGAAAGTCAATTAATATTACAATGCAAGACATCATGAGCAATTTTGATTAAAAAAAGCAAACAGACAAAGTTTTGCGTGAATTATTATACAAACTCGATAAATACGGAATCAAAGGAAACGTCAACAACTGTATATATACAGTCTTTCTTAAAGGATAGAAAACTGCAATGGTGATCGAGGGTGAATTTTCAACACCATGTATAGTAGACTCGGGCGTGCCACAGGGAACTGTTTTGGGTCCCTTACTTTTCCATTGTCATATAAACGATTTCCCGAAGTGTGTCAAATCAAAGTTCAGGTTATTTGCAGATGATTGCCTCCTTTAAAATTACATCAGTAATTTTCAAAATCAAATACTGTTACAAGAAGACTCTTGAAGGCTTTGGAAATATGTGCCAAACAATGGGGTGTGAGTTTCAATGCTACGAAATGCTATGTACATCATGTCTGTCAGCCGTACCAAAACCCTTGTACATATTATCTTGTACATAATAAAACTACTCTGTGGACAATCACATCTTAGGACAAGTAAATGATATGGATAATAGTTGTTCAGTGACTGAGATACTTTCCAGTATTTTAATATACGTCACATAAAGTTTATTGTAATAGGATATAAAAACATTTATGAAAAATACTTGTATATGAATCAAATACTCGCATTAATAGGATTCAGCATTAGTAATGCCTATTTCTTAAGTGAAAATTTGAAAAAGCATGTTGACATCAAGTATTTTTGTTGCTGAATATAATTAAAACTCTTGCATACTACTATAAAAATAGGCGTTAATGCTCGTTTCTTAACATGCTTTAATGAAACTTTTTTCAATAACGATTACTATGATTTTAATTGAACAGTTATCACATCATGTAATCAATATTCATTTACAATGATTATTATAATGTCATGCGACATATTATAGATACATATACCTTCAAATGTTATTATACATTTACTGTAATATATTTGTATATATGTTAGAACAATTGAATAATTGGATTACCGTTTTTGGTAATTGAAAAAAAAACTTTCCAGTATACATCAGAATTAGAATCCTGATGATCTATCTATATTTAATGTGCATGAACACAATTAATTTAACTCCGTTCCAAACTAGTGAAAATGCGTATACACATAAGTATAGTGTTTTCGATCTAATTGCTTTGAATTAAGGAAGTTATTTAAATATTTATATATGATTATCTATCTAACACTTGTCATCAGTATAAGTCAATTATTTAATTTACTTTTATATTTTATATTGGGGGTAGAGATCATAAAATTAGTTTCGTTTAACCGCTAACAAATTTAGTGGTCTCTTCCCTTAGTCGAATAGAGTGATTTCCCTTTATAACAAAAAAAGTTTCTAAGGAAAGCTGTGTGTTTTTATTCTGGATTTACTTTTATGCATGCAAATATCTTGCTAAATAGTACATAAATGGTAAGTTTAACATTATATGTATCATTAAAGTGAATGTTTTTGGGCCTAGGATGTATAGAATTAATGATTTCGGACTTTTTGTAAACGAGCTTTCGCAGCACTTTTTCAATGGCTGCCAAGCACATGGCTGATTATTACCCGAGGGTTCAAGTCGAATATCTCCCTTATAAATCAGTATTCATCATATGTAAAACGGATGTCTAATAAACATGTTTGAATAAACCAGATCAATGAATTAAAACGTTTCTATAGTGATCAGATCTCTTGGTATTAAGCCATTAACAGACAGTATTTTAGCCTAATATTAGACAATTAAGTTTGACAGGAAGAAGTTGTGTCACTAACCTGTAACCTAGCAATTCCTGTAAAGTGAGAATTCATGCAATTTATGAATTTAAAAGTGTTGAGACATACATTCCAATGTCAAACATCACTGCTTATAAGGTGCTAATTAAATTTTCTTCGTTCGTTTGGAACTGTTCCTTTGTAATTGTATTGTGTTTTCAATTCATTCCTGTACCCGTGCCCGAACTGGCCAGAAAAAAGTTGGCGCCACATTTTGCGACGCAACACATGATGCGATGCGAACAGCCAAGAAGATATTAAGTCATTAATGAAAGTATGTATAGCTATGCAGCTTGTAACTTTTCTGGGGTGTAAAAATCCACTCGTCCGCTTATATTTGCGACTAAGTTTCATGGTCGGACAAGTGAGATTTCAAATAATAGTCGTCCGACTGGAAAGTTTCATAGTCTCAATCTTAAATTTTTGCAAGTGAAGAAAACAAAGTTTTAGATCGGTAAATAAATCATGTGCACCAAACGCTTGACTTTAGCAAGGGAAGTAAAAATGTATAGCTATCGCAATAGCAACGCTCTTGGTCGGTCAAGTAACGAAAAGTGTGTAGACTGGTATGCAGTGTTGCACCGTTTACCTTTTTTGTGGTAGAATTTTCGAGTTCGGAACACAGTCTAATTTTGTCCCGTCATGTCGTCTGTCATTACAAAGCTGATGCAATCAAAATCAGTCTCCCATACTTAAAGATCAACAACTTGTCAGTCATATTTTAAATTGACCATGACGATGTATGTTCTTTGTTTGCATCTATCAAGAATTTTAATTGCCCCAAGCTGTGATTCTGCGTCAGTGGAATTTAATAAAAATCTACGATGCTGGTCGTATTTTCAGAAAATCGCTACAAACTTTACTTGATAATCACATGTCTATACTTACTGAATATTTACTACAATATAATGTTGCATTAAGCATTATGACCAACAAAAAATTTAAGACTCGTTAATTTTCAAAAACGATCATTACACATTTCGATGATGTATACATATTTCGGACGAAAAATTTCGGATAACAGCACCATATGGTGAAACCTTACATCATCTAAAAGGTGTTTAATGTGGACCTGTAATTGTGATATCTTATCTTTGATGTGACAAGTAGAAAACAATGTTTACACACCCCTGTAAGTAGAAATGTGATGTAACATTCTAAGGATGTGAGCAAGGTTAGAAAAAATGTGAGGACCACCAAACTTTATATAAGGACGACCAACATTTTGCATTAATCTTGCACCGGACGGAATCAGTTTTCACTGGACCGAATTGAAATAATGACGTGTTATATCCCTTTTGCAGAACAGGAATGCTATATTACATATTGTAATATAGCATCACTGTGTGGAAGCATGAGCTTTAGAAGGGTAGGGTCGTTTTTGGCCTGGCTTTAGCCCCTTCAAAATATTGCAATCAGCGGATTTTAAAAGTCGCGTAAAGCCAAAAACAAACAAAACAAATACTAAAACAGTGCTCCAGATAATTTTTGTATGCAATACGTATGTACTCGTAGGTTTTACTTTTCAATGCGTGAAGTCCGTTGTCAATGCTGAAAATTTCAGTAACAAGCACTAAAGGCAACCTAACGCTGTTTTCACACCTACTACTCGATAATTTGATACTTGATATTACTTACCTGTATTTTTAACACGTATGTGTCGATCATTGTAAACAAGAAATCATTTGTCCACAGGGCTTTTTTTCCTTCTTTAAGAGACGCCGTTAAACGGCGCCTTCCCCAGGCAAAATATATGTCTTTTTTTCCCCAAAATGCAATAATTTTTCCCCTCCAGAAGCATTTTTCCCCACCAAAATGAAGTGAAACCCTTTATGTCTACATCAAAATACGACGAAATCAAAACCGGAAATACGATCGCTTTAAATTACCGCAACGGTCATTATTTGCCGAAATTCCGCGATTTAGACGGCCTCGTGGGTTCTTTTTTCGCGAAACCGTACCCATTGCGGTTAATTATTTTACGACATTACTAATTTTCGGCAAATAAACAAAAAATGTCGCACTACTCGAAAAAAATAAAAAAACGGATAATAACACCCAATCATTGACGTCTTTTTTTAAAAAGACTTCATCTGAACAAGATGCGTCTCGCTCCTCGGTTTATCAGCCTATTTCTGTTGCAAATGATTCCTAGACATTGTGCAATGACGAACCGAAGGCGCAAGTTGCACTGCAACACTTACAGAAATGGATTTTGACCTGCTTTTAACAGCCTTTATTGATAAAAGACCTAGGGAGATGGCTCTCAGACTCTAGTACTAATATTGTTTAAAACTGAAAAGAAAACCAATAAAAGGAATAATTACAGAAAGAAAATGTATCATGGATCAAACTAGACTAGTTTTATTTTTTCCCCTTTTTTCCAATATGCCGCATGTTTTTTCCCCTAGAAAAAGGCTACAGGCTACTTCCCCAACTCATGAAAAAAAGCCCTGGTCCATAAAACACATGTACGTGTATATACATGTATAAGTGTGAAACAAAATTTGTGCATACAAGAACTGATCAGTAATTTGCAGATTACGGAGCAAACATTTCAGTATGTTTCAAAAAGGTCAAAACATATTATCCCACTTGCTATTAGAACAAGGTGGCATAAATTACGTAATTATTTTTTTACGTCATGGTTGTGTTAAATTGATTTACACATGAATTTCAACGCCTCTGACAGATCGATCCATAAATGCTCAATAAATTTCATAAAGATAACCATTTGGGATTTTGAACATTGTTCCGCAGATTACATACTGCCGTTATTTCTTCATTTGATCATTTCGGTTTAATCAAAGGCGGTGAATTGTTTTAGAAGTCGGTATCAAAGAAAATTTGTTTACAGCAAAAGGACGCCGACATTCTATGGTCCAATTTTGGAGACGAATTTAGTTTTCATTGTTCGCCTTTTCGATTCAGTAAATAACCCGTTCGTGTAGTCATGTGATCAACTTGGGAGAATATTGTTTGTATGTTATACACGTATGTAATTATAAGAAATGCATTTTTATTTTCTCACGTGTTAAGCATTGTAAACAGAATGTGCGTAACTTTATAAATTCAATACAATAACATATTGACCGCGTAACAATCATTTGTGCAAAAGGTTTTGGGGCGAAATTAAGATGGACTGGTTCTATGTAAAATACACATTTTTCTGCTCGGAAAATCATGGTATGAAGATTAATCTACACTATTTATAGAATCAGTCGCTGATTGGACTTACTAAAACAGATTACTGTTACTCAATTTATATTCCCGACGACTGGGGAAAACGCAGCGCTTATAGAGTGAAATACGTAAGCAAATGGTTTAATGCGTACTTGTACGTCCGAGATATTTTAGCAATGCGTTTTCTGATAAAAAATATTTGGATCTGGAGCACTGCTAAAAGTATCTATTTTTAAGAGCCATGCAGAAATAAAGGAGATTGCATCTTCTAAATTATTCAGTGTTTTTGCTACTAGACCGAAAAATGATGGAAAACATGATAAAATTAGATTTTGTTATGATCGTAGATATTGTTCGTGTATAAGTAATTTTTTTAATAATTACCATAATCACTCATGTATAGGTCACACCTGTGTAAAATATGCGGGTAAAACGAAAATGAAAAAAATCAGCGCCATTTTGTCTGTTTGTTTTGGCGTCCGGTAATTATTACGAGAACGTGATAATTACTCTTGTAGAGTAACATCATTTGATTACTCAACGTGTCAACACGTACTCAAACTAGCGACACCATCGGCAAACATTTGTTGACGGTTAAAATTGTTTTCAAACTTGCATGTATGTCTGACTCGACACAATCCGGGAAAAATAGGGACCCATACTGGATTTTAGATAAACATTACGAAAGATTTACTCCCCTTAGGCGTTAATATGCCATTTGCTAAGATTGTCTCCAATTTCGACCATTTTTAACTGAGGAAATTTAGATTGAGTTCATCAAAAATCTATATGACACACCTGATTTTCGTAGCCAATCTTGAACGTAAAATTATGCATCTTATACACAATTTATTTGAGTATCTGACATTCGGACCGGCAGGGGCATAATTTTTCTCAGACCTAAGGAAATTTTACCGGTCAGGTCCGTTGGACCGGCACTTTTCGGAATGTCTGAATCTATACACTATTATACAGTTATAGCCATGACATGAATTTAAAATACATGTGTACAACTTAGTCTAAACACACAAAAACCAGGGGTCGGCCTGAATTCTCAATTCAGGGAGAAGTGGGGCCACTTTAGGGAGAAGTGGGTAGTTGCATGGCAGAAGTTACGAATGCGTTACTTTTTACCGGCTGCCGTTCATTTTGATTGTTATAAAGTTATTATTACTATACATGTTAATTCTGGGCAGGAGCATGTCATATATATCCCCCCTTTGTTATGTTATGATAATGACATAAATGAAAATTGAAGCTTATTATATTTCATTTCAATTTTCAAAATTATAATTTCTAGATATATCATAGTAATTAAAGATTTAGGAATTTATGTGACACGTTTTTCTGTGTTAAAATGCGAAAAAGTCTACCTAGGACCCCTAAAATGTCCAAATCGAGTTCTGTGGGACACAGACTCCGGAAAATAAACAAGGTATCAAAGTAAGGGAGATCACTGCATGGAAAGCTACTTTCTGTTTGCATTATGATTGACGAATAGATCATTTGTCAATGTCGCATGTTTTCACAAATAACCAATGACTGGTAATTCAATTTCCGAGTGGAAACAATTTTTCATTCATCAAACTAAATTTTTATTTATTTGCCTGGAACACGTAGAATACTGACCAATTTTTGCCTTTACTTTCACTTTACTAAAGTTGAAACATCGCGAATCGCCCAGTAACTAAGTGGCGAGCGACATTTCAGAATCATGTGTTTTCACTATGGAGAAGCAGTTTTAATTACAGATGGCTGTTATTAATTAATTCTTTGCAGTTTGGAAAACTTCGCTGTCTCTTACTCAACTTGCGAACATGTCACCTCTCTGTTTATCGCGTCGTGGACATAAACCAAAATCGGAACAACAAAGATAAAAGTACATGCCCGTCTACTGAATATAGATGTCTGTTACATCAATTAGACCCGCTATCTATTGTTAAAACCGTTGTTTTCACATCACGCCGGGTATTTATTGTTATTTATCAACAATTAGCCATATCTTCTTGCCCGATCAAGAAGACTTTCATTAATTTTGGTTTACGAATGTAAACTGCACTCTGATTGGTTGATAACGATTAAGCTGTTACAACAAATGCTGCGATTGGCTATCATTGATCTATTTGACTGCCCACTGCAGCATACAGAGGCTGTTCTTACTGCAGTGTAAAGTGTGAATTAAGATTGACTACGATAAGCTTTCCGTGTATAATATTATTAAAACCATTGGAGCGTGATTGATAATCATGTGTTACTGTGTAAGTCAGCTTGTATATTGTATACAGAGACGAAACAGGCAAGATTTTAGGGCGAAGTCAAATTCGCCAGATCGTTGATTAGAGGCGATGTCTGAAAGCTGCGGGCGATTATTTCGCCCACTCGGCCGACCCCTGCAAAAACCAGTAGTCGACTGAGTGGTTACCACCATTCGCATGTTCAAATTCTCGTTGAACTAACCATTCTGACATCAGTACCTGTTAAAGGCACCTGGTAAGCCGGTTTGCAGCAGGCATGGGCGAGTATCGCTTCCGGGTAACAAAACGGTGCAGACATACAAAATTCCACTAACAGTCGTCGCATACTGGAAACAAACATGGATCGATATCTTCTTGTATAAAATTTGTACTTTTCCTGCTTTTAGCTTAAGTGCTCAAGGTGAGCGTGTTGACCGTCGTGCATCCATCAGTGCGTCAACAATTGCTTTAAACAACACCTTTACAGGATTTTCCTTGCATGAAGCTCTACCAAAATTGTTCAAATTATTAAATTTCATTAAAAACTCCATGGCAACCAATAGGAAAAACTTTCAAAATCTTCTTGTCAGAAACCATGGGGCCTAGAGCTTAGATATTTGGTGTATAGCATTGTCTAGTGGACCTCTACCAAGTTGTTCCAGGGTTTTTTCTCGGTATTTTGGGAATATGACCCATACCCTTGGGATTGGGAATTTTCGCAGTGTTTTAATCAAAATTGGGAAAATGTATAACTACAATTTTTGCAATTTTCAACTTATTCTACTTATTCTCCCATAGAACAGTAGCAGAATAAGGTATTTACTACCAAAAGTGATGTTAATGAACTTATAAAATCAATAAAGGATTTTTATTTTGGCTCTATTAGGGCTGTGGATCATTGGGTAAGTGACGAACCACAATTCTCAGTCAGTAATGACGTTTATTTGTACTCAATTTTTTCAATTTGATTCATGATTACCCGAGTACTCGGATTCTCGCCCAAGCACTAGGCTCTATTGACACGCCTGATGGAAACCCCTGAACTTATGAACAAACAAAGCATTTCATAATATGTTGATTGGTATGCTTGGCTCATTTGCAGACCAACTGCAGTAAATTTGAAGTTCCTGTACATTATAATACCAACTCACCATACTCGTTTCTCACTACTTCTCCCAAAATGTCCCAAATCTGGAGGTTTAAACTTTAATTTAGAATGGTCGATGGTATTGTATAATTTAGTTACTCAAGGGAGGCAACTGTACTGTTATAACATTTCGTTATTGAGACACAGTTATCTCCCTTTGACCAAAACTTACAATACAAATGTATTTCAATAATTTCAAATTGGTAATTAGTAGTGTGAATGAATTAAGGAGATTTTATGCATTTTTGTGGAAATGTAATTTTCTTCTCAGGTAGTTAAGTAATAAAGCTGATTATTTAAGAAACAATTCAAACTAATGAACATTCCCTTGGACCGAGTCCACCAAAATTGCCATCGGTCCAGTAAATTTGTAAAGGTCAGTGGTCCAACGGTAGTGTTCCACAATCGAAAAAAAATTGCTATCGATTATTGAATCGAATTGACGTATCACTACTTGATTAATCGATTGTTTTTAAATCAAAAGTGTGAAACAACATTAAATGTTCATTTATGAGCAATTCAAGCTCATATGGTTTGTAATTAAGTAAGAATGACTTGCTCACTCTGAACTTTTGTACTGTACAAGGGCAATTCATCAAAACAATGACTAGATTTCTTTCTTTCTTATATGTTTATTGAAAATCAACAGTATAAAACATGCAAATATCATCAACACATCAATCAATGATGATGATAAATGATGAAATGAATTTGTCTGAAGGCTCAATGAACAACAGCATAAAGGGTTTTTAGGAACTTGGGAAGTGTTGATCATTTAACTGATCTCGCCATAGTCAACATGCAACTTATTGTTTTACAAAAATACACAAAACACGTTCCAATTTAAAAAGTTTCACCAAATCAACATAAATGCGATATTTGGTCGATTTTCATATCAAACCTCCGTGTCTGAACACAAACAGTGCTTACTTCAATACTAAACATGTTTTCTTGCTTTTTGAGAAGCAGTTATTTCGCATGTGTGTGATTTACACTGAAAACAACAAAATATCGTTGGACACTAATTGTTTTGATTGCTGATGCAACTATGTTGACAGCAAAATGATGCAAAGGAATTCCGTCATCTGATTGGTTAAAATATAGTGAATTAATTGTAGCCAATCAGCAAGCAGTGATTTATTCAGTGCGGCCAGGCTATTGGTATCCGTCATCGCATACGGTGAATGTGCGGCAAAGTACGACTCTGGGATCTAGTGCAATTGGTTCCCGTCGGTGTATGTACTATGTAACGAGCGTCAAATGCTGGTACCCATTACGGCAAATATTTAGATAAATTATTTCTCGTCAAATTTTTGAAATTTGATTTCTACTTTGCATTCTATGCCAGTAGGTTAAAGGTCTATGTTAACTTATTAGTAGCACTGGAAACTGAACCACTGATGAAGCCTTAGCGAAGAATTCTAGAGTACTGTGGTATTAAAGCCTTGGAAAACCTGGTTTCGTGGCACTGCCACGTTTCTTGTTTTTTCTTATATTATATATAATTATTGTGCTTAGGCCAAAAAAAAAAGATTATGTGTTTAGGGTAACGGTCTGAAAAAAGTTAGGTAGGGTAGGCTTTTGGGTTTTTTTTTGTTTTTTTTGGACAGCAGCGAAACCAGTCACAAGTTTGTGACTTAAGACATAAATTAAAGCTATACAAGTTGACAGCCGCCTCACCTTAATATTTTATATATCAAAGTGTACACAAACACCAAATGATTATTATATTCAATGGCAGAATGAAAAAATTCAAGTAAACAAAATCGCAGTCACTTATAAACTGCTACATCATTGAATTGTGACAGTGACATTATTGATGTTGGGTCGCAGTCACATAACCAGTACATGTACTTGTGGCTTAATCAGTGAGGTGATTGCTTGAGTATATCATGTCATGCCATATCACATTTTAACCCAGTCGAGCTACCAGCTTAGAAATTCCATTAACCCGAATCTAATTTCACAAGCCCAAACTAAAATGATCTAGGCTGAAAATAAAATTAAGTTTGTTTGGAGTTTAGCACTGGATAGGTAGGTAGGTAGAGATTAGAAAAAAAAATCTTTTATTTGCTAGAATTTCCATGAGTAGGTCGGTGCACTCCAAGCATATTTATTTTTATTCTCAGCCGTATGTCTAGAAGTGAGAAAGACAACATCAAACTATAACAATTAACAAAGCAAATTCTCTCCTAATTTATTCCTAGTGCTCTCAAGATAACGTATAAAGATATATTTTGCGACAATCAAGAAGAACTTTAAACGAAGTGTTAGTCTGCACAAAAGTGAAATTTGAACAATAGTCTAAGGACCATCATGCACCACACGTGGACTAGAAAACTGGGTTACTCGCAACAATATCAACTTGTCCAAATCGTGACCATCAACTTAACATCTGTACAATTTAATATGATTAGTCTAGATGTAGTCAAAATTATTTAGTATAATCATAACTGTTTTGAATCTATTTAAGCTTGGATTAATATAGAATCAAAGCATATATCATTATTTGCTAGTTGTTTGGCAGGAAAGGAGAACAATCTCTCAAAATAAAGATCATGACTTCAATTTTTTGGCCACTCACATGTTTAACTTATGCCAAAACTGTATATATCTTAATTATTGCTGCATTATATATATTATTATAGCTTATGAATTTGGAATAATAATCAAATATATACAATTAAACTGAATTATGATGTGTCACGTGATTAAGGATCAAAGATAAGACACAACAATTTGAACAGATTTTCATTAAATACACATAAAAGAAGTACAGTTTCATTATGTTATATCCGAAATGTGCCATCCGAAATTCGTACACTACATCCTATAAAAGAAATGACCATTCTTGAAAATTAACGAGTCTTTGTTATTCTGTTGGTCATTATGCCTAATGCAATATGATATGGTAGAAAAAATTCTATAAATACTATCAAAATAGCGATTATTCATGAAAATGTTTTGCGATTTTCGGAAAATACGCCTGGACCAAAACTTTATAGAAACGAAGTACTCACGAAGATGTATCCACAATTAATTGGATCAAATAACTAGCTGCATTATGAATCATAACTTGGGTCAATCAAAATTGGAGACTAGATTATTATGAAAACATTTTCGTGTAAAAGCATTCTGTGAAATTGATCTGTGCAGTGTTTATTGAGCATTTAAGTGCACCTATTTCGGGCTTCTAACTTGGATTTTTCACTTGTCTGAGTTAAAAATCACTCGATTTTGTCGCCAGTCGAGTGTGTTACATCGAAGACTGCTCTAATTTGAGTTATTTCCCTGTGATAGCTTTTTTTAAATACGAATAAAATTATTGTTTTGGGAACGTTAAAAAACGTTAGGGTCGGCGCCTTTCGGCTAGGTAGGGTCGGGTTACCCGAAACACACAATATATTTTTTTTGGCCTTCTGTCTTAAAACAGTGCTTATTTTCTGGTGATTTACATGTACCATTAAGGCTCTATAAATCTTAAGAATCGTTAGACCCGCTTATGTGGTCAAGTGGTTAAGGTTTCTATCTTCAAATCACTGTAATCTCTTACTGATAGAGGGTTGTGGGTCCAGTTACCAACCATGTCTCTTTATGTGAGAAAGTAGGCAGTTGCTTATGGAGGATGGGAGTCTAGTACTGGTTCTTCTCAGGAATGATGGTTAGGTGAACTGTCCGACTCATGACTGTTGAAAATTGGCTTAAAACTTGATCAAACAAAACAAATGATAATCATTAGTTTAGTTATTTCTGGAATAACATAAAATAAATAGTTAAGGAGTATAAAACTCAAACATGCTGATGCAGTTTCTAGTGTCCCAGTTCGATTTTCTTTCAACAGTTTTATGCAACTAGCTGGTTTATATAAATCTGTACTTGTATAAAATAAATTGACATTTGCATGCTCTGCTTTAGATTTACTACTATTTAGTTGTTGTAGAATTTGAAGGTAATTTTTGCTCATATTTCTAAAATTTACTGAATTCAATAGTTTACTCAATACACATACAATGCAAATTGTTACAGTTAGGCATTATACTGTTTGGACCAAGTTTATAGTTAGGCAATTATCATGTGTGGGTCAATATTGAGTTGTTTCCCTTTGACCATTATTTGTTTAGAAAATTTTATCATTGATACTTTTGAGAAAGTCCCTATCTTAGTGCAACAAATGATTTGAATTTTTTAAAATTATGTTTATGACAAATCAATTCTGTTATTGAATTCTAAAACATTCTGAGTGGTGAAATGTTTATTATTTAGTTTGAAAATGCCACAAATTGAATGTATAAAGTTTGTCCCAATTATCTGCTTGATTCGGATAATTTTAAAGAAAACTATATTTTGATTGGTCGCTAGGTGACAGATGTTTGCTGATCACAAAAACTAGTTATCCGTGATGTAAATTGTCTTGACTTGTTGAATACATTTTGCTGTATAATTTATTGAAGTATTTTATCATTGAAATTAGTATGTGTACATATATGTATTTAAGGCAGGTGCAATTTACAGCTGTAGTGGTGGTAATGTGACTTTTTAATGTATAGTTTAAAGGTATTATAAACACTGAAGCGTGCCAGTCTACCCCCATTTCTATTATGATTTCTTTGTGTATCTTATACTGTTGTAAGTATATATTATGAACATGAGTCAATTTTCTTTGTTGTGATATTGGACAAAGAAGTTTGTAGTGTAAATAATGATAGCCTGAAGATTGTACACCATGTGGTTCCTATGGTCTATGATCATACAAGTTTACCTTAGACAACTACTTACACTCAAGTTGATGACGATGACTAAAATATGGTTAAACTTGTTAATGCTTTTGTAGTTTTAAGTATAATGATTTGACTGCAGCACAGATGTTGACATATGGTGTTTGTGTTGTTGTACACTGTTTTAGGTCGCTTATTGGAGAATGTTTTGTTATTTTGATCATGTGTAATAATGGTGTTGATGAATTTTTTGGCTCTAAGTTTAATGTTTATAGATTATACAAATTGTGTCATTTGTCAAAATTGTCAGCGTTTTTGCTGTTTTTGTCAACTCTGAACTGTTTTGTTTCTTGTCAGCTAATTTTCCACCTGTTGTTGAGTTTTTGCTCATATAACTGTTGTTTTTTCTTGACTGTCAGTTCAACTTTGACATTTATATTGAATTGATTTGTTTGTAAACAATGGATTGAAACTAATGAAGGAATTTTATAGATGTACTCTTGACTTCTTGATGTTTAAACCCAGGGTTTTCATTAAGAACCGATTGTTGATGAAAACCATCAGTCAAAATTGTAAAAAAATTGGTTACAATCCCCAAAGTTCGAAAATACTTATCAACTAGGCAGCCCCCCCCCCCCCCGGCCAAATTTGCTACTTTCACAAGAAAATCTGTTGTACAGAATAATGATGAAAATCCTGAAACCTAAACTTTTGTGAGTATAGTTTATAATCTCATTTAGTGGAGCACAGCACTGCTTATAATCCTAAACTTGTAGGTTTGAGCCTCTGGTATGACACCTGATTTGTGTTTCCTGCTGTGATACAATGTACAGGAAGGCATATTCTGGATAGGGTATTAGGGTCAGCACTGGCTGGTCTGTAGAATAACCAATTTTTAACAGTGATGTATACCGGCTTGAGCCCAGGGTTTGGTACAGTGTACTTATTACAGAAATGATTTAAATAATATTATAAAGATAAAAACATAAAAAGGTCTTTAATGAAGCTTAAGGATTGTCTTTTATATAAATGTCTATATTTTAGGACCTTAAGAGTAAAGGTCCTTGTGGTATAATGGTATAACTGCATTGGACTTGTAAACCGGCCATCCTGGTTCGAATCCCAGTTGCGGTTGGTTAATAACTTTATATTACCCTTCTTTGAAAATTTGACAAAAAATGCTGATTTTCCATTAGATGTAGAGAAGTACTGTGTCGGCTATTTGTTGAAGGTAACTGATAAGAAAATGGTCCATGAAAACTGGTTAGGTGAAACAGCTGCCGTATATAACTGAATTATCAGTGAAAAACAATGTCGAACCCACTTTAACTGAAAAAGAATAGAACCAGCGACTTTCCGTATTTGTAAAGTTTGTTTGGGTCCATTTACCCGACCCTTCCCAATAATATTTAAACTCCAATTTTCCCAAATCTAAATTGAGAAATTCCCAATGAATATTTAATAATAAGAGAATTTCAAAATCGGACATATAAAATAGAAGTTATGAACGTTTTTTGACAAGAAGTATAGTATACTATAGTCCAAAGAAACCAGAGAACTCGATTTATTTGGCATTGTCTATTGAAAATGTTTCCCAATAACCTAGGTGTCATGATTGACCGGAACGGGCCTTCCCAAGGAGATAAAAAAACAAAACTGAAAAAGTTCTACAAAAATCCAGAAATAACTTTAAAATAGCCGTAAGTAATATTGTATGTCTTGTTGGTATCTTGAACTATAGATATACAGTAAAAGAACAGATAGATTCCTGAGCTTGTGAAAGAATAGTGATTAGTTTGTCAGTACCATTATGAATATGTTACCTAGATTATTTTGCCAGTACTGGTATGAATCTGCTACCTATAGTGTTTGCCATATTCCCAATCTTGAGATTTCTCTTCTCATTTTCCAGGTAATTTATATCAGTTACATAGAAAAACTCATCTCTAAATTTACTTCATTGTGTCTAGATCTTGTTGTGTATGCCTGTCTCAACAGCTGTCTGAGAGATTTACTGTTTTGTTTAGATAACAGGGGTGGATTGGTGGTGGATTAGTTGTGGGGTGCTTTACTATTGATTGATCGACTTATAATATCCATGTTACTAGACTTATGGAACATCATTCAACCACATAAGTTTTAACTCAGGCCTGTAACTGTATTCTGTTAGTAGATTTCTAAGTCTATGCAGACCATACTCCTCCCTCATACCTTAAATTATCCCTCAAAAAGGCCCCTCTAAGTTCTTAACCTGAAAACTCCCCTCCTTGCAAATCTCCCCTCCAGAACTGCCCTTTCTTCCGACCTTGTCCCTCAAATAGGCCCCTCACAGTCCTCTCCTCATCAGACCTGAAGACTCCCCACATTGGACCTCTCCAGAACTGTCCCTAAATCCTTTCATTTGCATGCACTGTCAATCTGTAATTGTTGTATGCTGTTGTCATTGATTTGAATATAATGTTATGAGCGTATTTCAAATAAAGCATACATATGTTCTTTATGTTGTATTGTTTTTGTTGTGGTGTTGTAAAAAAACAACATTATAAGTTATTTATTACTTATTTTATTTCATTTTATGTCTGATCATGTGGCCAGAACATGATGGACATGCGTCTAGTTGCAAATGCTCAATAAAAAAAAATGATTCTGAAGAAAATGTTTATCTGTGAATAATTTTGAGGAGGGGGGGTGGGGGAGGGGGCGTAACATCGCACCAACTGCCAAGGGTCATTTGTTGACTATTCCAGCTTTAATGGTAAGGGTTGACCGTGGTTGAGTCTTGACTCCTTGCACTCAACTGGATACCTAAGAAACGACTTTCAGTAGGCTAACTGGACACATGGAATTCGAACTCACAATGATTTAAGTGAGTGATTACTTGTCAAAGACCATAACCACTTGACTACAGAGACCACCTAGTGATTTCACACAGTATGTTGAGATGATTCTGATTAAAGCACACTGCTGCTCTTCTTTGTATGATTAACTTGTAAAATCACCTTGTGAATTAAGCCACAGTAATTGTTGTTATGTTTAGAAATGTGTAAAATTAGTCATGGACAAGTTCAAATTGACCACTTCTTGCATTGAATACATGTGCGGTAAAACAAATTCAGACTACCTTAGTTTCAAAACCATAAGTCTGTTCACTGACTCACTATTAAGTAAATCAAATGGATAGGACAACAAAGTTTAACTTACCATGAATGTCATTTTATTTGCAAATAATTAAAATTATATTTAATATACAAGAAAGCTATTTATAAAACTAGTATTGCGCAGGGAAAAAACAAACATTTGTATTTGAAATAGTTTCTATTTACTGTCTGTATTGTGTATTTACTTAAGTTTCACTCTTTAGATAAACCAGTGTTTGAAAAGTCCAGACAGTTCTATAGATGCAGCACAATGTAGGACAAATCAATATTTTAATACATAATACAATGTCACATGATTAGAACATTAAATAACTTACCTAAATATTTCCCCCTTGGTTTTAATTTTTTTTTTCGTATTATACCTGATGGAAAGAATGTTTAGCAGACAGGTTTACCAGACATGTCGCCATTCAGACAGTAACACATTTGGTGATGTTAGACAGTCATAAATTGTGGAAGTTTACTTTGTACATGCATAAATCATGTCATAATTTCATTGCCTCTTTGATCTCGTATTGTCTCAACAATATCTCAGTGAGTAAGACATGAGTTAAGATTTCATCTTGTAGTTAGGGAATACGACTTGAAAAGTGAACTTCGGCAGAAATAAAATGTAGCATAGTGCATACATATGATATGTATAAGTGCAGTGCTTCTAGCAAATATTGCAAAAAATGAAAACTCATTTAATTTTGCGGTGTATAAAACCAATCCTTTCTCTTTTTTTCAAGGAGATTATATTTTCTGAATCTACACATATCTATCAGAGTATCATGCCTAACTTGTCTACCTTTTATATTTTAACTCTCTTATGCCTGCGGTTTCGTAATGATCACTCTCGAGAGTAGTACTCCAGATGTAGAGAATTGACGCTCGCAGTGACATGAGCGTAACGCCATCCCTGATGCTATTACTCACATCTTATTTTGTTCTTCTATGCTGATTTTGGCATTTTTTATATGCTTCCAGTGCATAAGCTGACTCTGTTTTTGTAGAGAAATTATCAGATAATATTGTATCCTGCATGTGCCATGATGTTATTTGTTATAGTCTGCATACTTTAAGGACACTCCTTTCTCTAAGCCAATTATCATGAATTAGTTATCTGGGTGCTCAGAGGGCACACAAGCACGTTTTATTGTCAATTACAATAATTCATCAAGGATCCCGTTCATTCATATTACTGGGTACTGACATTTTTTACTTAATAATCCAATTTTATGTTAACTATGACTAGTGCAGTTTTATACTGTGTCAAACTAATGGGTCACAGTTGATTGAAATTCATAATTATGTCATTTAAGGCCTGAGTACAGCTCATCTTCATTGTACTTGTAATGTTTCAAACGTTTTAGAAATGTCACTTCTAATTTCATCTGACATTTGGTGACAAAGACACAAAATGTCATGGATTATTTTAGCCACTGTTTGATTGTGTGCCCTATCATTCAATAAGATTGTACACATGACGTTTTTTTTATCAGAGATCGTCAGATAGCTTGGAAAACATTCTAGAACTCAATTAAATGCCATTAGGCCAGTAAAGAATACATTGGTTTCTGGTTTACCTGAACAGTTGTGCTTTGTGGCTCCAACTCTAAAAATTCTTACAGTTAAATCCAAAGAATCAGTCTTGGTACTACGAAAAGATTTGGTAACAAATGGTGCTTTGAAAAAATTATAAAAGAAATATTACCTATCCTATTCATTTGGTCAAGACTTAAACTTGAAACTTTTTTTTTCAGGCCTGTTAAATAAATGATAATGAATTGGGTTAGAGGGACATAATCTGTGGCTCATTTAATGACATTTACGATGATACATGCATTATTAATGAAGTTTGTTTAGCATCAGCATTGCCTTCAGAAAAGCTAGCTTTAAAAATGTTTGGGATTTTTGTCAGTAAATTCTATTTCCATAGCAGCTACTAAAGTAAAAGTTAATCTCCTAGGTACTGTCTACAGTGATTATCCGTAAGTCATATGTTTGTCTTAATCTGGCACAAATAGTATGGTATTAACATTTGAGTGTTGGCAAGTATATATGCTGTGGAAACTTTTAACTCAGCCTACAGTGTATATGACAACTGAGTATCTTCGGACTTGTCTTAATCCTCAATGCCGTATTTGAAGATGGGGCGGGTACTAGACTACTAGTATTGTTTGAGCTTCAAGGATAGTTTTCAGCTTTTTAGAACATTTTGATACCTGGTTGCGCATAACTGACATATATATTCGCTAGTGTTGATTAATGTCTCCTAGCCTTTTGACCTAATTAAAGGAGTTATAAATATAGAACATTTACTAACAGTTCAAAGTCCTATCTGATAAAAATGATATTTTCTGTCCCCAAAAAAGCCCTCATCCTCGTATCATGTCCCTTTCTCAAATTAGCGGTCTGTATTTGAATTACAAGGCGTTCCAATATCACGTCATTAGAATTACGACCATACAATCTTCTAACAAAGAGATTGAACCATGCAAAGATATGTTCTTAGCAGCAAGTGATGTCTTAAAATCTTTTAAAATTGATTAAATATATTACTTCAACTAGTCTGAAAAACACTTCGGATGTTACTGTAATTAAAGTATCTAGTTTAGATACAAGTTCAGGGTACTCATTAAGTTTGTGACCAACAGGCCCAAAAGCTAGACTTACAGGGCTGCTAGGGGGGGTCCGGGCATTTTCTAGCAATATTTTATAAACTTTTGAGATTCCTAACCGGCCCAAACACATTTCTAAGTGGCTAAATTGGCCTGCAGCCTGCTGTTATTGAGAACCTTTCATGTTACATATGTAGTAGGGTCCAGGTCTGTGGTAGCAGAGTTAGTCTCTTGACTTCTAAGAAAACACTAGCCCCTCGCCGCTGCGAGTTGGAATCCCACCTGGTTCCAAATTTTACAGTGGACTAGGACAGTGGTCCTACTCATGTGTATTTTTGGGCTCTTTCTTCATGATGTATAATGCTGGATCACCATATGTTGATCACTCTGTCCATTCAGGTGTGACATTAAATCCCAGTAAAAAAAATTGGTATTCCTAATGGAAGACTAGATTCATTATCTATTTTTCAAATCTATAATTTATTTTTATTGGAAAGAATTTATTTAAAAAGTAAAATTGATCAATGAAAATTATGGATATGATTGTTGTGTTTAGTTTATTACAACAGTTGTTAAAGTCTTCAGGCATGTTGAAAAATATCAAAAGCGTTAGTCATGCTGTAGTATCAAGATTCTATTAAATTGAGTTGTGTTACATTGCTGTATTAATTATTCATAACACTGACAGTATATTTAGATCTTTTTAAGATATACTAAAACAATAAAAGTAATCTTTTGGAAAATGTCATTAACATTGTTTTTCTGATGTCAATGTTAAAGATAACTCTTAATTGTGTATGTACAGGGGGGGGGGGGGGGGGGGTACTAAGAAAGTGATGTTGATCGATGGTCGGCATCTTCACTTTGGAAAGTAAGCTAAAATTTATATATACATCAGTGGCAATGACCCAGACATTGATATGTACCTATGTATTTGGGGAATAAAACTCTTTAACTAATAAAAGAAGTCAGCTTGTAACAATGTATGTCAATTATTGCAGTATACCTCTATACATTATGTAATGAATTTTGTATAACAACCCTGCTATGTGACATTATCATCGTAATATAATAAAAACATTACTTCTCATGGTGATTATAGTATATTTTATGAGTTAAAGAGTCCTACATATTTTAGTCTATAAGAAATCATCCTGTCCACACATTATAAGTAATGGATTCCGACTGGCAAATTTTTTCAGAACATTGTCGTCTTTCCTGTACTTGTCTATTTGGTCATGGATAGTGTCATTCTGAACTTGCTTCACATGAAATGATACATGCAGAACATAATACATGTCTGAGGCTTCATGACACAGTTATCAGTTAAAAACTTCAGATAGGTTGCCATTATGGTCCCTAATTTAAAGTATGTTACTAAAATAGCAGATCCATGAATCTTATAGTTACATTTCTGTGTCTAGACTCTTAGTAAGGACAGTGTTTGAATCAATTAATTGTTTTAAAGCACTAAGCCCAATCTATATTTGGCGTGAATTTGAAACTGAAAATTTACCATCAGCCAAATTACAAAATTTCAAGAAAGTTCACTTGCCCGAATAGAAATTACTAGCCCTTGGCTTTGAGTTAGTGGGTATGCATGCCATACAGAATTGCATGTAACTACAACCTAACATCAATGGACAGATGATGAGATGGTTCTTAGATTTATATCATGATAAATGACACAATCAATACCTTTAATTTTGAACTGATTTGGATGTATTGATTTTATCGTATCAGTATCTGTTAGTAACCCACTCTGACTGTGATACTAGAATTTTAAAATGAGTAACACTTCTTTGTTATTTTATAGTGTTTAAAAGGCTTTGTTCTGGGTGCATTATGGAACAATCCTCATGTCAGACTCGTTTGTTTCATTATCTTTAGTAAGTCGATCTTTGAAGAGCACCATAAAACGAATGACTTGATTGATCTTAGAATCCTCCTGACATTTGAAGTGATTGTTGTCTGAGACTAATAACTATGTTTATGGGTCAGACGTCAGCCGATATTAAAATGCTGTGAATTATTCATTGTATTATTTAGTTTATTGTTTTATTCCTTTTTACACTAATAAGTTACACACTTTTCTTTTTGTCTTAGTGTATTGGGTTTAAGTCATTGGAAGTATTCATGGAATTAAATGTCATCAAGTTTTGATATAGATCAGCTGTAATAAAACGTTAAGTAAATTATTCCTGACCTTTGATGGTATTACATATTTCATTGACTATTATATAATACTACAAAAAAGAATTGCCTTTGGTGTGTATGACTTAAAATGTAATTACAGAACTGCTGAAAGTTGTGTCTCATTTACATTGTTCAGTACACTGTCTGACCCTTTAGACGCTCAGCGCCTGGTAACCGTCAGATTTCATGTTCTCCCAGAACTTTCTTGACCTAATACTTGATATATATTCGGTGTTTATTAATGATTGTATAGGTGAATTATAACACTATCAACTCTGATATAGGTCAATATAAACAACTTATAACTGGGTCAACTTATATATCTGTTACAGTCTTGAATAATATCTACTTATGAATGTATAATTATTATGATTGAATGTAATATATGTGAAGTGTATAACATCATTTGTAGCCTGATTTCCATCTAATCATTCTATGCTTGTATGAGATGACCTTTCAACGATATATTTTTTTCGGATACTTCTACACAGTTAGTGTTCTAGATAAAAGACATCCTCTGATATTATTCCAGATATTCTGGAGAAGAACTAGCCAGAAGTACAAGTTATTCTCTCCAAATATCTGGTGGATGTGAACACAGGGCTCACAAGCTTAATGTCTTACTTTGTATTATTGATCTCTTATTGTGCAATGCCGTTTTTACGCAGTTTATTCTGGCCATTTATCAATTGGCTAGACTTCAAATTGATAGGAACATATCTCGGACCCTGGTATTGTCTAGACTACAGTTATCTGACCGTAATTGTGACCACACTCTTTTATTGGTATTCGCAGTATTTGAAATTAATAATCTGAACATAATGGCATTGTGACCTCTGTGGAAATGTCTTGATGTCAATATTTTACTGTTTCGGTATTTAATTAAATAATAAGCTGTGTAAGTATTACTATTGTGGAAGATGAATTTTAATAAAACTTAATAATTAAATGCCCTGGTTTACTTACACTACAGATACGAAATACCCTATAATAATTTTATTGTCTTAACCAGTCTTATCTTAGTAAGTTTATATTGTCCAAGAAGATTAGACTTTGTTCAAATCTTGTTGTGAAGCTGTGTTGTGTCTGATTAAGATGGTGTTGTTTAGCACTTAGGATAGAACTTTATTTAATCAGTTTGTCTACGCAAACATAATCAAACAATGTTTATAGAATTAATCTTCTGATTTTATTACTACATATATTATCAATGAGGTTAAGATTGTAGAAATATTTAATGATTGTAGGTGTATGACAGCGACACTTTATGAGTGTGCCAGAATGACTTCTAGGTTGTAAAATCTGTCAACTCAACCACTTTTATGACGGCAGCGTATATACTACATTCCTCACACTTTCTGTAAGATAGGAAAAATTTTAAGATGAAATCTGCATATTGTTTGATCCAATTTTACTTGCAGCCAAATCCTCCATTTATAAATGTGTTTGTCGAGGCCAATGCTGTATAGTTTTCTTAGTCCTATACTTAATGCTACAAAATGAATTCTTATCTTCAGGATTTAATTTTATTGTGTTATATCTTTTTTTATTTGAGTGTTACAATTACAAAAATTGTTCATGTAATGAGGCTAATCTTACAACTAAGCATGACTGTAGGAAGAAATATGTGAAGCATACTTTTACTTTACCTGTAATTTTATATTCATAATTTTCTGTCTGTTTGCCTATAATTCTGATGCATTTGTTCTCAATATATTTCCTGGTGTTTAGTTGAGGTATATTTCTGCCATCTTGATTTGACAGTGGTGAAAAGATTATTAAATAGATGAGTTTTGCTCTCAGAGTTCATATAAAGACAGACTGTTGTCTAACAAAACTGTGTGTAAATAATCTGTTCTGTTTACAGTTGGTGTTAAGTTTTCAACCAGAACACTGCTTGATTTTGGGATCAGATTACAGCCCCTGTATCTTGTGGTCAGTGGCTTGGAGTAAGCTTGGTTTGTTGAACTCAGTGACCCAACTTAAGTTTTTCAACATTACAACCTGTGCTTAAACAAATTAGATAATCTTTGGTCTGTCTTTGAACTGTTTACTGAATCATTTTTACTGCAGCTTTAGTCATGATCATGATTCATGTAAATAATTAGCCATTTATTGTAGTAACAGACCAGCAGTGCATGGTAACAGATTTTAGGTCTTCTGTAGGAGTAGCTGCCAATTAACAGAATTTCTCCCTCTCATGAATCATTTTGTTGTTTTAAAAATGACAGTACTTGCACTAATGTTATATAGTGGTTTTAGTAGTACTGCTCAGTCTGTATATGTTTCTCCCATCATTATATTTACTCCCCCTGTCAGCTTTTATAGTCCTGAGCAATTCTAGATTTTAACATTGGACTTATCTCCATTCAAATGGATGTGATTAGCTTGTTTTCATATATGTTTTATTATAAAGGCAAATTAAGCGGACATTCCGTTTTCTCCATGTTTTACTATAACCTCCACGTTTCATAATCATTCCATTGTAGACATGATTGTACGTATTATAATGAAGCACTCTACAATATTACTGTATTGTGAAACACTCATTCTATATTTAGACTTTATGTTGCCGGACTACTTTCAGTAGGCGGAGCTTACTGAGAAGCTCATTTACATAAAATTGATTGACAGGTTTGGTAGTTAACTGCTGTATTCTATTATGTAAGTTCAGACTGACTGGGTTTTAACTAGGGCACCTTTACACTACTGAACCTGGAGTTAACTCAGGTTAATTTTGGGAGTTCATTTGACTTGGGTGTTTTATAATGAAAATAATACACAAGTACACATCTTTGATTGGTAAATTGTTTCGAAATTGAATGTTAAGTTATTGGTCAGAGTTCAAGCATGCGTTTAAACCTGAATTTAGTTGTTTAATTGATTGAACAATTTCTTCTTAACACTATAATAATTGCTTTGTACCATGATTGAATATGAATATTGGTAATAAATGGTCATGTTAGTATTACAATTTGGGCTCCTATTAACGTCTTGTTACACAAATAATTTGTCACTGACATCCAATTTTAATTTTGAGAAATTTTAATTTTGATTACTTGTTTCAAGTAATATAAACAGACAGGGTTTTATGCATTGTTGCATTGGTTTTAAAATAAACCTCACTTAGATGTGTCAGTAGTGGCTATTACCTGTATAATTATCTTGGTTGATTCTTCGAATACAAAACCATATATCCTAGAAAGTTTGCCTGTTGTTTTTTACCTAACAACACCAATGACACCATACTATAAAATAATTACATTGCGCAATAGTTAGATCACGCTTACGCTGTTGAATTTTACTTCTCAGAAATAAAGTACAAATGTCATTCTTTCTCTTTTTCGAGGATAATGCATGTGTTTATTTTATGACGGCTCAATTTACCCTACTTCTGTCTTGTCTTAATTAATCTTAATTAATTGATATACAACTCGTCTAGGATTTTATGTGTTAATTAAGCATTTCATTTGTGTATAATATGTGATATGTTTTGATACTACGAAATCAATGATATACGCATACTCACACCAGGGGAGAATTGAGTGAATTTATTTATCCTGCTGATTTACTATTGTATCGGTTATTATGTACTTATACTGAGCTTTTCTTCAAGAGAAGGTAAATTTACTCATCATACCTGAGTTAAATTGGAACGATCACTATAATTAATTGATATTAGATTGACACATTATATAATTAGATGGATAATACTGGTAGCTTCTTTGCTATAATGCTGGTATAAGTAAGTATTTAGTGAAAACTACATGGTCCTGACTGCCAGATCGGATTTCAACTAGCAAAATCCACAGGTTCTGAATACTTGTCAGACTCAGTGACAATTTCTCTGACTGTTTTGTAATAACTGAATTTTCTGACCTCAGGTTGACTTAACATACTACAAATTTCAATAACATCAATACAATAATGCCACCATTATATAAATGTCACCAGTGAGGTGCTTATGCTTACAGTATTTGTATGTTCACATACACAGTGATATGATGTACTCATGTTGGATTTTTCATATTGTTTGATGTCTGAGTCCTGTCAGGAAATGCCTGTCTTTTCCAAGATTATCACCACTTCATCATCCTTGTATTGATTTGTTTATTTTCTGTGTATTGATGTATCAAAAACAGTTACTGCTTTAATCAAACTAATGGCAGCCGTGCATCTGACCCAAAACATGTTGGTCAAGATTGTTTACAATATCAAAAGCAAGAGGTCAAGAGTAATGACCCTTAGTTCTTTAATAGATGCCTCATGTATGCAATGACATTTACTTTTCAGCATCATCAAAATTCCTTCTCCAGCTCTAGTGCTACTTGACTAAAGCAAGATGCATGAATATATGCCATGACAACCAGTTTGCAATCTTCTCACTAACCAAGTTACCAACTAGCCCACAGCCTTGGGCTAGTAAATTTCTATTCGGGCTAGTGGACTTTCTCAAAGTAGTGTATTCGGGCTTAGTGTTGTAAATTGTCCATTTTCGTTAGCCCAAACGGCTAATGATTTAAAAAATTAGTTTGTACACTGAATTTGCATTCTGTATAACATTAGGTTGATTATCCAGACAGGTGGCCCCTTGATTAGCTAAATGTGTGCTGTTAGGTGATATGTCCTTGTTATTTGTCATTTCTTGAACAATGTTCATTATGTTTTGATTGCACATTTGCTGATGTCCATTCCTGCTGGATCGCTATGGTAAGTTCCTGTAGGTTTTTGGGCTGTAGTGACCACTGTTTACAAAAAATATTTGTTCAATTACAATTTGTTGTTCGCAATCCCTCCCTCAAATAGTGAAAAATACAATTTTTGGTGGTAAACATTTCGCTAGTCTATCGAATTACACATGCAAATCATACACCACTCGAGTGTTTAGCAGCTTATTGGCGATTAGCCGCGTACTTATGTGACACATTTTGTCGATACATATTGTTTTGATTAGATTGCTTGCTGTGTAACATTTTCAGCAAATTTTATTTCAATTAAATCATAAATGAAGAAAATATAAAGAAATACAAAAATGCGTTGGATGATTTGTTTAGTTTAGTATTAATTAGTTACTTCTATTTTCAAGAAGTACAGTATATAGATTTCAGAACTTTATGTGGAACAGGCGTAAGTGTCAAGCGATAAGAACTTTAAAATTGTGACCTTCATGCTAATCATTATCATAATCAGGTCATCTTATTTTAGTTTGACCCCATTTCTAGTGTATCATAAGTTAATACTATAAAGATTAAAATTTCGTCACGTGTCTTTACACACGGCAGATCAAACTTTACATAAACCACTTAATACAGTCAGCTTCTTAAACAGGTTTAACTCCATTTCACAAATTTGAAATTAATTTTATCAGAACAATTTTTTTTCTTCAATCCGAATCATGTCAATAGCAATTTATACAATGAATTCTTGCATTATTGATGCTGTTTATGAGTGTCGTCATTATCAGGTATATGTTATATTTTGATTTATGTTTGCCCTGTCCTAAGGAGATTTTATTTATCGAAGTCAATAAAATGTTTTTACCCTTGTCTGTTGTCAGGTACAGTCACATGACCACTGTTGACCTTAAAAGGTGAATACTACAGGTATTTGGTGACAGATAATGTTGATAGTAAGATTTTGAGCAGACATCTTATCAATGTTGTATTTTGTTCCATTGATTTAATTGATCAGTTTGTAAATTTACCCAGATATCAAATCATTATATACCTGGGGGCAGGTAGGATTGTCGCATAGTATCATTGAATGAAGCGTTGTCCCGCTGATATAAACATTCAAATGTAAATGAGACTGGTGAATGAATGGCAATTTTTTTTACAGTATTTTGACTTGTACGATAAGAGCTTTTATGGAGAGCTGTGAATTATAGTGTGATAATGGAGCGTCATGACCAAAACTGTGTATCACACTTCTTTAGATATATGTTATAATGTCATGTGTGGGCTAGGTTGCCAGATACAAGGGGACTACAATTTACGAAATGAGTTTGAGGTTATCGTAACTCTTTATAAGTTATTCATGATTGAATGTACTTGAATATGGTTAGCATTTGTTGATCTTGCTAGACACTGGGTTTGAAATTTCTAACATCTAGGTAAATGTGTTAAGAATATCTGGGGGTAGGCCAGGCTCTATGGTTGTGCAATTATGGCCCCTGACTAGCCCCTTACCACTGAGAGTTACAATCCCACCCAGGACTGAAAATTCTCATGTGAGGAAGCTGTCCAGCTTGCTTACAGGTTTTGTATGCAGACGCACTCCTGAGGTCTTCCTCCACCTTTAATGCTGGAAAGGTTGCCAAATGACACTGACTGTTGATGTGACATTGATGCCATTTGAAATCCCAACATACATTGTTTTAACTAAATGAGGCTAGGCACAAACTCAGTCACCATATCTAAAACATGCATGAATGGTATACTCATTAGGAACTATCAGTTTCTGTTTTTAGAAACTACAAGGTACATGAATTGATTTAACCAGCCCTGAAGCTCCCTCTATCCTCAGAAATTGGAAACAACTATAAACAAGGTCTAAGTCTGAAGCATGCAAGGTGTCTTGTGAACTTGAGATAAAAACAGCACATGAATGGTATAATATTATTTGGGTTATTGTTTATTGGGTTCTGGCTTAAGGTTATATAGTACCCAACTGACAAAATACGTCTTCTCCTCCCATAGATACCTTACAGCAACAGGTACTGTAAAGATTTGAGAATACTCAGTTCTTCACCAGTTTTCATGGCTACTTATGAAAAATGTGCCGCTGCCAGGTTAGCAGAAGAAGCATCATACATGTTACTGACATCCCTTGCTTACTTATTTCTTCCGGCTCTCAAAAAAATAATTTTGAACAGTTTAAATTAATGGACTACCGTAAATTTGTTTCCTCAATTTCATGTGGTTGTTAACAAGCTGTTGTCATACATAAAATTATGCCTTTGGTGATGTAAAATACTATGAACCAGGATGTGGTTATGAGTTGTACAGTCTGCATTCCAATTGTTTACAGTACAACTTGTTTTTTCTCAAGCGTGTTTAATGTTGTTGTGACTTTTCCTGCTTAAAGGCGGAGGAAGACCCCAGGTGTGTGCCTATTTGTAAAACCACTCAACCTTTTGTAAACCAGCTGGTTCCTGATATATCGAGGGCTCAGCGCAACACAGTCTTAACTTGTTCTTATTTCAATATGAGTTACGACACTGTTGCGTTGAACCCTCGATATGTGAATTTAATCAGGTCCTTGGATTACAACTCACATTGGTTATAGGGGCCAGTAATTTCTTTTCAGAGACCTTAACCACTTGACCATAAAGGCCGTCACAGTACAACCAAAAGCATTCATTATCTGAATTCCATTGTCAACCTTCAATATATTGTTTCTTGAATAAATAAAATGCATCTGAACTATGTATAAAGTAACCTGCTGGATGGAACTCCATACATACCAGACACAAAATTCAAAATCTTCCCAGAAAGTGCTGTCTTCATTGTTTTTCTTATGGTCAGTTCCCAGCCACTTTCATCTTTATAAGTGGTGTTCCGGAATGCTATTCATTCCTTGAGATAAATAACATGTTGGTACAATAATATTCTCTTCCTATGAACATGGCTAACTGAAGTTATTTTCCCAGGGATGAAACTTTTGAATAAACAAACAATGGCAGCCATGTATGTCATCCCATTACTATTTCTTAAATTTACATACTCCTACAATTTTCATTGGAACAACAGCATTCATCTGTTATGAACTTATGATAAAGTCTTCCAATCAAAAGTAAACTAGTTCACCTTTCCGTTTCATGAATGAAATTTCGTGAAATTTGACTGCTGATAAAAATTCTTGTTTTTTCGCCGCAAGAGTTACTCACATGGGAACGTTGTGATGCATTCTGGTACATTTTGCTGTGAGTTCAGTTTGTATCATAATAAATTATTTTATGAATGAAAATAAACATGCCTCCTACTATGTCTAGAGTGGTTTAATATGTAAAATGAGCTCTGTGGGAGCAAAAACTCTCTGGTTGCAATTTGTTGCTTAGTAGAAATACATACACTACTTGACTGTGAAAAAATCGCTTCTTTTTTGCCTGTTTTTAATGCATTTTTGCCATGAAACTTAACCTCACAGTCGATTGTTATGTTTGTCTCCATTTTTCTAAGAAATTGCACAATATGTTGATAATTAGGGTTCACTGTGAATCTGAATTAATTCTGGAAGTTAGTTTCAAGTTCTGTTTATCGAATTTTAGGGGTGTATTTTTGGGAGGAGTCGTACAACGTTACTCAGTTGGTAAAGGGCTGGGCTTTTAACCAAGAGCCCACAAATTTGTGACCCTGTCAAGACTGATGTTCATTACTTAACATTTTAACTGAGTGCCTTTCCTCCAACTTGATCAAGATCTCTCATATCTGTTCTCACTTAACTATGGAAAGTTGTTAGTTTATATGATACAATTTATTATACCAGTTTGTTAACCTGAAGTACTGGTTTGGTCAACTGACCACTCAATATTGTTGATTTATTATATGTTTAAATACCATAAAAATACTGTGGGAAAACTATGTTTCACCTTGGTCATTATGATTCAGCCTTCCAAGATCTGCTGCAATTTTGAATTCTCCAAAAAAAGCGTATTAAAATTGTCCCATGGAGGAATGTGAATACAATTTTTTGTCACTCTAATGAGGATTAAATTTGACTTGGCTTTTACCCTGTTCTTATTTCTAGACATTGTCAATGCTTTATGCCAGATTAGTTGGTTCATCTTGTTTTCGCTAGAATAACACCCCAGACAAAACAGTTACCTAATCTTTATGGCATTTTTAGCTGAGATTAAATTTGATCCTACTTTTAGAGTATAAATATATACAATAATGAACCAACCTCGGGCAAAGGTGAATTATAAATGTTCTTGGCGGTAAACCCTGTTAATATAATTATATACTAGGCAGAATGTGACTTGTTTTAATCCCTTTCCATGCTAGTAATCTTCAAATTTGAACTATGTATGGAATGGTTGGGAACCAGGCAAACTGCCCATGAATATATAGACCTCAGTATACATTTCGAGGGCTCAGCGCAACACTGTCGTAATTTGTTCTTTTTTCAATATGAGTTACGACACTGTTGCGTTGAACCCTCGATTTGTAGTTACAACAAATGGTTTATTATTTGTACTTGTATTGTTGAACTTACCAAAAAGGTCCAGCTTAAGTTAACTAATGTCAAAATAAACTGGTTGACCAGTTGGACCATGATGTTCTTAGGGTCACTTATTGTTTGTTTTAACCTTGAATTGCTCTAATGGACTGTCTGATCAGCTGGTTCAGCTATTGGTTGAAGAAAAGTTAAAACCACAGGATTCAGGTCTTTTTTCAAACATTTCAACAAATAATTTTTACAACGTTTTCCACTGTGATAAACAGCTTTTTCAAAAATAAGGATTTTCTCTGGCTTGTTGGTCAAGATTTCTGTCTATACTTAAGCTTTCTTTAGTTTGACTGAATCTTTGCTATGTCAATTAATGTATATAGGTCTCTCTTATGTATAGGTTTAGGTAAAAATCTGTGGGTGAAACATAACTTTTTTAGCAAAGTTAATGACAAAAGATCTGTACCATTTTGTTTGTTTTTGTGTAAACGTTACATCAGTATTAATAACTTATGCAGCATAACACCACTTAATTTCTCAACAGGCCAATCCGTACTTGAACTTTTCAACACCTGTATTTTCTAGTAATTAGCAGAATGATCAGTAAACATTTGTTGTTGATTTTCAAACTTGTGTAGATGTCTTGCTTCTACAAAGTATTAAAAAAGTAGGGAAGGGTATTGCTTTTTAGATAAACATTATGAAAGATTTATTTCCCTTACTTCATTATTTCAACACACCATTTGCAATAATTGTCTCCAGTGAACAATTTCTCACCTATATTATATTATATTATATAAGATGCACCCAATTTTTGGACTCGATTTTGAAAGTAAAATGAAATTGCAATTGTCTGATGTTTGGCCCTTTTTTATGCCATTTTTGGGTCTGGTATTCTTCCCTGTTCCCCAAGTAAAAAGTATATATTTGCCCCAACTGAGAGAAAAGTCCCCATAATTAAATAAATATCCCCAAATTTAGTGTTTCATGACTCAAATTTCCACCATTAAGGGAACCCAATACCTGTTCCCTAAAACAGCAAACATTAAATTTAAAATTCTAAAACTTAGTCTGAAGCAGTCTTCACGCCAGGGCTTTTTTCACAGGAAGGGGAAGGGGCATTTTCTTAAAATTTGGGGAAAGATAATGCATAATTTTTGCAAAAGGGAAGAAAAAACTTGATGTAAATTGAACTTTAGGGGAAAACTGCATGATTTTAAAGAATATTCCTGAGGTGTCCTCAGGACACCTGTTAACGGCCCCTGCTATAGAAGGAAAAAAAGCCCTGCATGCTAACCCACTAGTCCACAGCCCGCAGCTAGTAAATTTCTATTCGGGCTAGTGGACTTTCTCAAAATCGTGTATTCGGGCTAGTGATAAAAAATTGTCCATTTTCAATAGTCCACATATAGCTCAGGCCAGTGCTTTAAAAAATTAGTTTGAAGACTGGTCGGTTGTATTATGATTATGATTTAGTTATCTGGTGTACGAATTCTTTTCGCCATGAATAAGGGAAACTTTATTTTTAGCTATTATCAAATATTTTCTAGAAAAGATTCAAAGTCTTGAAAATGTTTCTGTGAATTTGTAAAATCCTTGGTGTTTAAGTTTAGACATTGTTTACAGGTTCACCACTATAGTCGCAAAATGCTAAGATTTGTTTGTCTGAATTTTTGCAGAATTGCACAACTAAACAAAGATCTAGCTTTCTAAAAATTTTAATAAATGATGACTGTCAACATTTTCTTTGAATGATAAAATTATGTTATTCATATTTTGTATGTTCTGTGTGCTTTCAGTGACACAGTAAAGAACCTGGCAGTTAAAGAAAATCACTGCAAAATGTCTTTCAAAATGAGGATTATGAATGAAAAGGTTGGATGAAATGTGATAATAAGTGGAGTTGTTTTTGTGTTATTAAGTGTTTTTTAGGTTAATGTGAAGTTGATATATATAAGAAGTGTCATATAAGTTTCTGTGTATTTGAATAATATTCAATTATAAAGGAGCAAAACTGTGTTTGCTGAAACAGATGGAATAAGTAAGCAGAAACATAGTTAAGGTAAGACAAGCTTTTTATATGAATTCATACTGTGCACAGATTTTAACATTGTGTTGTTTTACTTGACCATATTTCATGGTCACTTTGATAATGAAATCTGCATGGAGCTTAAAAAAATTGTGCCAAAATCAGAATTTCTGGGGTCACTTTGCAAGTCTAGACAGTATTAGTTTGAAGCTTTTGGGTTTTTCCAAAATCTTGACAATTCACCCATGCTTTCAACTCCAGTTTTCCTGATCACTCCTGGATGTCCTGAACATTACATGATTAATTTCCTGTTAGACAAAAGAAAAGGATTCTGAGTTCTGAGATTTAGCTAAAACATTTGAATTTTAACAGATTACTTGAATTGTTTTTCATGTGTTCTAGTGTCAGGTCAGGTGTTTGTGATTTAACCTATTACATACAGAATCCTGTGTCTCGCTCATGAAATGAGGGAAACTAGCTGTTAACTCTATGCTTGAGATTGTATGTTTCTTGTAAGCAAGTTGGCTCATGAAAAACATCACCTTCAACCTTGTCACTGTGCTATTGTTCTTTGCCAATGGGGCAATTGTTTAATTGTTTTGGAGATGGAATGATTCTGCTCCCTAAAAGTGTCTAACCTTCAACCCAATTTCTCCCTTTTTGTCTGGAATTCATACATCTGATGTATGCTTTCAGTATTTTTAAAATCATCCATTGCTTCTTTTGGCTTTTTTTCAGATTATCCATTGCCAGGGCCTTTTTCCAAATATTGGGAATGGGCCTTAGCCTTTCATTTTGGGAAATTCTAGCGCGATATTTGGCCAAATTTTTTGAATTTCTTGCTCAAATTGGGAAAAAAACAGCCTTTTTGCTATTGGGAAGTCACCGAATTTCGACCTCTGTTATAGAAGGATTAAAAGCCCTGATTAATTGCCCCCACTGTGTTTTTTTAATGAAAAAACTCACTGGTGCAGTACATCATTGATGTATAAGATGATGAAAAGTTAGTATTAAGTCAAATTTAGTAGAAGTTAATGAGATTATGAGAAAAAAAAATGATTTCAACATGTTGGAATGCAGTTCGTTTTTAAATTTAATCAACTTCTTGAATTTAACATGATTTTTAAAGTCTAAATGAATTTAATAACTTTTTTATTTTGACTAGACTCACTTTAATACTGCTTGTCTCTTATGATTAAGTGTCGACCCATTTTGTATTAATTTTGAAACCACCTTGATACAATGGCTTGAATGTGAATTTTATTTGGGATGAGAATTAACCAAATAATGGTAGTAGGTCTATGAGAAATTAATGTCTTGTATGAAGTGTTCCATTAAGCAAATTGCTTCCACCCCTCCTAAGCATGTTGCATGAATGAATGGGCTCTTAAATAGCAGTAAAATTCATTAAAATTAAATATATTTTACGGGCATGTGGTAGGGGTATTGCAGAAAGAGTAACTGGTACATTATGTACATATTGGTTATAGGTGGCTTAGTGGCTGTGTGGCCTAGAAATTTGTACTATCCAACTATTTCTATTTGAACTATGTGTGAACTTGATGTACTTATAGAAGATTTTGAATTTTTCATTGACCAAATATGCTGATAGAAATATCCGATTATGATTCCTTACTGTGTATGAAATCATTTTATGTCTATTTAGTCGGATCATGGTGTGATTTTAACAGACAGTATTGTGAAGAGAATTTATGCCAACTCTTTGACATCAACCAAGTCTGGTCAGTTTGTATTTGTATACTCTAAAGATTAAATACATGCCATGATGTGGGATTATCAATTAAAAGGGGAAATGCTATATTATAAATCATAAATGTAATAAAGAATTAAGTCCAAATGTTTTTTTTAGAATTTTACATGATGTGGATTGCCTGAACTTTTAAGCTATTTTTTGTTTGTAAATTGTAACAATTTTCAAATGGTTGGCTATGTCAGAAACGAGGTCAGTTAAAAATACTTCTCTGTCAATGACTACAAATAACTGAAAAACTAATTTTGAAAATCAGATTATAACTGCAAAAATATTGGGCTTCAGTGACTCAGAAGTTCTGATTGTCTTAATTGATTTGAACTTTCAGTGTTAGAAAAGTCTATATTTTTGTATGTAAGCTATAAATGAATGCTACAAAAGGACTTCAACAATTATTCCCGCCAACGTTTAACACCAATTAACTGAATGGAGCTTACTAATTACTCAAAGTCTACTCTGAACAATGAGATTATTTCTACCTTGTATTGATTAACCTTTGGTTGATAGTCGTTTTCTATTGCATACAAAAGGCGGAAATGTATTAAGTTGCTGTTTGTTTGTATATTATTTTTTACTTTACACCCAACAACCTTTTTCATTCCTTTCATAATTCAAGAAGAAAAGAAGATAATATTAGAATGACGCTAAACTTATGAAATTTAAAACCGTCATAATTTCAGCGTGTTTTTTTTTCTTACCTAGTTTAGAATTTGGATCATACCTTCCACTTCAGTGTGTCTTTGGTTTAATAGATACAATGAATGAAGTAAAAAGGTATGTTATGAATAAATTGTAAACATGATATCTTCATTGGTTATGGTGGATGATTTTACTGATAAAAATAAAAATAGTTTCTGTTTTTGGCGGGAAAGTATTATGTTGACATTGTAGGTTAAGATATTATGCAAACAATGACTATGTTAAACTTATCCGACTTTGAGTATGTTTTTGTTTGTTTGTTTGTTCCATCAAAACTGCCTGTATTTGGTGAGATTATATTTAGGATACCGAATTTAGTATTTCAAAGTAGTGATTTATAATTTGTATAGTATTACTCGAATTCTTTCATTATGCTCTTCTTTATATGTATCATATGAAATACATCTGAAATAAGAATTAAAGGAGAAATATATGGCAATGAAATAATTTAACTTTTATTTTGGGCACTTCCAGTGTTTAGCATAAATTGCTATATATCCAGAAATGACTCCTTCGTTATTAATGCCACACTTATTCTCTGACAATATCTCAGCTTCTACAAGATACTTGATGAATTTTTCTTGAACTTTTCTTGCATACTTCATGAATTGTTCCTGAAATAAGAATAACTGTTTGACAGGGATTGACAGTGATGCATCTATAAGTGAGGGATAAACAAAGCCACCTTGAACAGCTCTAGATATTATAGATTTGTCAAGCATGTGCTGTGTGCTGGTTTTATGGCACCAGTGCCTTTCAGTAGTTGAAAGCTCAAACGTACACCACAAGTGTCATGTTGTTTCAGTTGTTGACTTAATGCCTGGGACAGTGAAAGATTACCTTGGACAAGCTCACACTGTAGAGCAAGATTTCACTTAAAAGTATACAGATATATATTGAAAGACAATAAAATTTTGCTTATGAAACGAGACGTCACATATTTCAACAGTAACACTGTACAGTCAATACATCTCCTTTAATTATTATTATTACAATTTCAGATATTATTAATTTATTAAGGAGACCAAGTATTTCAGCGTACAGTTTGGAGTCTTGTTTTCTCTGTAATCACTTTTAAATATGGCCTAATAAGATTGGTTAAGATATGAAAATGGCTACATCCCTCCTACATTGTTTTCAGTGTGTATATCTAAAAAGAGAACTTTGTACCAGGATAGTTTAATCCCTGAGTAGAAAGATATCAGTAGATATATCTTCTGTATCAGTGCTTCAAATAGCTGCAGACATTGAAGACCCTTAACTTCAACATTCCTCCAGTGATAGCCCCTAATTTGGTTGAAATACCTTGACAGATCACCTGTTGCCCTAGTTTAAAATCCTTTGAGATGAGGGAGTCGACTTTGATACTTGTTTATCAGCCCTCTCAATTGATGAACAAACAAAGATGAAGTATGATGCTGCACCTTGCTAGCCCTTAATTGATTTGATAAACCTTTGTCAAGTGTCCTTCACCTAATCTTAGACAATACTTTATAAATTTGATGTTTAATTTAGAACTTTTATCACTTAAGGGTTGGGCAAGGTAGTTTTACGAAGAACATCTCTGATACATTACATGGAATTTCATATCAGCTGCTGTTTTGAATACAATGTGTCTTGATATAGTATGATAGTTTCATCTTTGATTATTATGATTATGGTTTACAATATCAACTCCAAAAATGGGGCCACCTTCTTATCCATTGATAATGTTATGAATGAGTTATATTGTAGTATTATTTAACATGAATCTAATATTACAATTTACCTTCAACATATTGTAACAGCTGATTAAAATGACTTCATTTTTCAAAATCTGTATACAATTCAAAGACAGTGTATTGAAGCATTATACTGGGCAGTTTGACTCTTTGAACAACAGCCTTGTTTGCCAATTCTTGGGGTCGAGATTAGTCCTCATCCTGTCTCCAGAAAGTGACCAAAATAATAAAAATCTAAGTACTGTAAGTACTTGTGGAAACTTAACTTACGTACATATATAGACTTGCACTGCAACATGGAACTTGAACTAGCTTTGGTCTGCATCAGAATTCATGTGCGCTGAGCTAGTGATAGCTAAAGAAAGCTGAACACCGTTCAGTTTCCAAAAAGTAGAAAAAATATTAACCTTGAAAACATTTGCATGGCAGTTGGCCCATATTGAGACAGATTTATCAAAGATAATTGTGTGAATCTAGGTACAATGTATTATACTCAACTAGCATGCAGTAGTAGTAGCACAAATTAGTTTATGGTTAAAGCTACATTCTCCTTTCTATGAGCCCTTAAAACAATAAAAGCCTCATTACCCAGAAATATAGAGAAAACCCTGGCATTCATTGATGTTATTGGGTTTTAATAGTGTATATGTAAATGACTTTATGAATCAGGTAAAGTTTTATTATTGATGTGATTTACTTTTCATGAACATTGATTTGTTGATAATATAACACTGGGTAATATATTATTTTACCCAGTGTTATCCTGACCTAGCCGTATCATTAAATATTGTACAGGTAACTTATTCAACCGTACATTGTTGGCCTTGTTCACATTTGAATACAGCTGTTATCTAAGGTGACATTATTAAATGTTTTAGGATGACTATATATACAGCAGTTTTTTTTTGTATTTTGGGAATATGACCCATACCCTTGGGATTGGGAATTTTTGTGGTGTTTTAATCAAAATTGGGGGAAAATGTATAACTACTATTTTTGCAATGTTCAAGTTATTCTCCCATAGAACAGTAGTAGAATGAGGTATTTACTGCCAATAGTAAAACAAAAATTGGGGGATTGCAAAATTTTTGTCTGTGAATTGGGAAAAAAAGATACTATTTTCCATTGGGAATATGACTGAATTTCGGCCATAAAATCGTCCCCAAAAATTCCCTGTACAGTAACCAATAATGTAAATAGGATAAGCTGCAGCAACATACCCTGTTTACTGACTCCATATGGGGAAGTATTGCATTTTGGCAGTACTCTCAATTGAATAATTTTCCCTTGAAATCCATTTATTATTATATTTTGAAAAAAAATTAAAAAAGATTATCAGGCTTAAAAGCATTTTTTCTTTCAAAAATCTGAATTTGACACAAGTGTTTGCAGCCAATGCTTTTTATCATCTTTAGGGGTTAGGTGTGGGGTCCTTAGAGGGGATAATGGTTGATGCTTAAAAGACAAAAGATCTCAGCCATTCTATTGGTCAATTTAATGATCTTTTTTAATTAAAATGTCACCCAAGAAAAATAAAATTCAACTGATGGGGAATTATCTATGATTATAGGACAAAAAATACTTTCAGAGGGAAATGGGGCTGAATTCCGCGGCCCTAAATGCTACATAAAATAATTTGTATGTTGTGATAGATTTATAGCCTAAGTTTCTGTGTATGGCCTTTTTCAAGTTTGAATAGCATTGCATTTTTTGGATTTTTTGCCTGAAATTGGGAAAAAAACAGCCTTTTTGCAATTGGGAAGTCACCGAATTTCGGCCTCTGTTACAGAAGGGAAAAAGCCCTCAATGTAATACAGTAATGAAATGTGTACAGAACTATTTTTGAATTATCAACTAGTCCAAGATCATTGTAACTATGCTGACCTTAGTTTAGTGCGAATGGGTTATCATGATTATGCCATGTATAGTGGCATGATTGTTATAGTGTAATGATCCTAAATGTACATTGTATATGTATATAATTGACATTAATTGACATTTACATAGCATAGTTGTTATATTTGCATTTCAGATATATATAAGGATTGTTTCTGCCATGTAAATTAGCGAATTACTGAAATATTAACATGTAAAATACTTCCTTTATGCATACCATTGAAAATGAAAGTAGAATAGGCCATTTACTGAAAGCACCAATTACACTCATTATTTACCACACCAGAAAATGTATTTCCTGTGTTTCCTTGGTGTACTCAGATAAAAATTTTGTTAAAAACATCATAGTGAACCAGTGTTTGCTTGGATGAATCGGGGGGGGGGGGGGAATTACTATTTTACATATATTGTTTTTTTTAACTAAGAAAGTTACACTGATAGTCGGTCACTTTCCCTCAAAAAATATTTGTCCCCAAAAAAGTTTTAATTGCCCTACTTGCGTTATGAAAATTTCCCAAATATCATTATTTGTTCCGCCTTTTACTTGAGTGTCCAGTGTCTTCCACTTTGTTCGGAAATTTCATCTCAAGTCCTTCATTGTTTCAAGTTCAATTTCTGATCCATTATTAAACTTATAGTGGATATTCTAATGGCCTCATTTTCAAGCTGACATCTAAACAAGACTGGATGTGACAGGAAATCTAGGTCAATTTTGATACTAGGTCATCTTGGGTTGGAAAACTAGGTCAAATCATGCTAAGTCACATCTTTGGACAACTCCTAAATTTCTCATAGGATTTCCACCTAACTTTCACAGAGTTCTTCCAGCACATAATTTTCTAGGTTTCATGATTTGATAATTTTTGGCAGATTTATGGCCTTTTGTTTATTTTAAGTCCTAAATAATTACAGTTTAATGCAGATTTTATGGTTTAGATTTCTAAAAATTATGAAGATAAAAGAATAGATTCTTTTGTCTTTGTTTGCATGTTTTACTGTATATGTGTGAACTGATTTGTGGTGACTGTGGTTAACTATAGACTCTTCAAACACTTAAACATTATAACTGTGGAGGTTAACATAAGGGTTGTTGAATGAAGTGTGTTCATTATCTTCCAGTAATGTAGTACATGAAACAGTTCGTATTATTCTGTACCATTTCTGATGGTATGTCCACTTAGAAGGGATATTGGCATACTGAACCATGTTTCCTATTTGATAATGGCTCGTTATTATCCATAATGAATTAGAAGTGATTTTCCTGCCCAACTCACTTCACAAAAACCCTTATAAATGTATCTGTAATATATATCACTTTGGTTACACCTCTCCAGCATCCCTAAACACGTTTTTAAGCCCTCTGGTACTGATCTTTAGTTTGCAAATTTGTCGGTCTTACATCGATGTACCATCTAAGATGGTGATATATATATATAAAATAGGTGTGTAATTAGTAAAATACATGTCAAGTTCGATTTCCATTAGAATCCAAACATTTTCACAGGAGTTATGGCCCCTTTTAAACTTAGCTCTAGACAGGGGCATAAGTTGCTACACCTATATTTATACATGTAAGCTACTTGCTACAATTATGTAATAAAGACTAGAAATTTATGTGGAGGACACATTTCTAGTCTTTATTATATAATTGTAGCCAGTAAAGAAAATTTCTTTGAAATCATGTAATTATACTTCCACATTTATTTATAATAAGCGATTGCTATGAAACATCAAGTGTAGATGTGCAAGACACAATTTTCATGCCCAGCGATTCATTCATTGCAGAGTTATGTCCCCTTGAACTTAGCTGTGTAGTGTACTGTTGCAGTATTAGTGTCAAAGTAGTGGCTGGGCCAGGGTATATAAGGTGACAGCTCTAGTTTCCCATAATTTCCAATTAACTCCTTGAAATTTCATTTCCCGGATCGTTTTCTGCAAAGAATTTTTTCCCCATAAAGGCTTCAACCTCATATTTAGAGCTTAAGTAAGCCTTCCCCAAAACCTAAAGAAGACCTCTGAATACTGGCAAGAACATTTTTTATGCTTTGAAACTTCAACAGAATTTTTCTTGTCCAGGGGAGCTTTTGTCCAGGGTGCAAAAATAACAGGAGAGCGATTATCCGGGGTAGTAAAACAATGGGAGAGCTATTGTCCGCCCCCATCAAAATGAATGGGGGAGCTTTTGTCCGGGGGGGGGGGGGGGGGCTTTTGTCCGGATTCCAATTATCATGGATTCTTTGAGTTGCTCACTTTGTATCAGAATTATGTAACAAAAACCATTATGTGATGATGAGGAAAAACACCTATCCATTAAAAAAATAGTCAATGATACATAATTTATACTTATTGTATTTTAGTGCCCTGTCTATGAAACCTTTCTCATAGTATAATGTAAGACAAGGTAGCTTTTAAAAGACATAATATTGCTGACTGTGAGTGCAATTATATATATCTAAATTGATTCATAACTCAAAAATCTATTTATATAGCCATTAGGAATGTATGCATTTATTATACATATTAATAATTAATCACTATTTGCAACACATAATGAAATTTAAAAGTTGCTAAATTTGTTTATTAACCATAGCAATCTATTTTTAATTGACTTTGAATTGATAAAGTCTATGTTTGGGTAGACTGAACACTTTGTCCTGGTTTTGAACTTACCTGTGATATGTTTTTGATTTGTATACTTACTCATTTTACAGTTATATGATATCAACAAATCTTTTTATGACAAAAATGTAAAATATGTCATATTTATTTATACTGTGCTTGCGAATTTAGAATGTGTTTAAACTCCATTGATAGTAGAATTTAATTTTGTATAACTGTTAATTATTATGGTAAATATTCAAATTTTAGTGTTAAGTTCAAAAGTGTAGACGCACTTTAATTGACAAGGTCAAGTAATTTAGAAAATTATATGAATTACCATACATGTATGTATAATTATTTTATGATGTGTTTATAAATCTTTATTTTCCAAAATGCCAATCTGACACTTTTAAGTATCTTGTAATTGGACTAATTTAGTATGCATTAAGTTATTAAGATTGTATTAGGTTACGGTCAGTCGTGAGCTTGGTCTAGATATAGATAGGAAAAAGTTCTAATTGCGAGATATTTTTGCAGTGCTCTAAAAAAGTAAGTATTTCATTCATAATGGAAAAAAATGGGGTTAACATTAAATTTGTAAACACTTCTTTGGTATGTTCAGTGGACCTTACTTCTGTGAAAACTTGGTTGAATTATCTCAAAACTAGGCCATGTTATCAAGTAATATCCCACTTATGACTCTCTAATTGTCACTTATTCAATTAAATGGCCCTTCCTGAAAAAAATTCTCAAGCCAGACCTTACTCAACCAAGATGACTGTATGATTAAACATTGGACAAGATTTATTTACCTTTGTGTAAAACCCTTGTAAAAGCTTGTAAATTTAAGTAAATAATTTGATAGGAAGTAGCTGTCCGGATGTGAGAGTGGGTCATACATTGTATAAGATTGTTGACATAAAAGTTTTCCTCAGTCATGTAATGTCACATAGCCGGGGTAAAATAAACAGAGATTAAATTTGTATTATATTTGACCATGATAGTCTGGGTGTACTGTAACCGGGTGACATTTTTTGTTAGAGTTCATGATGGTCAGATTTGAGTTCAGCACTTGTACAGTAACACACTGACCATCTTGTCCAGATTTTGTGTAACTGATAAAACTTCTGAATGAAATAAAAGTAGTTTCTCTCCAGGATAGTAAAATCTCCTTCCATACAAGAAGGGTTCAGTTCAAGGAAATGTTTAAACATTAGGCTGTCATTAAAAACAGTTTGTTTATGGTTACCGTAAGAATTTTCAGTGGGTAGGTAGGTTGGATTTTCCCCCTTATAGTCTATGGCTGATCAGTTCAGGACAAGAACAGGACACTGAAGTCATAAATTTTGAAGGTATTAAATTGTTCTAAATTGAGTTCCAAATTTCAAAATCAATCAATGCATTGATACTGGCCATTATAAGTGTTGTTTTTATACTGTTCTGTTTACTTAACTGTTCAGATTTGGATTAAGGGAAAACAAGCTGTACATTTAGTTCATTGCTGTCTGTAAATTTGTAAAATATCATGAGAATATGTTAGTCACCAGAAAAAAAGTATATTGTAGATGATGTTGGCAAAATAATTGCCTTTAGAAAACCTTTGCTAAAGGGCTGACATAATGTTCATGTCTATGGATAAAAAGGGACTCCTGGAAAAAAAAGTCAAAATATCCAACCCTCCTCAAAATACTACCTGTTTCCAAATTCCCAAACTAAAACCCTCCCAACACGTGGGACCATTATAGTCTTCACGAAAAACTTTTTAAGCATTGAACATTCGGTCTACTTTACTGGCCTGAATTAACTTTCAGTGGACCAAAAAGAGGACCTGACCACTGACCTTTTCAAATTTCCTGGACTGATGGCCATTTCGGTGGACTCGGGGCTAAATTCGAAGACTGGCAGGGCCTTTTTTCCAAAAGTTGGGAAGGGGCCTTATTAATTAGCCTTTCATTTTGGGAAATTCAAGTGCGATTTCTGCCCAATTTGGAGAAGATTAGTAATGGAGTTAGACTACGTAGCATTGTATTTTTGGGAATTTCTTGCCCCAAATTCAGACATTCCGAAAAGTGCTGGACCGACGGACCTGACCGTTTTCCTTAAGTCCGAGAAAAATTATGTTCCTGCCGGTCCAAATGTCCGAATTTCCAATTAATCGTGTATAAGATCCATAATTTTACATTCAAAAATCAGGTCTGTCGCTGGTGATGGACTCAATCTGAATTTCCTCAGCTAAAACGATCGAGATTGGAGACAATCATAGCAAATGGCGTATTAACAACTAAGGGGAGTAAATCATTTGTAATGTTTATCTAAAATCCAGTACAGGTCCGTATTTTTCTGGATTGTGTCGAGTCAGACATCCATGTAAGTTGGAAAATAATCAACAAGTGTTTGCTGATGATGCCACTAATTACGAGAAAATTGAAGGGTTAAGAAGTTTGAGTATGTGTTGACATGTTGAGTAATTAAATGGTGTTATTCTACAAGATTTTTTTCATTTTCGTTTAACCCTTAAGTGCATATTTTACACAAGTTTGACCTGCAAATGAGTGATTATGGTCATTATTAAAAAGTTTACATGTGACTTATCACTTATACTCAAACAATATCTACGATCGTAACTGTAATTAAAATAATGGAACTACTAATTTCTTCGTGTTTTCCATCATTCAATAAATTTCGGTCTAGTAGCAAAAAACACTGAATAATTTAGAAGATGCAATCTCATAAGAATAGATACTTTTAGTTTTTTTTGTTTGTTTTTGGCTTTTTGTGACCTTTAAAATCAGTTGATAGCGATATTTTGAAGGGGCTTAAGCCAGGCCAAAGACGACCCTACCCTTCTAAAGCTCATGCTTATGCACAGGGATGCTATATTACAATATATAAAATAATAGCAACATGTCATTATTTCAATTCTGTCCGGTGAAAACTGATTTGGTCCAGTGATTCTTTCAAGATTACTGGACCAAATGTCCAGTAATGTCAAAACACTTTTCGGAATGTCTGGCCAAATTGGGAAAAAAGAGCTTTTTTGTAATTGGGAAGTCACCGAACTTCGGCCTCAGTTACAGAAGGAAAAAAGGCCCTGACTACAAGTGTTGAATTCTGAAATAAAATTGATCAGGGTATTCATGTAAAACTGTTTGAAGAAAGAGACATTTGTTTATCAAACAATATAGGATTTGATCTTGGGTTTAATTATGATAAGTGCTATAAGGTCAAGTATCATATAAAGATATTCTGATTAATTAGAATTGATGGCTTTATCAGTTCTATCTAACCTCTACTGCCTGATTAATATTGATCTTTATGTAAAGATTCACTTACCAAAATGTATTTATGCTGATGATAAAAAACTGTATCAAGGAGATAGATTGTCATCATCTTAACTTATAAAAAATGATCAATTTGTTTCAAGGTTCGGTTTCCGTCATGTATACAAACCAGGATATTATCGACCGTTTTGATTCGTCATTTCTTTGCGATTACGTAGAAAACGAGTGTTAATCTCTAAAAGGACGAAGCCTGTATGTTATCTGAAGTGATAAGCTTTTCAGCAAGCAGAATATTAAATCAACAGTCATTATAGTTTGTGGCTTTCATTCTCAATCACATAACACTTTAAAAAGTGCGTGACCAACCTTTTATCAGTATTTATTTAGTTGTATAGTTCAAGGCTATCTTAAACACTTCTGTATCCCTAAAATGCATTTTACTCTTTTGTTTTAAGACAAAGGGAGCACCTTTTCAGTTTAAACGTGTATTGTTAACTACATTTGAGGGACATGCAATGGTATTAAAGGCTTGACAATGGTTTCCAGACTATTCCTGCTGGACAACATCTTAGAATTGTAACTAGTTCTTGAAGCAATTCAAACTCATCCTGAGTAGATTTCTATTAATGATTTTGAGTTGATTTGTTGAGTCCTGCTATTGCACAGATTTTACTTCTGCAGTCTTTGAATTAATTTTTTGTGAGAGGTTGCCCGACTTAATACTTTATGAAGGAAACTCTCTAAAACTAGGTTGTCCCCCAAAAGACTTTAAAAAATCCTTTCAGGCTGGGGGCAACCCACTAATTCGAAGACTGCGTCTGTGATCATTCACACACAAAAATTGAAAATTCTAAATATATATATGTGATACCCATGTTAGAGAAGAGCTCAAATATAAAGTGGAATCTTACCATGAACTCCAACAATAAAGTATAGAATTTTTTAGGAAATTGAAAGACACAGATGGGTGCTGGTATAAGGTAAAATATACAAGAAAGAAACAAATTTGTAGGGAATATGTATTCATACTAAATGTAAATAGAGAAAATGTACTATTTGGGGGAAATATAGTTATTTTCTGCAGGAAAGAGGCTTCACTATCAGTGTCACTTTCTGAGTAAGAAAACCCCTAAAGTCTAATAATATTCCATTCATGTTTTATTGCAATTGTATCCTGTCAGTGTGTAATCTCAGCTCAGGTCATCCAAAAGCCGTATTTAAAATTTCATTAACTCCCCTGGTATCAGAGCGCTGACATTTATATTGATGTTAAACATCCTCTAGATGGCATACTCTGTGACTACTGATGATATTAAGGGGATAACCTGGTTGACCCCACTCTAAAATGATGTAACATAATTGCCAAAGATTCTGTGCTTCTCCAGGAACACTAGGCTTCTCCATATTGTGAATAGCTTTATAAACCACACTTCGAGGGCTCAGCGCAACACTGTCGTAACTTGTTCTTAGTTCATTATGAGTTACAACACTGTTGCGCTGAACCCTCGACTTGTTGAATTTTAGGTTTAAAGCCAGCCTGTTGTTGCATTTTAATGCCTGTTAATTTATGGCTACAAACTTTCAGTGATGGGCAAGCATTAAATTGTACTGATAATAATTAACAATTTATATGCTCTAGTCAACTCTACTGTCATATATTTGAGGTCGTGAACTGTGGGGCTATCCTTTGCATATTTGACTATAGAATCTTATTGTCCCTTGACTCTCTGGTGATACAGACATTAATTCTGGCTCTGGCTACCATATGGACCTGTCTGCTTGTGTGGGGTTGGTTCTAAGTGAAATTAGGGGTTAATTTGGTGTTAATAACTCATTAATCATCTGTCTGTTGAATACTCTTCATGGGAAATGTGTGTTCATGTCAGTTATTTCTTAGGTCCTGAAATTTTGAATAAAAAATATTTAAAACTTGTTTTATTTTGTTGATTACTGTAACGTAACTTATTTTAAAAATACTAAGGGCCATCCTTGAAAAATATTTTGTTTTGGGTAATGCTACTTACTCACCAAAATGGCCGTACCCATTTAAGTTTCTTTTGGCCAAATAGAGTAAAACAAATTTTGAATGAAAAATATCATTCTGGCATTTGTTTTTCAGTCAGTTGAATATAAAATATAAATTGGCTTCCAGTTGCTGTTGAAAAAATATCATTGAATATTTATTTTACATACATTCAAATCATAATTGCAATTATTATATATAATTATGATAGATGAGAAAAGTTTGCTCTAGGAAAATCATTAAGTGTACATGCCGTATCTAGTGTATTGCTAGTCCTGTACTATGTACCACTATATAATTATGTATTGTATCAGAATAGGCATGGCATTTCATGGTCCTTTACTATTAATAGAGTTCACATATGTTGCCTACATGCCTGCTACATCATAACATGCCTTGTATTCTTGTCTTGTCTGTATTTATTACTCTCAACTTTGGCCTGTAATGTGCTTTGAGGACAAAGTCCTATGTGTTTTTTTCCCATCTGTTGCAAATGACCAAAGTCTGTGTCAGAATGTCTGGATGTATCATGTGGTTTTGATGTTAAAATTTTGATTAATGTTTCTTTATTACTAGAGACTATAATCTGATTTTTGAAATATACTTTACATTAGTACTCTCTGATGCCACCTCACCTGCATGGAACACCTGATTCATGAATTTCATTAGTGAATTCACACATGCATACAAACAATTATCTTTGCTTTACATTAAGTACCTAGACAAAATAACTTGGGCTATCCTTAAATAAATGATATTTTGTTTCGGGTAACATTAACCTACTCACCAAAAACGGTCCTGCCCAATTTTTGGGGGGTCTCTTGAGTAATTTTTTTTCAATATATAGTGGCCCTGATATATGTAAATAGCATTTTGACAGGTAATTTGGTTTCAATGTAAAAAATATATAGTAAAAAAAAATTAACATGCTTGTGACATTGATTCACCCGCTACAATCATACATGTGTACCAGTTCTATTCTCAGCCACTTAGCAACCAATTGCCACTGCAGTCTTGAAGATTCTTTATGGCAATATTTCTTAAAGCTAACTAAGTTTTCTTTCTATATTCTGATGCATTTTAAATCTCCTGTGAAAATAAAGGAGTTTTGTTTTATTTGCCAAGATTTGTGGAGGGATTTAAGGCAGTAAATATTGGAATTTCCTGTCAATCTGACTGAAATTACCTCACCATTGAAGAGTTCATGTTTGAATATACTTCACCTTGAAAAGAACATAAAAAATTTGAAGTTGGTTGTATATTATTTTTCATCTTTTAATCTACACCTGTGGAATACTTTGAAGAGCTCATGAAATCATTTGTGACCAGTATTTAAACACTATTGACACTGAATCCCAGTCTGTCACTTGAATCAGAGGCCGCTTTTGAAGATTTTTAAATTCATGTTTTTATAATGGCTGGCTTATTGGCTGGGCAATTATCAACATTTAGACTTTGGTTTGCTAACTTAGATATTAAAATTAGTCAGGTTAAACTAGATTATATGTACTGTTATTTTTAGTTCTTTTCAATGTTGCAAGTTTGTGATCTTAAGCTCTCTCAGTCTTTACATTATGGGTAAATAGGGGTCAGTGAGGATGTATAATTATATGGTTGGGTGTCTTATCAATGCATAATCACTACACCATACACGAACATTAACTATCCCACACTTCCGCTCAGAGCCTTTTATGTGACAAAAACCTGTATCATCCCTGTTTATCAATGAAATTCTTCAGTTGGTGTCTTTTTACCTGCACTAACTATTTTTCTATAGATAACTGTTCATAATTTATGGTCACTCTGTTTTTAATGGGTTAATTCAGTACTGATGTATCCATTGCTACTAAGGTTAATGTGTTAGTTGCTTTTTGCAATTTGTCAGATAATTGAAATCTGAAATGGGATGGTTTACTTTAATTGTATAGTGATATTTTATATGGGAGATTTTCGTGTTCATTGAAATTCAAATTGACCTTAAAACTTTTTACCTGCTGCTTACTGACCCCAAACAATGATAACGTAAATGGTCTTTTTAGTTAGTCTTTAGAAAAAAACGGACTACTTTTTTCAGCTCTTTTGAGATGCTTTTTATTTTAATCTTAGCGTCTCATCTAGTCTTAATCACTGATTTCGTCTATTCACTATTTTTGAAAGAATACAAACATTTATCAAACTAATTTAAATGTTACTGTTACATGTTTTTGTTAGCGTTATCATTTTGTACTCTGCTTGAAATGATATTTAAAAATGTTCTATGCTTTTCTTTTAATCGTCTCTATTGTGTACTTTAAATATTCTTTTCACTGTTTGAGAAAGAAATGAAGCTCACCCACAGTTGTGGTTTGCATGTAATTTTGTTTATTCTATGGATGTACAAACCTGATTACATTTATTGAAACTTTCGTATATCATGTTTATTTTCTTTTTAAAATGAATTAGATTACTATGTAACTTATGTGGAATTCTAAGTGCAACAATACAATATAGAAATTTACGTGATAAATTTATGATGACATGATTTATGTGACCTAAAGTCTGAGACAAATGCACTTCAGCTTTAATAGACCTTCAGCCTACGCAGCATATTTTCCTAGAAACAACAATAAAAAAGATACTGCTCATTGAAACATGCTCTTCAATAATTGGTGTTATGATGGCTTGTCAGATGTCATATTGTTCTGAATGTTTGTTCTTGTATCATACTGCCACCCATTTTGTCCAACTGTTGCATACAATATGAAACCATGCAGTATTTCCACTGAGTGGTATGGTGGGGGGGTCAGTAAACAATACAATATTCATAAATGTCTGAGTTACTCTAGGAATCTTTCAAGTTAAAACTCATATTACAAATTTTGTGATTTGTCCTCCCATTTTTAGCTCACATGTCACCAAGTGACAAAGTGAGCTATTAGTATCACTCTCCGTCCGGCGTCGTGCGGTGTGCGTCGTGCGTCGTCAAACTTTTTGTTGTGACCACACTAGGGGCCACATTTTTGGCTCAATTTTTGCAAAACTGGGTCAGAACGTTAATATCAACAAAATCTCGGACGAGTTCGATATTGGGCCATTTGGGGTCAAAAACTAGGTCACCAGGGCCAAATAAGGGAAAACCTTGTGAACACTTTAGAAATCACTGTTTTGACTTTATCTTCATGAAACTTTGTCAGATTGTTTATTTTAATAATATGTAGGTCAAGTTTAATAATGGGTCATTTCTGTAGTAAAATTAGGTCACTAGGGCAAATTGCTGGAAAACCTTGTGAACACTCTAGAAGTCACTGTTTTGATTGGATGATCATAAAACCTTGTCAGAATGTTTGTCTTCATAATATCTTGGACGAGTTCGAACATGGGTCATCTTGGGTCAAAAACTAGGTCGCTAGGTCAAATCTTATGAAAAACCATGTTAACACTGTAGATTTCACAGTTATTATTGGATCTTCACCAAACTTTGTCAAATCATTTGTTTTAATGATATAACGGTCAAGTATAAATATGGGTCATCTGGGGTCAATAACTAGGTCACCAGGTCAAATCTTAGTAAAACTTTGTTAACACTGTAGATGTCACAGTTTTAATTGGATCTTCACCAAACCTTGTCAAAATGTTTGCCTCAATGATATGTGGGTCAAGGATGAACACGGGTCAGCCGGGTTTAAAAACTGGGTCACAAGGTCAAATCTTAGGTAAAAATCTTGTAAAAGCTCTAAATGTCATGATTTTGATTGGATCTTGGCCAAACCTTGTCAGATTGTTTGTCCTAATGATATTAAGGACAAGTTCAAATATGGGTCACCTAGGGTCAAAAACCAGATCACAAGGTCAAATCTTAGGAAAACCTTATTAACACTGTATATCGTATCTTCACCAAACCTAGTCAGACTGTTTGTCTTAATGATATGTAAGACAAATTCGAACATAGGTCGTCTGGGGTCAAAAACTAGGTCACCGGTTCAAAACAATGTTTTAATGAGTGAACAGTGATTGTCATGTGAGCGATATAGGGCCATCTTGGCCCTCTTGTTTGTATATATTGGTCTGGTCCTATGGGTTTGCTTAAATGGGATTTAGGTGAAGAGGGGGCTTTTTCTATTTTATTTTCAAGAATTCCATTTCTTCTCAGTATTCCTTGTGTATACTGTATTTATGTATGTAAGAAATGGATTCTTTGGGGAAAAAAACATTTTAAAAAATCTCTTCTCGAAAATCTCCTAACCCAAAATATAGCATTGTTTACACGATATTTTGTATTGTTCTGTAATAACTGCATAAAAATAGCATTAATATAAATAATTTTAAATTTGACCTTAGGATCACATGAATTGAAGGATTAGCGTCAAGAATCAAAGTAGGCATGATGATTTACTTCACTTTAATCATTATAAATGCATGATGGTGATCTACCTTGATTTGTAGATCTATGTATTGGTCTGAGAATACAGTTGGTTTCTGGTAATGTGTCATGGTATTTTTTTAATTCTACTTAACTACAATTTTTTATGGACACAGATTTACTAGACTATGTTGATTAGTATTGACTTTGTAGCATGTGTTGCATCGTGGATTGTGCTCAAGAAGCAGGCTTAATGTTTATTCTTAATCCAAGCTGTTACCTGTCAGCCGCTGTCATTGTGAACAAGATGGGAACTACTTGATATGGAAATGTCAAGTAATTACTGCATGATGGATATATTTGTTCATCTCATGTTTTATAAAACTGTTCTTTGATAGGTTTATTTTTTTGTTCATCAATGCTTTTGTCTCCAATTTCTTTATTGGAAAAAGTTCATCTTACTAGCCCTGTTGAAGAGAAATCAGAAAAGGCTGTCTCCATAATAGGGATACTGATGGATTGACAATAATTCTGTGTAGACAGGGTGCTGACGGCTGGGGGTTTACAAGTTGTTTTGAAAAAGTTGTCAAGAAATTTTCGCATAAGAGAGATGGGCGAGTAAAGTTAAACATGAGATTATATGAGACCTGGGAAATTAAATCTTGGGATAAGAAGAAGGCAACTGCGGTTATAGTCTTTTGGTTCCAATTTCTTCATACTCAGGTCGCCTTTTTTATGACACCAGTCTTAGTACAGACATGCATAGAATACTGATGTTGTATTAGGTAACCATACATCATAGACAGTAAATAGAACGCCAATTGTTTTGTTCTAATGTAATTTTTCATAGCTATTATGAATTTTGATGCGAACCAAAGTACTATGTTTTTCTGCATCCACCATGCAATTGTTAAACTAGTTCCTATTCCATGTTGCAGTGCAAGTCTGTATGTATACACAGTTTTCGAACTAATTTTTTTAAAGCACTAGCCCAAACTATTAGTGGACTATTAAAAATAAACAATTTACCACTAGCCCGAATACACAATTTTGAGAAAATTCACTAGCCCGAATAGAAATTTACTAGCCCCGGGCTGTGGGCTAGTGGGTTAGCGTGAAGACTGTATACATGCAAGTTCAGTTTCCATGTGTACATTCAGTGCTTTGATTAAAATTTGTTATGTAAAACCACTTATGTAATTATGTACACCAACTCTGGAATTGCCCCGTCATTTCTGAAAAGATTTGGCCAGTGGTTTCAATAGTGACATTATAATCTCTCATGGAAAATTTTATCCAGTGTTAAGGTGTTGCTGCACTTGTTATAAATTTCTGTTCTTAAAAGTCATTACAACACAGACCCCAATGGTGTATGTTGTTTTATCAAGTCTGAAGTTGATTACCTTGATTGAATAAAGATGGTGTTTCATCAGTCCGGTTAAGGTGACCATGGTTACATAATAGGACATGGTTATCTTGTGATAATGCCTTCAACTGTTGACCTCTGTTGAAATCATTTATCATTTTGCTCAATGGGTTCATTATGCAAGGCAGACAATTGCTAATCATCCTATTTGTGAATGGTGTTGCTGATAAAAGGTCAGCCCCTTTGAACTTTGATAGATTTACAGTTCCCTTGTCTAATTATATAAGCTTCGTACTGAAGATTTTTAGGGTCAATTACCGGGCTGCATCATTTCTATTTTTAATTTCTTTTTCTCACCTTTTACTGTGAATTTCAGGTTCCTGTTGCTGTGCCTCCTTTTGTCCGAGTAAGTCCAGTTCAATGAAGTGATGAAATTATATCCCAAGGGACAATTCGAGGGTTCAACTCAACAGTGTCGTAACTCATATTGAAATAAGAACAAGTTATGACAGTGTTGCGCCGAGCCCTCGAATTGCATGTATTTCTGTGTGTTCCAGTATTTTTTTTTCACAATTTTATTTTATAATGATTAACTGTTGATATTTCTTATTCTTTTAAGTCTTACACTGGGTTAATCATTATTGTCATTGAAGAAATCACTGTGTTCTTATTGGGTGGCCCTTTTGATAAAGAAATGATTTTAATATACAGGGATGTCAAATTATTCCGGAAATATCTGGAATTCTGGATTTATCTGCCATGAGAGAGCTATGATTTCTGAGTAAAATAAGTTATTTGAAGAAATGGCAAAGTTATGGTCAATTTGATCTGCTCTGAAGGATTTCTTTTAATACAAACTGAGTTAAATATGGAAACAATGTGGTTCCAGGCCTCGTTTGGCAAAAAAGGTTGGCAGCATGATTTTCAGGATTTTTAATTTGGCTCTGTTCACACCCCTGAGTAATACTTAACTTGCCACTGCTTGCTCATAATGCTCATGATGGTTACAGGAAGGTAATTCTGCTTGATTCAGCTTGACAGTTGTCTGTCTGTCTTTCTGTTGGGTGTCACAATTTCTTACTCATCATTACGTTTGCTTATTTTACAGTCATTAGGGGTTTGGAGTATTCCATAATGTTCACAGTTTTAACTGGAATTTCAGATTGAGAGTCCTAACCCTTACTTGACATCATTTATATTCATTCTAAAACACAGTGAATTAAGTCCTGATGTGTACATGTGAGATCAATTTCTCAGATAGCGTGACATTTCGCTGTTGTTTTCCCTCAAATATTCTGGGCATGTTCTAAGTACACTATGAAAACAGTAAGCAACATGTTAGGAAATTCCTTCTAAAGTTACCACAGAGGCTTGGCAATTTAAAGACTTCCACATGGTATAACAGAGAAATGATGTTATATGGGTTAGATGTAACATATCTTACTGTGTGGACTGTACAAATTGAAGTTGTACATTACAAGCATTGGAATCAATGACTTCTTGCTTGTGTAATTAGTGACTGCATGCATCCATGGTCCAATGGTTAAGTGCACTGGACTTTTACCCTGCAATTTTGATTCAAATCCCAGCTGCCCGCAGGTCATCCCTTCAATGAAAATTTTACAAAAATCTTCCATTATGTGGAGAAGTTGCTGGCTTCATGTGGGTGGGTTAGTTTATACTAGTGAGGAAATCATGGTCCAGGAACACTAGTTAGGTGTACCTGCCCCCAAAATTTTACCCAAAAAAATCTATATCCCTTACTTGCCAAAGAATTCAGGGTTCTCAATAAGTTTGTGGCCAGCAGGCCCAAAAGCTAGGCTAACAGGTCTTCTAAGGGGGGTCAGGGCATTTTCTAGCAATATTTGTAAACTTCTGAGATTTCCAACTGGCCCAAACACATTTCTAAGCTAAATTGGCCCGCAGCCTGCTGTTATTGAGAACCCTGCAGAATGATCTCCAAATTTGCCTCTTTGGCTTACCTGACTTGGATAGGTTGTTTGAAGAATTTCTTATTTCATTGTCTGAACTCTTTAATGGTGGGATTGTGAGATGATCCCTCTCTATAAACACATTCATTCTTTGGGTTTTGCTGTTAGAAATTCGAGGTTCTATGCCAAAGAATTCCCAGGGCTGTCAAATAGTAATTCATACTGCATGAACTTTTCATGAAGTAAGCAAATAAGTTCAAGATAAAATTCAAGATTTCATGAATTCCTTTTAAAGGGGTCTAATGGATGATCAAACGAGGGTATTTAGTCTTCTGGGACTATAGCATTTGATTGATCAGTTTTTCATCTTCAGGTCTCCGTATTACATAATTATGGCAATTAATAAAACCTTTAGATATAAATTATGCTTCTCGTTACATACCACATAATATTGTGTGCATTCAATTATAATTTAATTTCAATTTGACCTAAAGCACGGTCAAACTGACATTAAAGGCTAGTGAATGTCACAATTCAATTTGTTAGTCTACTAGCATGCTACTGAACATTGAAAAAGCAGTGGATAAAGCTGTCGATATAAGTTACCATAATAACAGACTTATTGGGTATATAACAGGTCATTTTTGTTTTACACAATCATTTTCAAATTCAGTAAAACCTGTGGACAAAGGCCACCCTGTGTAAACACAAAATATGGCCTTTATTGACAGGTGGTTCATATTCAGGTGGTCATTTTGTTCTAAATAATCAATAACAGTTTTTATTTGATTGGTTTTTAATTAAAGGTGGCCTTTATTTGGAGGAAACTGAACTTTTACCACTGAGAAGTTTGATTTGATTTTGCAAATAATACAAACTGTTGTTCTGAAACTAATAATGGATTGTTAAAATAAAATCTGTAACATACTCTGACTAATTAAGCTAATTAAGTCTTTCCCAAGGTTGGCCTTTGTTTACAGGTATGAAAATAACTTATAAAAATATATTTCAAACTATGATACGAAAATTCCTTTTGTTCCTTAATATTCTACACATTCTATTTAAAGTCATTATTCGGTCATATTCCTGTGATTTTGATGCATGAAGGAGTCATTATTATGTATCCAGTCGCTAGTGACTATAAATGTAGATCAGTGGTCACTCCCTTCTTTCCAGTTATTTGACATGGTCATTACCCTGACCACCAATGACCAATAACCGTAATATTTGTCATTGTAGTCTTTGTGCAATTTTTAAGAAGTAAAAGGTCATCTTTGTTTATTGTGGTACAATGTCATGATGACAGATCTGTTCACCTACTGAAATAATATACATGTATGTATAATTGGAAATATTTTAGGAAATTCAAGGGGGGGGGGGGGTTGTATTAATGAAATCGGTAATAATGATACGCTACACTGATAACATGGTATAAATAATTAGATCTTTGAATAACCTGACTAATTTACTAATATATGCCATAGTGCCAGCCCATGTGGGTTATAGATATTGATGTACCTGCCCCTGTGTCTACACATGTACCAGAACAATATATATCTGTTTATTATTGCCTAGATTGATGGGTTAATATGATTGAACATTTGAACCTGATATAACACCTGACCACCTGAGTGTCATCATATCTCATTTACATAATACATACAAAAATGTTACAAACAGAAATGATCAATGCTATAAGATAAGAGTGGGGATACTTGTTCTCAACTATGTTCACCAAGTCTTATTTTTCTCAGTACTTCATTGAATATCCCTGGTTTGACCTTTTCTTAATTAAGGCACATTCTCTCACCTTTATTGTAGGGCATTAATAAGTGGTTAGATAATTGTATTACTGACCTCGGAATAACATCATAATTATATATGTAGATCAAATACAGTACTATCAGATCAACAAGAATCTAGCTTGCTTGCTTTTGAGATATTCTCATCATTTCGTTGTGCCTCACTAAGCCATCTCTTTGTCTGTTGATTATGTTAGGTGATTCAGTGGGTATGGGCTCTTTGAAGTGACTTTGTGTGCCAACTCGTTCCTGGTAATTTAGTGGGCGGACCCTATGTAGTGACTATAGGTATATATTGTGTGCCAACTCTTGTTTCTGGTGATTCAGTGGCTGGACCCTATGTAGAGAATAAGTTTGTCTGCTATGTTTCAGTTCTATATGGTGACCGTTAGCCAGCTCTATATGGTGACTGTTAGCCAGCTCTATATGGTGACTGTTAGTCGGCTCTATATGGTGACTGTTAGCCAGCTCTATATGGTGACCGTTAGCCAGCTCTATATGGTGACTGTTAGTCAGCTCTATATGGTGACTGTTAGCCAGCTCTATATGGTGACTGTTAGTCGGCTCTATATGGTGACTGTTAGCCAGCTCTATATGGTGACTGTTAGTCAGCTCTATATGGTGACTGTTAGCCAGCTCTATATGGTGACTGTTAGTCGGCTCTATATGGTGACTGTTAGTCGGCTCTATATGGTGACTGTTAGCCAGCTCTATATGGTGACTGTTAGTCAGCTCTATATGGTGACTGTTATCCAGCTCTATATGGTGACTGTAAGTCGACTCTATATGGTGACTGTTAGCCAGCTCTATATGGTGACTGTTAGTCAGCTCTATATGATGACTGTTATCCAGCTCTATATGGTGACTGTTAGTCAGCTCTATATGGTGACTGTTATCCAGCTCTATATGGTGACTGTTAGCCAGCTCTATATGGTGACTGTTAGCCAGCTCTATATGGTGACTGTTAGCCAGCTCTATATGGTGACTGTAAGTCGACTCTATATGGTGACTGTTATCCAGCTCTATATGGTGACTGTAAGTCGACTCTATATGGTGACTGTTAGCCAGCTCTATATGGTGACTGTTAGTCGGCTCTATATGGTGACTGTTAGCCAGCTCTATATGGTGACTGTTAGCCAGCTCTATATGGTGACTGTTAGCCAGCTCTATATGGTGACTGTTAGCCAGCTCTATATGGTGACTGTAAGTCGACTCTATATGGTGACTGTTATCCAGCTCTATATGGTGACTGTAAGTCGACTCTATATGGTGACTGTAAGACGACTCTATATGGTGACTGTTAGCCAGCTCTATATGGTGACTGTTAGCCGACTCTATATGGTGACTGTTAGCCAGCTCTATATGGTGACTGTTAGTCAGATCTATATGGTGACTGTTAGTCAGCTCTATATGGTGACTGTTATCCAGCTCTATATGGTGACTGTAAGTCGACTCTATATGGTGACTGTTAGCCGACTCTATATGGTGACTGTTAGCCAGCTCTATATGGTGACTGTTAGTCAGCTCTATATGATGACTGTTTACCAGCTCTATATGGTGACTGTTAGTCAGCTCTATATGGTACTGTGTAATGGTTCTACATGTATATGTTGACTGTGTGCCCGTTTATATGGTGATTGTGCCAGGGTTGTACGTGTTGACCAGGGGCCAACTCTATTTTGATCTACTGTTAGCCAACTCATATTGTGACTGGGAAAACCCAATTAGTTACTGTTAGCTAACAATATCTGTTGCCTCAATGGACCTGCTCTAGCTATGTAGTGACTCAATAGGCCAGTTGTTTTTGACAACTTCGGTTACCATCATCAAATAATTGATACATAATACAATCTGACAATCTTACTATGGTATGATTTATAGATATTGTTATATACTACTAAATATATTGAAAATGTACCATATATATTATAGACTTGTTTACACCATATTTGATTACCTTCAGATTGCTTGCAGGTGATATTGATGGTAATATTAAATGTAGTTAACAAGGTGACAGGCTAAGTTAAGTAAGGTCATGTATAGGTCAAATAATGGTTATTAGCAGAACTTTATTAATTGTTTGTAAAATAAAATGAATATAATTAAAACAGGGCTCAACAATGTGTTTATAAACTGCTCTTTTTGCTGGACATCCAACTTAGAATTGTAACTAGTTCTACAGAAGTTTTAACTCGCCCTGGGCTGATTTCTACTGGTTATTATGAGGGAATGAGTTGATTTGTTAAATTTTGTTCAGTTGATATAATTATTTAAAATGGGACTGATCGACTCTTAAATTCAGGGTTGTGTGTTATTCCATCTCCCAGCTGCTTGTTCGGCTTAAATAGGTCTTACTGTTACATGTTTTGATATTCAACAAATAAAGTGCAAGGTTAATTTATTAACTGGCATTAATTTTAATTGAACAAAACAAAATTTGTTGTTAATAATATTTTTATCAATAACAGTTTCATCTAGTATTTCTGATGATTGAAAGCTTTAAACTTATATACATGTCCCCTAGCTGGGCATCTTAGTTGGGGTCAAAGTGGCCAAAGATGTTTGTTTTTCATTAGAAATGGTTTTCTTATATGTAATATTTTGTATTTATGAGGTTTTCTCCAAAAAAGATTTCACTTCATTCAATATATACTGAGTGGCTAATTATGGTCAACAACTAGATACATGTACTTGGCTCGCTGAAGGTGAGAAGTTCATATAAACATGCTTCAAGAGCTAATTTTGCTGCATTTTTTACCAATTTGTGCCAATTATGAATAATCATTTGCATCAAGTTTCTTAGCAGTGCCCATTTGAAACTGTATCGATTTTTAGCTCACCTGATTCATCAGGTGAGCTTTTAGGATTGTTGAATGTCTGGCGGCGGCGTCCGGCCACAATTAGTTTGTTTACACTCTAGCAACCGCAGCTCTTAACGAATCGTGATTAAACTTGCTCACAATGTATATGGCCACAATGTCTTGGTTAAGTTCGATTATGGGCAAAATCGGACAATAACTTCTAGAGTTATGGGCCCTTGAATTACAAAATTTGCTATATTTAGCTTGTTTACACTATTGTGCCTTCATTTATTCACCAATCCTAATAATATTTTCAGTAAATGTGTATAAATAAAAGAACTTGGACAAATTTGATTATGGGCAAAATCGGACCAGAACTTCAAGAGTTATGGGCCCTTGACTTTGAAAATTTGCTATATTTTAGCTTGTTTACACTCTAGCACCTTTATTTATTCACCGATCCTAATAATATTTACAGTAAATGAGTATAACCAAAAGATCTTGGACAAGTTTGATTATGGGTGGAATCGGACCTCATCTGTAAGAGTTATGGGCCCTTGACTTAGAAAATTTGCTATATTTTAGCTTGTTTACACTCTAACGCCTTCATTTATTCACCGATCCTAATCATTTTTACAATGAATGTGTATGACCTTATGGTTTTGGACAAGTTCAGTTATGGGTGGAATTGGACCACAACTTTAAGAGTTATGGGCCCTTGGATTAGAAAATTTGCTACGTTTTAGCTTGTTTAACAGTATTATACCTTCATTATTGGTTTTGATCTCAAAATCTACGTAAAAATGAGTTTTACGAAATGGAAACTATATTACCTGATCATTAATTATTGGCCTTTGTTCTCAGGTGAGTGATAAAGGGCCATCGTGGCCCTCTTGTATGTAATACCAATTTAGAAATTAATATTTTTAAATGGTTGAAATGACCTAGAACTACGATTTTATGTTGAAGTTAAATGAGTCAGTAATGAACATTCTTCAAAGTTTGGAAATAATACTTAAAATTAAAAGTGCCTGTTCTAGTTAGCCATTTGTAAGCTACTTAAAATTTTGAATAAAATAAAAAAAAAATAGGTGCAATCCTATTGAGATAAACAAGACATTTACTTCTTGTTTGGATGAGTTAATTTTGACAGAAAATTGAAATAGTTGACTGGATTTTATTACATAATGTACAATACATACGTCAGTCATGAAGTTGTTGTAGTTATTTGATACAGTGTACATTCTGTATACTTCACCACTTCAAGGATATATATTTTTTTATTTTGACGCTGTCGCGTGTTATTTGCTAGTTCAAGCATTTTCATTGGACGATCCTGGACTAAGTTGATGTTATCATTAATTTTCTCTGTTGTAGGCAATACATCAGTGATATTTTTTTTATTTGGTTAAAAAATGCATGATTTATTTCTCAGTCCACTAGGATATAAATTATTTAGATAACAGAACAGAACAGAACATTTATTTAGACTTGTACATGAGTACATCATCATAAATATTACAAAATAAAATACAGATGTTAATTACACGAATCACGCAAAGGTGAAAAGGAAAACATGAAACATAATATTCGAACAATACAGAAAACCCCATGTTTTTTAACCGTCTGAAATTTTACATAGATCTTCATTGAACCAAATCATTCTCACCATTAATTAACTGTTAATTAATTAATACCATTATTTACTGGCCATTCATCAGATCAGTGCACTTTAAGAATTTTTAATTGGCCCCTTGTGTGTATACATTAAACATATTGGAGATAAATTTCTTAAATCATTTATTTGTTTTATGGTGTTGTTGATGACAGCTGTGACTGATGATGATGAATGTGATGATGTTGATTTCAATGTTGTTTAAGATGTTAATTATATTGGTGATGATGTTAATGACAATAACGACAATGATGAAAATAATGACACTGATAATGTTGACAGATATAATTCAAATACAAATCCAAGGACATTGTTCAAGTTGTCTGGTGTATATATATGTGTTTTTTTTCTGCCTATAATTATTTCTATGAGCTGTGCTTTTTTGCAAGAGTTGTGGTTCCTGATGTCCTTGCACTTTCGCCTCTCTGAGGTCTGTGTCAAGTCCTAGTATGGTTCAGTGCAGTTAAAATGCTTGTTATGTTGTTATGCTATGAAAGGAATTGTTGCCTACAGTAATCTGAAAACAGTCTGGCGTTCTCTGAATGACCTCCTGACCTCTGAGTATGAAAGATGTTTTTTATTAGTCTTAAAATACATACGACTCAGCTGTCTTATCTAACACACAGACTGGCTGAGTCTGGTATGTTTTGATTATAGGGAGAATTCAAGGTTAGACGACTATATCAATTCTCTTAGCTTCATTAAGCTTTATCAAGGTCATAGTTGTTTGTGTTTTCAGCTCAGGACAATGACCCAGTACTCTGTCTACAAGTCTTCTCAAGTCTATATAACCAGTGGTTCAAGAGTTCAGCTCAGCCATTAAATGAGTTTTATTTACAATCCTGTAACATGACTACACCAAGGGTTGTAATTATTACATTTCTTGTTGTATTGTGAAGACTGGTGTTTGCTCATTAAATATGGTGTATTTATTAATTTAGTCATTGTTGCTGGCAGTGAAAAAACACACACATACACACAAACATGTGAAGTAGTGTTTCTGCTGATAGTTTGTTCTTTGGAGACTTATAATGTCTCAGCTCTGCTATTGAATATAATACAGGTTTACATGGTCATGATATGGAAATGACATGCATACACTCTATAGTAAATCCAGTGACTATTATATACAATACTTTGATTAGTGGATTCAGGATGATAGCAATTATTTTAATCAGATCATGAAATTGGTATGCTTCTTCTTAGGTTTCATGAGTGAAATATCATTTAATTAAGTGTCTGCTCTTTTGTTTGGTTTGAAGTTCAGGTAGATAGACACTTTTCACTGAGGATATATAATTATGACTACAGGACAATGCCCATCATAAATCATTATTCTCAAGGTAGTAACTGCTGTATCTGTCTGCTTGGACTCTCTGTGAGTAAGCTAAATTTATTTTCATGGTATACCATCTGTTTAATGACTTGATGTATTCTGTTTGCACAGAAGCTAGTGCTAGTTCAGAGTTGTCCAGTATTAAACTGCATACAAATTTTGCACCAGAAAATATTAGCATTTTGTATAATGTTCACAAAACAATTCATATTCATTTATGGTCAGCCTTCTGTCACAATATCATCATGTTATACTATGATTTAAAATGATTTAATCTGAATGCATTACTATTTAGACAATTCATTTAAGTGGTCCCAAACCGTGATTTAGAAGCTCCCAGCTGACCATGATTAAGAAGCTTACCTCTGACCATGATCAAAAAGGTCCCAGTCCATGATTGGATGCTCGTCAGCACACCATGATTTAGAAGGTCTTGGTGGACCTACAGCCAACATGATTTGAAAGTCTCGGTGAACTTTGGTTTATAATTACCTAGAAGACCATAATTTAAAATTAGAATGTCCCAGTGGACCATGATTTTGAAAGCTCCAAGCTGAGCATTTGACATAGAAGATTCTGGATCATGACTTGGGATATTTTTGGTGTGGTCTAGTTATTATGAAGTTTTCTTGGAGCTCATAAAAGAGCCCCAAGTAAAAATGCTTATGAGTTTATCTAAAATTAATAAGTGTCGCTCTGACATAGATTTCAGGATAAAGTAAAAAATAATGTGCCCGTCTAAGAGAAGCATAGTGTCCTGTCCAAAGCAATTTAACACCCTTTGGGAATAGCAAAATTATGTTGTTTTGAGGATGTTGCCGTAGAGAGATTAAATAAATAGTTGAATCTTGCAGTGGGAAAAAATCATGCTGTTGTTGAAGGGAGGTTGTTGCTCAAGAGAGGGCCGCTCTGGAGAGGTTGTACTGTACTTGAAAATGTGGGTCCTTGAGGAAAAGTTGCACCCAAGAGGCAGATCTTTTGCATCCAGGAAAACAGTTATTAATCAGGGCCTTTTTTCCTTCTATAACAGAGGCCGAAATTCGGTGACTTCCCAATTGCAAAAAGGCTGTTTTTTTTCCCAATTTGAAAATACAATGCTATTCTAACTCGGTTGTCTGAGACTAAATTTCTCAAAATTTGGCCAAATATCGTGCTTGAATTTCCCAAAATGAAAGGCTAAGGCCCTTTCCCGATTTTTGGAAAAAGGCCCTGTTAATTTGTAGCTTGATTTTCCTTTATCTAATAGCACTTGAAAATGAATTTTTGTTATACTTTCAGATCTGTAGACTGTATTTCTATAAAACATACAGACAGAAGAAGCTCTGGCTTCATAATCATATGATACCTCATCTGATAGTGAACAAAAGGTATGTAACCATGTACTTTCATTAAATTATCTTAATAAATCATTTTATAGTGATACTTTAATTACATTCAACTTGGGATGAGTATGCATGAACTTCATGGGTCAAAGAGATGGTGAACTACTGTACTGTATGTACGGTGTGTCTATACTAGAGTCTAGGTCGGTCATTAATCAACCAAACTCTGTTTTCCGACAATAATTACATTTATTCACATAGGTACTTTGTCAGGCCACACATATTGTACTCATGTTTGTTGCTGTGTTACATTTTTGTTGTTGGCTGGTTCTATGTTTTTTGACTGGTCCTAGATATTTTGCCAATTATCTTGATAGTAGGTTAGTGTCTGATTGGTTCTAGTGTAGAAATCCGGCCTTAACCCTCTCCAAATAGTATGTTTTCATTGTTTTGATACCCTGAAAATTATTACAATGCTGTGAACATTCTCCCTTAGGCCTTGGCCCCATTCCCCCAAAATAAAGAGAGAGCACTTAATCTGATGAAATGTTGTAATATTGGCTTGTATACTATTTTGAAATATTATATATTGTATTTTCAAGGTTCAAGAGTCAGCTCAATCTACTCTGCCCTCATAATGTGCTTCAATGAGTATCATATATCACCCAAAACTTCAGTAACCATGTGGTGACATTATGTATTCACTATTAAACATCATTACCACTGGTATGAATGACAATAATTTAACTTCATGGTGCATTGTTATAGAAAACATATGATAACTTCTGTGTATGGATTTTTCACCCCATTCAAAAAAGCAATAAAATGAATTTTAAAAAAATGGATCCTGGGAAGAGTTGACAGTTTTATTATTGAAGTCTATTTTTTTGTATTTATCTAGAAAATTACTTGTTCAGGTTATTTTTATTCTGTATTTTTTTGGCAGATTATTTCATGCTGTTGACAACACTGCGTCAGATAACATCTAAGAATGTTTGCCAGAGATCTGGTTAGTCTTCTCAGAATGTGTTCTCAATACTGGACAAACTCTTTAATGACCATGCAAGAGTGTACTTCCCCCATGTGACCTTTGACCTGAATAAAATTTCTGGGCTGGTTCAGCTGTGTTGTATTGTCCCATGCTTTTTGTTACCAGGGGTGACAATATTCCAGGTATATCCAGAATTCCATCTGTCCTGTAAGAGCTATGATTTCTGAACAAAATAAAAGTTACTTGATGAAAATATCCCAAGAAATGGCTAAGTTATGGTCAATTTAATCTGCTTTGTAGGATTTTCTTTAATTTTTTTAATACAAACTGAGTTAAATATGGAAACAATGTGGTTGAAGGCCTCTTGTTTGGCAAAAATGGTTGGCTGCATATGATTTTCAGGATTTTTTATTTGGCTCTATTGACACCCCTGTGTTTCTTAATTGATAGGTTGGCTTCATGGTCAAGTTGTTATGGTCTCTAACTAGTAATCATTAGTCCCTCATTTGCTGTTAGTTTGAATCCTGCTTGGTACCAGATAAATTTCACAGGAAGTCGCTGTCCAGCTAGCATTCACACAGTCCCTGTTTCTACCCAAGGTTGAGCCTGTCACAGGTCTTCCTCTACTGTTCAAAAGCTGAAAGTCACCAAATGACTCCCAGTCTTTGAATTAATTTTTTGTGACAGCTTGCCCGACTATATACTTTATGAAGGAAACTCCAAAACTAGGTTGTCCCTCAAAAGACTTAAAGAAGGGAATAAAATCCTTTTGACAGGGGGCAACCCACTAATTCAAAGACTGGACTCCAGCTGTTGGTGTGCTATGTTAAACCCAGTTAAAAACAAACCAAACTGTCCTAGCTTAGATTTGACCATTCTGTTAGTATATGGACTGGTCAGCATAATACAGACATTTTATCCTTCAGTGTGACCTCAGTTTAATTCTGTGCTTAAAATTTGTTAATTTAAATTCAATTTCTATACAGCACTTTGATTTTATGTCCCAATGAAACTTATATCACTTGAATGAACATCACGTATTCAATACTGGTAAAAAATAATTACTGGCTTAAGTAGGCTTTATAACATTCTAATCTGTACCATCAGTATGGTATGTCCTCTGTAATTAAGGTTATAATGACAATTTTGTTGTTGACTTGTGGTCATAAAATGGAAAATACATGTATTCATTTTGAATGAGAAGAACCCTAAAACCCTTATTAAAATCTTCACACTTTGGTTGTTAGGGTTCAGGCCAGTTCATAAGAATAAGACGATGACCGGGTGAGTACCGACGAGTACCGCCTTGATGATGGTACTTTACAGAAGTATTGTCCATGTTTGTATAGTTCTAATGAAATGACAAACATTGAATTGACTATTGAACTGTAAAGGTTGCAGCTATCATTCAATACATATATTCAGCTCAATGCTTATAAAGATCAAATTTTTAAAATTTACTGTCTGGTCTTATTTCTACAATTGAAAATGATTGACAAAATAAATCCCTATCATGTTACAGTGACAGAAATGTGTACCATTGAAAAGGATGGTACTAATAACCTGCATGTGAACTGACTTGAAATGGTTGATCTTGATGTATATGTGTGAGTGTATTATATTGTAGAACGTTAAAAGAATGTGTCATGGATTTAATGTTCATTTATAATATCATACTGAAGACATTAATTAGCTGATACTGTCTTTGTAAAGACAATTCGACTTATAGTTTGTCTGTAGTGGTAGAAGTAGACTTTGAAAGCAATATTGCATGCAATAATTTTACTGAATAACATCCTGTATCAGGTAAATACAGGAGGATTTTTAGGGGGGGGGGGGGGACACCTGCTTGGGTTTGTGCTATATATTCTTCAGATCTTTTTCACTGTATTATCCCTTATAAATGCCACAGCATTACATTTTTAGACAGGGATGGTCATTAAGTTTGTTTTGCATTTTTAGTTGTTGATCATTTTAAATGTGTTTGATAAAATATAGAGGGTTTTATTAGTCATTTACATTAAGTCATCATTTTTCATGCTGTTTTTGGAAACCGAATGATGGTACAACTTAGCTGTCACTCGCTCGGCACGCATGATTTCTGAGGCAGATGGAAGTACTACATGTTCTTGCATGTACATCTGCAAAGCGATTGCAATGAACTTAAAGTTCCTGTTCCATGTTGTGATGCAAGTCTATGTAAGTTCAGTTTCCTAGTACTTTCTGTACTTTGATTTTAATTGGGGTTGAGGCATTCAGTTTGGAATATTTGGCACTGCAAGACCCGGTGAAATTTCTTGATGATTGTATAATTTTACATAATGGTTAGCTTTTGTGCACTAAGTTGAATATCCTGCTTCTAAGAAATTTCATTATACTTTGACATGCAACCCTCTTTTATTGGGTTATTAAGTTTCCTTGTGTTCCCTTCATCTTTAATTATTGCCCAGTTATATTAGTAACTCAGTTGCATCATGCTTGGCGTGTGTGATAATACTTGTGAAAGTAGGGGATAGTCACCAAAATGCACAACATCGATGAGACAATTTTTATTGACAAATGATAACACTAACACCTGGATTGAGAAACAGTTTATCAAATTATTAGGTTTTAGTGCTGACAAGTTATAGATCTGCTGCACAAAGATATTGGCTGATTTAACCTGCTGCTCAAGTCACACTTTTCCCCATTTTTTTCTCTCAAATTTTGGTTTAGCTTTTAACCACAACTACTAAAAGTTGATTTCTTCTGCATCAAGTATTGATTAAAATAATTTGATAGCTATAAAATACACCAAGCTGATGGAGGCTCTATATTGATGATGCATATATACAGCCTTTGAAGTCCAGGATCCAGACAAGTAATTGCTTGACATTGCATGTGTGAACCAATTAGACATAATGCACAATGCTACTATAAAAGAGTGTTCCTCATAAAGAATGAGACATAGTCAGATTGATGTTGAATTGAAACAAATTAGTATTTTAGTAACTTACTTGGCAGACAATAGAAGGCTACATTATATAAATAGATGCTCTTGCGAAACCTTGGTTGACATTCAAACATTAAACATAAAAACATATGACCTATTGACTATCACAGTCATTGTAATATAACTGTAAGGTTTGGAAAAGTGTTACAAACTTAAGTTCTTGGTAAACCAGTGGCAGTCCACCTGAGTGCTATCAAAGTAAGTATTTGGACTTACAAAGATTTGTCTGATGCTTAAGCAACTTCATGAACTAATTACTGTCAGTTTGGTGACTGATTGAGATTCTCTTAGAGGCTGATTCCTGGAGAAGGTCACATTAAAAACTGAATGAATGGAGAACAGGTATACTGGCGAAACAAATTATTGACAAGGGAGAAGCAATCATGAAAAAGGATTGGAATTGAAAAAAGATGGAAGTTGGCAAATTAGTACTGGCAGATTTCGATGAGTTAGTGCTATGAAATCATCAATGGAAAAGATTTATTGCAAAGTTTTCAGGGCCACAAAATTTCAAAAGCATTTCTTTCATAGTATACATATTTTAAAAAAGCTGGTGAAAAACAAATGTCGTCTTTTAAATCATATCAAACGTAACATCATAAATGAATTATTACCATATTGCTTTGGTAAACTAATTGCATACTAATTGTCTTTATGAATGAGACTACCAACTAATGAATGGCATCCTCACCTCATGATTGATTGTATAATTGTAACATATGAGTGAAATTACTTACTATATGTTGGAATGATATACTTATTCACAATAATAGATGCTATTTATCATAGATCACCTTGTCCATTTAACCTTTGTCTTACATCTTTCTAGTAGTAATTCAGGAACACATTCTTGTCCACCTGCTGGCATCATGCCATTAAAAGCTTTGGCACAACATTGTCATGGTGTCCAAATGGCACTACAAGTCTGGTAACTGGTTGCAGAGGTAAAAGTTTTCCTGAATATGCCAGAATTTCCATTGTTCTCCCAAGTACTAACCATACACTTTTTGGTTGTTTCTGCTGCACCCAGGGTTAGGAAATTCTCAACTTTGGCCCATGTTGTTGACAGAATTGTTACGCCATTTGTTGCTTTAAAGACACAACTTTCTGATCAGACTATCGGATGCGGGATGCAAATGAACTCTCTCTCTACATTGTTAATGTTTAATCAAATGAACTCTCTCTCCACATTGTTTTATCAGTGATAAACATACAGTGAATGCTGACTTGCTGTACTGATTCTATGAATAACTGAAGAAGACGATGGGTTTAAACCATATAAACTCCTCCCTCTAATTCAAATTTGAATTTCTGTTATAAATTATTTTGAAAATATAAGAACCTTAATCTTCATACATTTTGAAGTTTCTTAATTGGACTGGTAAAAGAATCATTTTACTTCATTCAGAATATTTTTCAGTGATTTATACCAGTTTTTTAAAAAAAATCTCTCCCTGAGCTCAAAACAGTTTAAAAATCAAGGGAAACCACCCACCAGCCATTACCTGCCTTACAGCATGGTTCGGGTGATTTGTCCGATTTTCGCGAATCGCCGCGGAATTAAAATCGTGCAAAGCCACAAGCAGATCGCTTCAACGCGGCGATTTGAATTTTGGTTGTTGCATTCAGAGCGAAGATGATCGACGGTGACCGTCACCACTGAAGGGCAATAATTTGCGGTGGATTGCGGCAACGATCGCTCAACCCGGTGATACGCGATGTCGCCTCTTTAGTTTACTCAAAACATACAAATTTCTTGTCAATAACTGTTATTCAGACATTATTTAATTGCGCTTTTGTGTACCTGATATGTGTGCAAAATTAGCGTTGACATAAATTATAATCAACGAACGTTGAGAACTTAATAGTAGTTGATGAGCTTTAATTAATCTGTCAGCTTTCGTATATTATTGCGCGAAATAATATTACATGTAAATGGTTTTATTGATTAGAGCACCGAGCTACATTCAATAAAACATTAAAAATAGACATATGAATCTCGCCCTGTACGTAACGCTGTATATGTAAAACAAAGCTACACACATACATACTCGCTTAGCAATTCGCCGGTTTTTCTACATATTTACTTCAAGCATGGGATTTCCTACTTGACAAAATTTATTCAGATGTCTGGATTTCAGTCAGTCTTGTCCAACGGATTTAGTAAGTGTTAAATCCTGAGTTATCTTACCATGTGACTGTTTTCGGAAAATGAAAGTGAAAGTAGAAGAAAGATTCACAATAAATATCATTTAAGCTACTTGAGAGTCAGCTTTAGACGTTCGCGAATCATCTAACAAAAATTTTGTGCTGTACGAAAACATTTGTTCATTTATTGGTTGGCAGCTAGTGCTATAGAAATTTAAAGTGATCTATTCATTGTGAAGTTTCAAAATAATGTTTGTGATTGTTATAAAATGAGCCTTGAAATTTGGAAAACATTGACTCAGACAGGATATATTTTTTACTGGCCAATTGTTTACATTCATGTACACTATAAAAGGTATTAAGACAAAGTATGTATTATAAGTTTATATCAGACTCAATGGTTTAGTTTTATGATTCCCTGTCATTACGATGGAGTATTTAACATGATTGATAATAACCATTTGTCCTACATAGTTGGGTAATTGACATGTTATTTTGTACTTAAATTACTGTATGTGAAACAAAATTCTTTCCTGTATTGTTAATTTTGAAATAATCATTTCTATTTTTATGCCAAATTCAGTAAAATTTCAATTACATATAATTATAATTATGCTGGTGGGCAGTTATCCTAAATGGTGTTCCCATATTCTGTACCAATTCTGGCCATGTTTTGCCAACTTCACCGCATTCTTTGATTGAAGATGAATGTCAGTAGATGCAGTGTTTGGTCATACAAATTGTCACAGAGAACATGTCCCATGCCATTAGGGCTCGAAGTCGGTATGCAACAATTTTAAGCACACAGACTGTGCCGAAGTGAAGAATTAAGAGTTGCTATTAACTGACATAAAACTAATGAAAAATTGCCCTTATAAATGCAATAAAATGTTATAGATATTCACTGTGATGTGTTGTAATCATACAGCCTAATTATTAAGTTGTAAAAAATAAAACTGTTTGACTTGGGGGCATTCTAAAGCTATGAATTGTAAATCGTTATGAATTATAGGTGATAATTGGATGATCCAAGCTTTTTTAATTAAGCAATTCATAATTCATAATTTTTTTACAGCTGTATCTTTTAACTGTCAGTGGCTTATTTTAAAAATGATCCATTAGTAAAATCAGGGATGGTCGTTTAAGCTTGTGGAGTCAGTGATTGTAAACTGTGAATGGTGGTTCTTGTAACAGTGTTATGTTTACATTTGTAATATTGCATCCATTATAATTCATATTCACGTCAGTTGTGAAATAAAACATAAATGCAGTTTTGACAATTTGTATGTGATACCATAATGTCATAATCTTGTAATAGGCATGAAATTATGAAGAATGGTCGAAGTATGTGATAATTATATTCTAATAAGATACAATTCGAAACATCATTGATGTTTGATATTTTTCATGATATCTGTTATATCAGTTCCTTAATTGATTTAGAAAATTGTGAATTGAATAATTCTTTTCCATATTTATGAATATCAAGTACAAACATAATGCTTTAACAGTTAAAACTTACATATGAAACATTATTGAAATTCAGGAATTGTTTTTCATAGGCAATCTGTTATTCTCATATCTTTTCAAAATATCTAATATAGGTCATGTATTTACTCAAATTATTGTCTGACTATTTCCTTGATTATCATGCAAACAACTGCTGCCTTTTTCATGTAATGATAATTATATTAGTCGTGTGCAAGCACTGTCGGGTTTGTTACATAAATGTTAAGGATAATGTCAAGTGTCAATTTAACAACTGCCCTTATTTTTTGAAAAATGCTTTTGCCTTTTAACATTCTTTGTCCCATTGAGAAATTGATTTAAAAATCAATAAATCCTCACTAAGTAACCTTTACAAGTAATTGTTAACAAGTTAAATCTGTCTGCTTGCACACTGCAAACAGTTTGCAGTGTTCTGCAGTATAATTGGGTAGCCCATTAAAATTCACCACTATTTAACAACATCTGGTGAAAGCAGTTATGATTTTATCAAGCGGTATTCATTTGTCTTTATTGTCTATTAAAATGCACTTCAATGAGAGTGTTTTTATTCAGAGTTACGTATTAGTAATACAGTACAAGTGTAACCATGTGTCTCGCAGCCTATCACTGTTTTGTAAAACATAAAATGAGTTCTATACTTTAATGCCTGTTTTATTTTGTTTGCCCATTAAAAGCGCGCATAATTACTGAAATTTATTGTCAAGTTGTATCGAGTAAATACACAAGTGTTTGGTGCTTTGTACGTAACATTTTTTTTTTATTTCTTTGAAAACAACTTGTATAAAAAAAGAAATGATGAAGAGACCATGAGAAGATGAACCCTTATTAAAAAATTTTGTACAAACACACGCTGGTATTTTTTGTGTTTTTGTCTTTTTCACCTTTTTTATGCAACACTGAGAGCCTGGATCATTTAGCGACATCCCAGAACCAATATGACCTGATAATTTAACTTATAATAATGTCGAAAATAAAGTAGAAGATGTTAATATTTCAGATTCCTTTTTACCTACAATGAAGAAAAAAAAAAGAAAGTCTATTCTGAAGAAAAATCATTTAAATGTGAAGTGTGTGGGTCTGCATTCACAACAAGTGGAAATTTAAAGATGCATCAGATGATACATGCAGGTGAGAAACCTTTTAAATGTGAAGTCTGTAAGTGTGCCTTTACGCAGAAAGGTAATCTGACTGATCACATGAAAGTCCATTGCGATGAAAAGCCTTTTAAATGTGAAGTTTGTGGAATTGCATTTAAAAGGAACGCAGAAGTGAAAAAACACCAGATAATACATTCTGGAGTGAAACCCTTTGAATGTGATGTTTGTGGAAGTACTCATAGACGGGCTAGTGATCTGAAAGTACATTTAGGAATACATTCTGGGGAGAAACCTTTTAAATGTGATGTTTGTGGATTTGCATTCAGACGATTTGCATTCAGACTTCAGAGTGGCCTGAAAATACACTTTAGAATACATTCAGGTGTAAAACCTTATAAATGTGAAGATTGTGGCTTTGCATTTGTACAAAAAGGCAGTCTGAACGCACATATGAAAATCCATTCTAAGAAAGACATAAGGAATGATTCTGTTAAAAAAAACATTCAATGCAACATTTGTGGATCTGCATTTAAATCAAACTATTTTTTGAAAATCCACATGAAAATTCATATTAATGGGAAACGTTTTCTTTGTGATGTTTGTGGACATTTATTTGCAAGGAGCAATTATCAGAGCTGCCATATGAGACTTCATTCTGGTGAAAACCCTGTTATTTGTGGTGTGTGTGGGTATTCTACAGTATTTAAACAAAGTCTGGTGAGGCACATAGCAAGAAAACATGCAAAAGAGAAATCCACCCAGGCGGTATTAGAGTAAAGATATCTTAAAAGTCCGTTCTGATCAGATACTAGTACCATTTTCTGCCTATGATTATTATTGTGTGTTCCAAAAATGGGGTGAATAAAAATCACCTGAGGTTTCTTCTAGGGAGACGTTATTTTCTTGAGATGTTTGTGTATTTTCATTTCATTGCAAAAGCAAATTCTGAATAAGCGCAATGCAAACCTAGTCACAAAGTGTGGAAAATTGTGTTTATTCTGAGTGTTCACATTGGGTTGTTGGTAGGAAGCAATGTTGTATTGTTAATGTCAATTGTTTCACTGGCAGTTCAAATGTTTTTTATATTAAAAGATGCAATTTTTATGGCCTCCACTTTGTAATTATGTACTAGTTGTTTACTTATTGAATAAACCTACATTGACATTTGTCTATTTGTTTGTTTATTTCCTTGCTTTCTTGTTTGTTTTTTCTAGGCTTAATATTAGGCCTTTTATCAACATTTATATGCACTGCAGACTGTTGACCTTCAAGCAAGTGCTTCTGTTCCATCAAACAGCTCTACACTAAAACCCATACTCTGCCATGTGGAACATCAGTTTGTTGAATAAAAGTCGAATTGCTTCAGGTGAACTTGTGCTACATTATCTACAATTCTCCATGTACAGAAGTAAAATGTATTTTCCCCCTCTGGACTGTATCTTCTATATGAATTGAAGGATTTTGAAATAACTGGGAAAATATGTTTACTTCATTTGGACATTCTGTCCTGTGCAACACCAAGTTGTATAGGTAAACGGTCAAGGTCACATTTTCAGTCTAATGTATTTTCCTTCTTTGGGCTGTACCTCCTGATTTTGAAATAACTAGGTATAAAACATGATATGAACATTACCCATAGTCATAGTTTAAAGGTGAAGCTCACACGCTATCTTACCAGTGGGCTCAACAGTCGAGATGTTGCCCATTGGGCATCTAGTTTAGACTGTAGATACACTTGGAATTTCTTTGCTCAGTCTCCATCACACTCTCACAGTTGTCTTAAATATATGTATCGGTGTTTGTCCATGTAAAATTCTGTCAACATCATTTAAAGGTACTGAACCACATCCAGTTTAAAGCTGTGGAGGTTTTTCTTATTACTGGTATTTAGAATTCTTCTGTTTTCTTTTCAAGAAACAATTCTTACTGAAAGAAACAGTATACAATTTTTCATCAGAAGAACTCCTCTTCCGAAAGTAATCAAGTTACTGATTTGAACTAATCTTTGACAAACAATAAAAAGAAGTTTTGTTCAATGTCTAAAATGTGATATGAAAAATAATATTACCAAGATCTCCATGCAACCAATTACATGTATTAGCAAATGTGAAAAATAAGTTCTGTTATTTTTTTTTAAAATGCGATTTTGGAGTATATTCATGTTTTAAATGATTTTCTTAAATATTTTTCAAGTTTTCCTTGATGTAACCAGTACTAACTTACCCTTCAAGTAGGAACTGGCAACTTCTCCACATGTGGAGGACTACTCGACAGTTTTTTGTCAAATTTTCATGGGTATGAGGGAAAGGAATTGAAATCAGAATCCCAGGTTACACATCCAAATCACTTTACACTGGATCACAGCAGTGGCTTTCTTAAACATAATACATATAGTTGATGATGTTACTGAAATAATACATTGAAAATGTTGTTAAATTTTCAGAGTGCCTTCTACCTACAATGGATGAAAATAAGGAAATATGTTCTGGAGAGAAACCTTTTAAATGTGAAGAATGTGGATCTGAATTCAAATTAAGCGGAAATCTAAAGATGCACATGGCTGTACATTCAGATGTGAAGCCTTTTAAATGTGAAATCTGCAAGTGCACCTTCAAACGAAAAAGTAATCTGGACGTACACACGAGAGTCCATTCTGAGGAGAAGACTTTTGAATGTGAAATCTGTCAGCGCTCTTTCACACAAAAAAGTAATCTGAACAAACACATGAGAGTCCATTCTGATGAAAAGTCTTTTGAATGTGGAGTATGTGGAACTGCATTCAAGAGGAATGGTGAATTGAAAGAACATCTGATAAAACATACTGATGCGAGACCCTTTGCATGTGATGTTTGTGGAACTGCATTCAAACGGAATAGTGAACTGAAAATACACTCAAGAATACATTCTGGGGAAAAAACTTTTAAATGTGACATTTGTGGATGTGCATTCTTACATAAGAGCTATATGAAGGTACACATGAGATGCCATACCGGTGAAAAACCATTTGAATGCAAAGTTTGTGGCAATGCATACAAATTTAGAGCAAGTTTGACCGTGCACATGAAAATACATTCTGGTGAGAAGCCTTTTAAATGTGAAATCTGTATGTGCACTTTCTCACAAAAAGGTAGTCTGAATTCACACATGAAAGTCCATTCTGACGAAAAGCCTTTTAAATGTGAAGTTTGTTGCATGGCATTTAAACGGAAGCAGTATCTGAAAGAACACATGATAAAACATACTGGTGCGAAACCCTTCGAATGTGATGTTTGTGGGAGTACATTTACTCGGGATCGGGATCTTAAAGTTCACTTAAGGAGACATTCTGGTAAAGGACTTTTTAAATGTGACCTTTGTAGATCTGAATTCACAACTGAGAGCTATCTGAAATTACACTTGAGAATACATTCCGGTATAAAACCATTTAAATGTGATGTTTGTGGCTTTGCATTCATACAGAAATGTTCTCTGAACGCACACATGAAAGTCCATTCTAAGAAAGACATTGGGAATGATTCTGAGAAGAAACCTTTTGAATGTAACATTTGTGAATCTACATTTAAATCGAAATATAATCTTAAAAACCACATGAGAATTCATAATGTTGGGAAACCGTTTCAATGTGATGTTTGTGGACAACTATTTGCACGTAGCAATTATCTTAGCAGCCATATGGGACTTCATTCTGGTGAGAGACCTTTTATTTGTGGTGTGTGTGGGTATTCCACTGTATTTAAACAAAGTCTGGTAAAGCACATAGCAAGAAAACATACAAGAGAGAAAGCACCTGGAGGACACATAGATGAATCTGCTCTTACTCTTGGTACAGAGGCGGTATTGGAGTAAAGATGTTTCTGTATGAGAAGTTCATTTTGATTAGATACTGTAATTCTTATTATGTGGTCTAAAGATGAGTTGATTGAAATATTCTCAAATTTTAAAAGTCTTCCTATCAGAAACCACAAGTCCTTGAGCTATGGTATTTGGTGCAAAGCATTGTCTAGTAGACCTGTACCAAGTTTTTTGTGTAATTATAATAATGTAAGAATCTAACTGATAATTTCTGACAGCAGATTTGATGACAGTTGTGGTCTCCATTCACTGACAGTATTTAACGAAGGTTTGATCATGTATAAAGATCTGTTGCGTATGGTTTTACGTATCGTTTTGAATTTTTATCTTTTTTCTTATAGTCCAATGTATAAATTTGCAAAAGTGTAAGATAAATTTTAGTTCCTTCGAAATTTAATTAAATCTAACCTTGATACCTTTCTCAATGTGCGAGTCATAGTAGTGTAACATTGTTATTTCAAGTGTGTTTACAAAGTATGAATCTTGTCTGCTTAATTTTTCGAATCACCCTAAAAGGCTTTGTTGTAATTTTATATACTGAAGTCCACAAAAAACGCCTCATCATAAAGTACGATAACTTAGTACATATAAACGATATACAGACCACTCTTTGCGTACCATATTATGTTTGTTAAAATGGTGTTGTTTTTCTCCTTGAATGACTATCCTGGTTTACAAGTGTAAAAATTTGTTAGTGTCATCTGCTATAGACTTGGTGGGTGTTTGTTTTTACAGAACCTGCTGTTTAGCGAACTTGATTTTCTATGAATATGATTAATGCATCATAACATCTGTTATTGTGGATCATAATACAATTTGAGTCAATTTGATCATAATTGTAATGTGCATTGAGAATATCAAATTTCAGTCTCACCCACGCATAGATTTGTTTGCTGATTTGAACACACAATATCAGTTTTTCCTATACTGACAGACGTATAGGAACTATGTTTTAAGTTTTATGAATGGTGATGAAGAATTGCTATGTATATACAGTGTAGTTAATATTTTATATTTTCATATTTCTTTTTTTTCATGAATAACAATATATATCAACTTTATAATTTTCATTTTCATATATATGCTTCAATGTTTTCACTTTGTAATACTGTATCAAATATTTACATAGTATTAAATGTATAATAAATCACCTGTTTGTTTGTTTGTTTATTTGTTAATTCTTAGCTTTTAAGGCCTTCTCATTGATTGACATTAATATACAACAATTTGTATTGGACTAACCTAGCCATTGCTTGTATTCAGAATTTTAGTCCACACATTGACATTGATGTACAACAATTTGTATTGGACTAACCTAGCCATTGCTTGTATTCAGAATTTTAGTCCACACATTGACATTGATGTACAACAATTTGTATTGGACTAGCCTAGCCATTGCTTGTATTCAGAATTTTAGTCCACACATTGACATTGATGTACAACAATTTGTATTGGACTAGCCTAGCCATTGCTTGTATTCAGAATTTTAGTCCACACATTGACATTGATGTACAACAATTTGTATTGGACTAACCTAGCCATTGCTTGTATTCAGAATTTTAGTCCACACATTGACAATGATGTACAACAATTTGTATTGGACTAACCTAGCCTGAACTTAAACCATCACATTGATAGACATTGATGTTCAACAATTTATATTGGGCTAACCTAGCCAGTGTTTGTATTCTATACTGAAGTCTTCACTTTGACATTGGTGTATTTATAACGATTTGTATTGGGCTAACCTAGCCAGTGCTTGTATTCTGTACTGAAGTCTTCACTTTGACATTGATGTACAACAATTTGTATTGAACTAACCTAGCCAGTGCATGTGTTCTATCTTTCTGTGCACAGTGGTTTACTGCTGTTCTGCTGCAGACAACACATTCATCTTGAGTATTTGAATTTGTTGAATAAAAATTGTTAATTGATTTCAAAAAATCTAGTGCCATATTGATCAAGGTCTTGAACCTGTAACACATGTTTCGGTTTACCCTAATCAATGTTCCTGTGATGTCAGTCAGCAATATCCTGTCCCTTTATTTTCTGCAGAATTTTGACATTTATGAATATAATTATCAAATGTGGAAAATAAGAGATACAAATGAAATATTTTCACTCACATATAGATCGAATGCTAGAATCAAGAACAAAAATTGTTATTTCACTTGCTCATGTTTGGAAGCGTGCTTTTGCTTGCATGTAATATATACCTATATAATGGAAGTGTGTGTTTAAGGTTTCAATGGCATTTACCCTGCGACATTTATATCAGTATTGTTTTGACCTGATCAATTTGACTAGTTCCAAATATTACTTGATACGAGGGACTAATATTAGTTGAGTGTTTATAAGCATGTATTTTTACTAACAGTATTTTGTTATGACATAAAATTTAAGGAAAAAGAATGGTGAACGACTCAAATAATTATATCCCGTTGATACTGCACTTGAATTTTTAACTCACCAGAGCACGAATGTGCTCAGGGTGAGCTTTTGTGGTCGCCCTGCGTCCATCGTGCGTCATGCGGTGTGCGTCGTTACGTGGCGTCCATGTTTACTTAAAAAAGCATCTCCTCCTACACCGCTATGCCGATTGCAACCAAACTTTGCTGGAATGATCCTTGGGTGGTCCCCTTTCAAAGTTGTCCAAAAAATTAAATTTCATTAAAAACTCTGGTTGCTATGGCAACAAATAGAAAAACTTAAAAAATCTTCTTGTCCGAACCACAGGGCCTAGAGCTGAGATATTTGGTATGTAGCATTGTCGAATGGAACTCTACAAAGTTTGTTCAAATTATTCCCCTTGGGTCAAAATTGGCTCTGCCCCGGGGGTAACTTGATTTTACATAGACTTAATTATATAGGAAATGTAAAAAAAATCTTCTTGTCAAAAACTACAATGCCTAGAGCTTTGATATTTGGTGTGTAGCATAGTCTAGTGGACCTCTACCAAGTTTGTTCAAATTATTGCCCTAGGGTCAAAATTGGCCCCGCCCCGGGGGTCACTTGATTTATATAGACTTATATAGGAAAATTTAAAAAATCTTCTTCTCCGAAACCGCAAGGCCTAGAGCTTAGATATTTTGTATGTGGCATTGTCTAGTGGACCTCTACCAAGTTTGTTCAAATTATGGCCCGGGGTCAAAATTGGCCCTGCCCTGGGGTTTATTCTATTTTATATAGGAAAATTTGAAAAATCTTCTCCGAAACCACAAGGCCTAGAGCTAAGATATTTGGTATGTAGCATTGTCTAGTGGACCTCTACCAAGTTTGTTCAAATTATTGCCCTAGGGTCAAAATTGGCCCCGCCCCGGGGGTCACTTGATTTATATAGACTTATATAGGAAAATTTAAAAAGTCTTCTTCTCCGAAACCGCAAGGCCTAGAGCTTAGATATTTTGTATGTGGCATTGTCTAGTGGACCTCTACCAAGTTTGTTCAAATTATGGCCCCAGGGTCAAAATTGGCCCTGCCCTGGGGTTATTCTATTTTATATAGGAAAATTTAAAAAATCTCCGAAACCACAAGGCCTAGAGCTAAGATATTTGGTATGTAGCATTATCTAGTGGACCTCTACCAAGTTTGTTCAAATTATTGCCCTAGGGTCAAAATTGGCCCTGCCCTGGGGTTTATTCTATTTTATATAGGAAAATTTAAAAAATCTTCTTCTCCAAAACTGCAAGGCCTAGAGCTAAGATATTTTGTATGTGGCATTGTCTAGTGAACCTCTACCAAGTTTGTTCAAATTATGGCCCCGGGGTCAAAATTGGCCCTGCCCTGGGGTTTATTCTATTTTATATAGGAAAATTTTAAAAAATCTTCTCCGAAACCACAAGGCCTAGAGCTAAGATATTTGGTATCTAGCTTTGTCTAATGGACCTCTTTTAAATCTGTTCTTATAATGGCCATGGGATAAAAAACGGCCCAGATGGGTCACTTGATCTTACTTGGACTCGTATAGAAAACTTCAACAATGTTAATCTCCAAATGACCTTTTCTCCTGGTGAGCATTTATAGGGCCATCATGGCCCTCTTGTTAGTATTTTGGGCAATTTATGTAAGTCATGTGATCTTTGATGACTACCATTTTGAGTTTGAGGTCAAAATGATAACTGTGACCTTGAGCTTTGTGTTTTTAATGTGTCTTGAAGTGGTAATGTGTGTCTATTTGCTGACTGATAAAGTTTGTTTGGTAATCAATGTAATATCATTGATGAAACTCACAGGGCAGTGAACTAACCAATGCTACCACTTCTAATGTTCAGGTCTTAAACTAGAAGGTTCATTGACTTACAAGTTAAACAAATATTTGGTGTTAGAAGCCCAGTTTACAATATAAAGTCATCTTTCAATGTGTTTGTCTTATGGTATCTACAATTTTACTGAAACGCTTGGCAAATTGCTACAGCCTGTTAGGTCTCACTTGTATCACACTGGTTCCGTTTGCTATAATATAAACAAGATTTTACTAAAATCATAGTTTTAATGTATTTTTTTCTCGAAAATGAGTGTTCATTCAAAATGTAATCAACTCTCGTCAGCTTTTCACCTTTGATGTACACAACACTTGGTTTCTTCAACTCTATACACTTTCCACTCATCACAAACAATCGCAACTACATCTAGTGTAACGTTTGGCTTCTCTTCTGCAAGGTATCACACTTTTCCCATGGCAGTATTTTGGTATCTGACTTCTTGGTGGAGACACTGAGCATACTTCACTATTTTTAGGGGGATAAAGGTAGTTTGTTCCTATGTAGAACTTTTGTTTCTCCCACAAATGTGTCTCTCTTCACTCTCCTGTTCCCATATCTTTCAAGTATAGCAGGTTTTCTCTACAATGCGTCAATGTCTATCAACTTCTTACTGGTTGCATCTCAGACCAGGTCATATTTAACGAAGCGGTTCGTAAATTTGTTCAGGAAGGTCTGTAAATTCTGAGCGAAGCACGTGTTTGAATGGCTCCTGTTTCTTAAATGACTTCAAGAAAGGATTGAACAGTGATCTACAGCTGTTGATGAGTAGTAGCTGAATGTACATTTCTTGATATGAGAGTGATCGGTACATTTTTTAAGAAATGACTGGTGCGGTTCTTTTGAATGATTTGTTGAAGGTCTTTCCTAAAGTATTGCTTATACTTCTAATGCATTCCGAGACAGGGATGAGAGTTAACCAACAGCTTTGCAAATGCCTTTAGAAAAGCATCTTCAGTAAGATTCAAATTCTGCATTGTTTGTGTGAAATCTCCCTTTTAAACCATTGAAATTACATCATCGTTGACCAGCGCAAAAATGTAAATATTCCCTAAAGCCATTGGCAGGACGTGCGAAGTGCATGGACTGAATTCAACAAGAATGTTGATTGAGAAGATTCCCAATTTTCTTGTTTACATTCGATCACTACCAATGCTCATCAAGTGATCGAGTAGCATCCTGATGCCATCCCCTACCTCCAAATTGTTCATTAACTCCTCGGTAACATCCTCAGCATGTCCAAACATCTCGACTTTGAAGAAAAATGTCACAACTTTCCTTTCTGCTCCCCAAAACATTACACAAGCTACTGATAACTTGCACAAAATATTGCAAACATATTATTGACAGTCCCCAAAAAATGACAAGCTTAAAAAAGCACTGACCTTTTATTTTTAAGACTCGTATATTCACCCTGAGTTAAACCTTTAAGTTCCTGTCTTCCGAGAACTATTCCAATGCGTCATACTCAAGCAATCAAACGTTTGACCAAAAATTAAAGACAGTGTGGACTTATTGTTCAACCATTGTAACAATCACCTCCTAAGTCTAGTGGTTAAGTTCGCTGACTTCAAATCACTGTTACCTATCACTGATAAAGGGTCGTGGGTTCGAGCCCAGCTACCGACCATGTGTATTTATGTGAGAAAGTAGGCATGTGCTTACGGAGGATGGACGTCTAGTACTGGTTCTTATCAGGAACGATGGTTAGATGAACTATCTTGTATGACTCTTGACTGTTGAGAAGGAGCGGGAAACCCAAACGAACAAAACGTCATTCATTATCAGAACATTTTAATCGGTATTTGGCGGTCACCAGCTTCTGTAAATGTGAGCATTTAACTGATTTAATGTACTAATTAAGAAAATGGTATTTAACCCATCACATAAAAACAAACTTGTATCAATTTTCAAATGACTGTATACCGTATGAAGAATTAATTTGAATGTTAATAATTTACCCACACATTTGTTTATCTTACCTTGATGTCCTTAACAAAATCAACCTTAATAACAAAATATACCTTAATGACGTGGGATAAATAAAGATTCTACTAATTACTTGATATATGTTATACATATTTGGTTTCACATGAAATAATAATCAGTTGTGATTTTGTCTAGAGATATTATTTTGATTAATTTTTCAGACACTGATACAACAAAAAAAAAAAAATGTCTAAAAAATGAGAGATAATTATTTCAAATTGGTATAGATATTATCTATTTAAAAGTTTCGTATTTACTTTTATTAAAATAACTGATATATTAACTTCTTTGTCAGATTTTTAAATGTGTCTTTAATAATTCCTTCATGTACATTTACATTGAATAGATAGCTTGTGTGACATTTAAGGGGCCAAAATAATAATAAAGGGGCTAATTCCATGGATCATTGCTTTTCCTGTGGCTTATTTTGACACTAACTCCTTAGAAAAGACAGATATTGATAACTTAGTTTCAGGTATTACATTTCCTTAGTCATCGTCGGATACCCACGGTCGTTGCCTCCGCTCCGCTACGTACATCTCGATGTACGTAGCGGAGCGGAGGCAACGACCGTGGGTATCCGACGATGTTCCTTAGTGTCAACAGTTTTGAATGCATAAATTCTTTTCAATTGAAGTTTAGAATCATTCAAAAAAGATGTACTACCAGTCTAACCATAGAAATACTGCTATGAACTAGCTGCTATGTTTTTTTCCATACTACATGTAATATGTTAGGAGCAAATGTCATTGCTTTGCTGTAGGTATGTGTTTTTTTTTGTGGCAGTTCACAGTTACCATAATGTAATATTTCTACCACTATTCAACACTGAACGACTTTCTGTGCAATTTTATGTCAATGCTTTGCTGTTGGGTTTTGTGCAAAGGCAACTCGCATGTAAGGCAGTTACTTTTATGTAGCATTTCTTCTACAAGTGTACCCTGAACGACTTTCCTGCGTAATTATGTCATTGGTTTGTTGTTGGTTTTGTACAAAGGCAGCAAACAATTAGTAGTCCTACAACAGTTCAACACTGAACGACTTTTCTGTGCACAATTTTACTTTAGCCTTGTACAATTTCGGACCTCAGTAAACTAAGTTGAAAATGATTTCCTTAAGTTGATCATTTTACTGCTATAGTGTCTTAAGTTGAAAATGTTATTAATATTTCAGAGTGTTTTCTACGGCGACTACAATAAGTGAAAATAAGAAAATCTGTTCTTATAAATGAGAAGTTTGTGGATCTGCATTCACATCAAGTGGAAATTTGCAGATGCAAGTGATCATACATTCTGAAATCTGTAAGAGCACCTTCACACAGAAAGGTGACCTGATCGCACACATGGTGAAAAACCTTTTAAATATGAAAATTGTGGAACTGCATTCGAACGGCGTGGTGATGTGAAGTAACACCTCGTACTTACATACTGATTCAAAACCCTTTAAATGTTATATTTGTGGAAGAACATTCAAACCGGCTCTTTTTATGAAAGTACACTTAATGGCACATTCTGGTAAAAAACCTTATACATGTGACGTTTGTGGATCTGCATTCTTGCGACAGAATTATCTTAAAGTACACATGTATGAGAAAACATTCTGAAAGTGAGAAATCATTCAAATGTGAAGTTTGTGAATCTGCATTTATAGGTAAAAATTATTTATTAAAACACATGTTAATACCTTCAGGTAAGAAACCATTTAAATGTGATGTTTGTGGATTTTCATTCGCACCAAAGGTGTTCTGAAGAGCCGTATGGTAAGACATTCAAATGAGAAACAGTTTAAATGTGATGTTTGTAAATCGACCTTCAAAACAAAAAGTCGACTGAAGACTCATTCATTAATTCATTTTAGTCCAAGACCTTTCAAGTGTGAAGTTTGTGGCAAAGCATTCATACATAAATGGGATCTGAAGAAACATTTGAATGTCCATTCTAAGAAAAACATTGGAAAGCATTCTGATGAGAAACCTTCTGAATGCAACATTTGTGGATCTGCATTCAGAAAGAGATACATTGTACTATCTTACTAAATTACACACATGAGAGTGCATACTGGTGAGAAACCTTTTCAGTGTGATGTTTGTGAATAGATATTTTCCCGTAAGAATGCTCTGGTAACTCGTAGGAGACTTCTTCATTCTGACGAGAGACCTATTATTTGTAGTGTGTGTTGGTATGTCACTGCATTTAGACCTAGTCTGATGAAGCACATGGAGAAACATTTGTCAGCGAAACCACCCGGAGAACGCTCAGATGTACCTACTGTCAATCCGAGTGCCCAGATGGTATTGGAGTAATAATCTGTAGAGATGTGAGAAAATTCCAATTCTGATTAGATCATTTTCCTGCAGTGAGTCTTATTCTGAACTATTAAGAAGGGGCGACATGAATATATTCAAAAGAACTTTAGAATTTCTTTTAGGGTATTATTTCTTGTCAGAGACGATTTTAGACTTGCATTTAATTGGAATAGTAAGTTTTGATTAATCAAGTCACGAAGTGTGGAATATTGATATTATTCAAACATTTAAAAACTGGTAGTGTCAACGTTTTCTGTGATAATTTGTTTCATTGTTGGGATCAATGAGCTCAAGACAAGACTTCTTATTATTTATATAATCTACACATGAGTTATTGCCCTTTGCTTTTAATAGTTCTTGATTGAACTATACTGATTACTCAATGTTCTTACAATTGGTTAGCCAGTCAGTCGTACCTGTACATGTCTAATATACATGTAGTTTGTTTCTTGCTAAATATTCTTTCGAAAGATGAGTTCAGAAATTGGGATTTTGATACAAAATTATTATTTTATGACAAATTGTCCCACGTCAGATCTGATCACCACCCATCTAATCAAAATAATAACAGTTTTTGTTTGCCTCAGAAAGTTTTGTTGAATTGAAACCAAATGTTGAATACATATTTTTGAAAAGAAAGATGTATTGGGCATACAAAAGCTACTAGTAAACTATAGATAAATAAGATTGTTCCTTGCTTGTTAGTTCATTCATTCTACGTTAAGTGCTCAAATATGGAACTGTAGATGATAAAATTTTGATGTCATAATTTACTAAAGATTCTGTTATCATTGGACAGCCTATAGTATGGCAATTCTTTATCGATCATTTGGGGTCGCAAATCGGCCTTCGTTTTGATAGCACATATTGTCTTTGTAAGTCACCCAAAAACACCATTGGTCAGATATGTTGCAGTGATATATTGACAATAACAGATAAAAATACAATACAGTTAAAAGTAGAAGATATAATAATGTCAAAACTGAACATAGTTGAACTGGAATAACAAAATACCATGAAAAAGGTCACTAAAATAACGAATTGATAGACACAACAAGAACAGTTGCAGAGTGTGTTTTTCATTAACAGCAAAATTTACTTTTGTTGAAGAACGGTTAAAATTTATTTGTTGCCATATAATAAAACATTTTACCTTTTAGAGGTATTCCAGTATACACAAAATGTTATGGCGCCAACATCATACGGATTTCCCTGACTATAACACCACAGGTGTTTATGTTCTTTCTTAAACAATTGGATTTCATTGAAATTTAATATATAGTCTTTAAATCAAAATATTTATGAATTATTTTGTGTCTACTTTCGGATATTGATAACATTTCCTTTCTCATTTTCGATATTGCTAGCGGCATGTATTTGATTTCTTTCTCTTACAAATATTTGTGATTTTAGGACCTCATTCATAACATATCACATTTGTAATAGATTTGTTACGAATGTTATTACATCGTTACAAATAAAATAATAATTGGCATCGATCACATTAGTCGCAAAATAATGATAAATTAAGTTTTATGAATAGTGGTGAAGAATTGCTATGTATATATTGTATACTAAAAAAGTATTGTTAACAGTTTCTATTTCCTTTTTGGCAATAATAACAATTCATATCAACTTTTTAATTTTCATTTAATAATATATGCTGTAATGTTATCACTTTGTAATTGTGTATTAATTTTTTATATATTATTAAAAATATAATAAATCATTTTCGAATTAGTGATAGTTTGTTAGTTCTCGACTTTAAGCCTTCGCATTGACATTGGTGTACAACAATTTGTATTGGACTAAACTAGCCAGTGCTTGTATTCTGAATTTAAACCTTCACACTGACATTGTCTGATTGATGTACAACACTTTGTATTGGACTAAACTAGCCAGTATTCTGTAGTAAAACCTTCACATTAACATTGATGTTCAACAATTTGTATTGGACTAAACTAGCCAGTGCTTGTATTCTGAATTTAAACCTTCACATTGACATTGTCTGATTGATGTACAACACTTTGTATTGGACTAACCTAGCCAGAATTCTGTACTGAAGCCTTCACATTAACATTGATGTTCAACAATTTGTATTGGACTAAACTAGCCAGTGCTTGTATTCTGAATTTAAACCTTCACATTGACATTGTCTGATTGATGTACAACACTTTGTATTGGACTAACCTAGCCAGAATTCTGTACTGAAGCCTTCACTTTGACATTGATGTACAACATTTATATTGGTCAATCCTAGCCAGTGCTTGTATTCTGTACTGAAGCCTTCACATTGACATTGATGTACAACAATTTATATTGGACTAACCTAGTCTGAACTGAAGCCATCACATTGATAGACATTGATGTACAACAATTAGAATTGGACTTACCTAGCCAGTATTCTGTCCTGAAGCCTTCACTTTGACATTGATGTTCAATATTTTTTATTGGACTAACCTAGCCAGTATTCTGTACTGAAGCCTTGACTTTGACATTGATGTGTAACAATTTGTATTTGACTAACCAAGTTAGTGCTTGAATTCTGTACTGAAGCCTTCACATTGTCATTGATGTACAACAATTTGTTTTCGACTGGCCTAGTCAGTATTCTGTACTGAAGCCTTCACTTTGTCATTGATGTACAACAATTTGTATTTGACTGACCTAGCCAGCATTCTGTACTGAAGCCTTCACATTGACATTGATGTACAACAATTTGTATTTGACTGACCTAGCCAGTATTCTGTACTGAAGCCTTGACTTTGACATTGATGTGTAACAATTTGTATTTGACTAACCAAGTTAGTGCTTGAATTCTGTACTGAAGCCTTCACATTGACATTGATGTACAACTATTTCTATTGTACTGACCTAGTCTGAACTGAAGCCATCACATTGATAGACATTGATGTACAACAATTTGTATTGGACTGGCCTAGCCAGTATTCTGTACTGAAGCCTTCATTTTGACATTGATGTGTAACAATTTGTATTTGACTGACCTAGCCATTTTCTATATTCTGTACTGAAACCTTCACTTTGACATTGATGAGTAACAATTTGTATTGGACTAACCTAGCCAGTGTTTGTATTCTGTACTGAAGCCTTCACTTTGATATTGATGTGTAACGATTTGTATTGGACTAGCCAAGTCAGTACTTGTGTTCTATCTTACTGCAGTGGTACTGCAGTATTTTTTTAAATTGCAAAAAGGCAAGCAAATAAACAAAACGTAACCGAAGTAGGTTTTAAAATTCATATACTTACGACTTATAGAGTCTAGTATAACACAAATATAATTTCTTGTACAGCCCTGAAAACTTATACATTAGATCGATCAGCCTTGTTTCCAAACGTAATGAGACCGCTGCTTTGAATATTTAGTAAGCAGTACTCAATACGTAAACTTCAGCACCAGGAACATTTTCTGCCGTTGTTTTTCCTAAGTGTGTATCACGTGACACATGCAACACGATTACGTCAACCTCGATTTCACCTTTGACCTATTCCATATATTTCGTATTGTTCGAATGACTTCTGACGTTTTCCTATCATTGTGGGAAATCTACGTGACCTAGTGACGTCACAATGTTATCGTTACAAGCGCATTTTCTGTCATTCGAACTAGGAAAACAGCACGTAAGTGCATTATTTTTCGTTTTCTTCTAAAGCCACATAACTGTTGCAACTCCTTACATAAAGGGCTACCTCCGGTTCAGAATTTTGTCACTGAAGGCCCTCTACTTTTTGTCGAGCCCGCCTGCGGTGAGCTCGACATAGTCGCCACAATGGCGGTTGCGTGTCTGTACGTTAGTTAGTTAGTTAGTGAGTGAGTGAGTGAGTTAGTTAGTGTGTCCGTCCGGATCCTTGTCCGGGCTGTAGCTCCCTTATGCATTGACACTTTTTAAAATAACTTGGCATAATTGTTAAACACCATGAGACGGTGTGCAGTGCGCAAAATGCAGGTCTCTAGCTCAAAGGTCAAGGTCACACTTAGAGGTCAAACGTCAAAAATGAGCATTATAGACCTTGTCCGGGCTGTATCTCCCTTATTCATAGAAACTTTTTAAGATAACTTGGCATTATTGTTAAACACCATTAGACGATGTGCAGTGCGCAAAATCGAGGTCTCTAGCTCAAAGGTCAAGGTCACACTTAGAGGTCAAACATCAAAAATGAGCATTATAGACCTTGTCCGAGCTGTATCTCCCTTATGCATAGAAACTTTTTTAGATAACTTGGCATAATTGTTAAACACCATGAGGCGGTGTGCAGTGCGCAAAATCCAGGTCTCTAGCTCAAAGGTCAAGGTCACACTTAGAGGTCAAACGTCAAAAAACGAGCATTATAGACCTTGTCCGGGCTGTATCTCCCTTATGCATAGAAACTTTTTAAGATAACTTGGCATAATTGTAAAACACCATGAGGCGGTGTGCAGTGCGTAAGATCAAGGTCTCTAGCTCAAAGGTCAAGGTCACACTTAGAGGTCAAACATAAAACATAATCATTATACACCTTGTCAGGGCTGTGTCTCCCTTATGCATTGAATTATTTTAATAATGACTTGCCATAATACAATGCGACCATGTGTCTTGGGCAACACCCAGATTTTTATAGGTCAAGATTACACATTCGGTCAAATATATTTTCCTTGTCTAGGCTGTAACTTCTGTTTGCATTCAAGGATTTTTAAATAAATTGGTATAAAAGTTTACTTCAATGAAATGATGTGTCATGAATATCACCCATACTTGTAGTTCAAAGGTCAAGATCACAAGCTGGCTAAACAGGGGCTCGACATGTTGCCCTTGGGCTTCTAGTTTACTTTTCTTGTCCAAACCGTTTTCTAAAATTTCTTGTAAAAATAACGTTCATTTTCATAACACCGTCAAACGGTTAATGTTTTTTAATGTTTTCCTAGTTAAATTGACAGAAAACGTGCTTGTAACAATAACATTGTGACGTCATTAGGTCACGTGGATTCCCCACACTGCCTATGGTAGGTAGAGCTCATTTACAATCATAATTTAACTTACAGCATTTTTGTCGTGAGATTATACACAGAATGATGCACTATATAAGAGTAACCATTTATGATGAATTATCATGAATGGCTCTACCTGGGTTCACTGAAATATTTAAAGTTAAACAAAATAGTTTGGTGTTTGAAGCACACATAACACTAAAAAGTCATATTTGAATGTGTTCGACTTACAGTTCTACAATTCCACTGTTCAAAACACGTTGATTGCCTTTCTTACGTTTTGTACAACATTACACTTTGTCCCATAGAAAATGTTTTGCATTCAAGCCTTTGCATTCAGTAGAATTAATATTCGAAACGCAGTAAGTGCTGATCAGTCCTGTAAATAAATTTATTACAAGCAATTTAAATTAACTGGCTATCAGTCTTTGCGATACATATATAAGTTATTGGTGTATCATTGAGATTATATATAATATACATGTATATTTAGATACATTATGGTTGTCCTAGCCTTATAAGATATTGTATATGACTATGACCACAGGGGGCTAGAATGGTGTTTGGATAGTATATTCACAGGAACCTGTTATTCAATCAAAAAAAATATGCTCAAAAAATTACCTACGTTTTTTCTATACCTAGGTAATTTTTTATTGAGCATATTTTTTTTGATTGAATAACAGGTTCCTGTGGTATATTGGGCTGTTGTTTTTACCATAGACCTATACTATACAGTATAGGTCTTTGTTTTGACCAAAAATGAACCTAGATATATATATAATATTATATACTGATTTTGGTTCATTGTTGGTAAAAAACAGTCCGATATACTATCCAAACACTCCCCCTTTTAGCATAAAGTTCCCAGTCAAATTTAACCTTGAATTTTTAATTTCACCACCCTTTCCTTACTAGCTGTTGCTGGCCTGTGCCAAATGTGATAAAATTCCTTCAACTTGACAGATTTCACTTCATGTCTTCTGTCAACTATTCCATCACAAATTTGACCCAAATTGAAGACATTCAGTGTGAGCTTAATTATTGTTCATTCATATAAGAACAGCATTAATTGGTATTTGATTGTCACCAGCATCTGTAAATGTGAGCAATTTACTGATGCTTTTAATTAATTGGTATTTAATTTGTAGCAATATTCAAATGACTGTGAAGAATTTATTTGAATGTAATAATTTACCTACAAATGACAAATTAGTTCAACTCAGAGTCCTTACCTTGATGTCCTTAACAAAACCTTAATAATTCATCACAATTTATATCTTAATGGTGTAAAATGGTTGTGTTTTATATATGATGATGCATTATGATACTTGGTGGGGTTTTTTACAATAAAGACTCCACAAGGCAAGTAATTACTTGATATCTGTTATACATATTTAGTTTCACATGAAATAACAATCAGTTGTGATTTTGTTGAGAGATACTATAATCTTCTGAGTTTTGATTAATTTTTCAGACACTGATACAACAAAAAAATAAATGTCTCATGTATAATTTCTTCATATTTTTGTGCTTCTTAAAATGATAGATAATTATTTCAAATGGGTAGAAATTATTTTCTCATGTTTCATATTTATGATTGACAATTAAAAGAGATATTTTAAAATGTCTTTGTTAGATATACATCATGTTTATATATATGATAATTTGTCTTTAGTAATTTTCTTCATGTTCGAATACAAATGGGAATTTAGTTTGTGACATTTTATACTAGTATATATAGTGAAATTAAGTTGTAATTATTATTAATTAGAGTTAATAAGGGCTGATCATAAATGTAAGGGTTACACTTAATGTTGGAATTACTGAATGTTTCGTACGTACATATAGAAGTTGTGCCTCTGATCACTTTGGGTTTATCTGACAGTAGCACTTTTGGTGTCATTTGTGTAAATGTGAATTTTAGATTTTTGTGTCTGTCAGTCCAATTTCAGCCATACATTTTTCAAATAATCCTTTTTTCAGAACCCAAATTTTACATTTTAACAGCCAAGATATTACTGACCGTACATCTTGTTCTTATTCCATGGAACATACTTTTTCGTTAGTTTTACTCCAAGTTCTTAGTTTTACTCCAAGTTCAAAATTTACTCAGTATATAGTTTTAGATACATGTTTCTTTTCAATTGAAGCTAAATCATTGATGAAAGAATGAACAACCAGTCTGAGGAAAGATTAATACCACAGAAATACAGCACTAAAATAGTCCGCTATGTTTTTTAGGAGCAAATTATGTCATTGCTTTGCTGTTGGTTTTATGTTTTTGTGCAATGGAAGCACTCAGTCACTATAATGTAGTATTTCTCCCACAATGCCACACTGAACGACTTTTCTGTGCACTTTATTGCAATATATGTTTGCCTTTTATCTTAATAGTTCTTCTTTACTGAATTAACGCTACAATTTGCTTTTAACATGTAAAACCAGCAGTTAAGTTCTACTATAGGTTTATAAGTGCAAATTCATTCATTTCCACTCCCATGTGTCACACTTTGCATAATAAATAATTTTTAGAAACCTAGATGCATATAATGACATGTGGTTGTGGAAAACTAGTAAGAAGTTTCCTCGAAGCAAGATTTGTTTATTCAAATGACGCAAATCATAAAATAAAACATTATAGTTTGTATCTGCAAAACTTATTAATCATGAAAAGTATAATGCATCATCTTTTACTCCTTTTTTGATTGAGTTTATAAACTTCATCTTGGTTGAAGTATGAATGAATGTGTAAAACATCTTACTATCAAGTTATAGATATATTAACTAGGTAAACCATTAAGGTTCAACATGATTGATAAATCAATATATTTTTAAGCTTTTATTATATACCTACCATGAAGTTTTCTTGTTTGTTTGAGTTATATTTTAGACTAGAGTGAAGTTTTCTATTTCTGTCCTGTTCATAATAAGTACCTCTGTTTACCTTGTATTTCTTAAGGGTTAGCCTCCAGTTGTCCTGTGTTAGTTAAAATATGCAAAAACGCACTGATATTTGTTCACAAATATGGAAATAATGTGATTCTATAATTACACATATTTGGTACATTCAATATATTAAAGAATAAAAAATCATTTTGCAAGTTTAAAGGTCGACTTAAGGTCATCCTTGTAAATTAAAGGACAACCAAATCAATAACAAACAGGGTTTGTAGACTGTTGCCCAATACCATTGAACATTGTGTTTGTCACTTTCAATCAGAAGTATGATATGTACCTACAATGACTGATTCATTAAATGTATCTAATCAATATCACTATTCTATGGAAAAGAAAGATTACTCTCATAGCTAGGTCAGAAGATAAAAGTATTATTTAACTACGCCAGAATCCATGGCAGTGTTTTTCACAGTGTTGCTGATTTTAATAAGAAAGATTTCAGCCACCTACTGTAAGGGTACAATAAAAGAACAGTCATTGACATTAATTAGGTTGTTTCAAACCAGAAACATCTGTTGTTATAATGTACAATTAGATAATACTGAAATAAATTATTTGAATGTCAATTATCTAAGTTATAGTCACTATATCATAAATTAACTATTTTTTATCCATGTTTTATTTTTTTGAGAAAAATGATCAATTGATTTTCTACTTAAACTGTTCAGTGAATTATAATTGTTGTCCTATAAAGGGAATATTCTTTATCCCTTTATGTATTATGTAACAGCTCAATATCTACTTAATCATTTTGTGTAAGATGAATTTGATAAATGAAAATATTGCCCTTCAGGATAGGGTATAATTGTATTTCGTATCAATAATTGTTCTCTAATTGGTGAAATATCTGCTGCATTCAAGGTTGAGTTCCGTAACCACTTTTCATAAAAGTGTTATTTATTGTGATCAGGTTATAAAGTCTAATTAATTTTTTTTAAATGCATGCATTTAGTTTGATTTTTCGATAAGCCCAAAATTTATTACATCTATAATAGGGTTAGGGTGTGTGATTTATTGATAATCACTAAAATGTTCAACAAACATAAATGCTTTTACATACATGTAGAATAGGAATATATTTATACTGTAAGATATATGTTTTTTCACCAATGTTGCACCAATACACGGGTCATTTAGCAACTTCTTAAAATTTAGCTTTCAGAATGGATGAAGACCCCAACCGTTTACACCTGGATAGAATCACTGACCTTCTATTAGCTTGTATGACAACTTCTTAACAATGTGAGATATGCCTGGTGTTTGCCGGGATTCGCACTCATTGTGACAAGGGGCTATAATGATAATCATATACCACAACCTCTAGACCCTATGGATCATAGGGGGCTGGCACGTTCCACGGACCAAATTAAAACATATTTATATGTATATATATGGAACGACTGCTAGTCCCCTATGCTATGGATATGTACATTTATAGTTCAATATCAATATCAATATACATTTAATAATGTAATGTCTATTTGTCATGCATCATGCAGCTCTGATATATCACAATGAGCATCATAATTACATATTACATTGCTCAAATTAGATATGTATCTTTTTGAACATAATGGAATGTATCATGCAAGAAGTTATTGAGTAATTTATTTTAATGTCATTTTATTTATATAAATACACAATTTAAATATCTTCTGTCGAATTGCCATGAAATGTTTTTCTATCATTTTTGAACAGGGTTGCTAAGTCTGTTGTCAACAATTCATTTATACATCATCTAGAGCTGTCATAATCAGACAGTTTGCATATTAGACAATTAAATGTATATATAGGTGCATATGAAAATTACACTACTACAGTTAAGTAACAAGGTGTATATATACAATACATATTAGTAAAGAATTGATAAATATGTATTCATTGAAAGGTTACAATGACCTGCAGCGACCCGGAATCGAACACGGATCGCCGGGTTATTAATTCATCTACTGCTGATCGAGTTGTCATGGAAAAACATAATTATGACTGCCACCTTTTTCAAACCATAATCATATTTTTAGCTCACCTGGTGAGCTATTAGGATCGTTGAATGTCCGGTGTCCGTCGTCCGTACACAATTAGTTTGTTTACTATCTAGCAACCGCAGCTCTTAACGAATCATGATTAAACTTGCTCAAAATGTATATGGCCACAATGTCTCGACTAAGATCGATTATGGGCAAAATCGGACTATAACTTCTAGAGTTATGGGCCCTTGAATTTGCTATATTTAGCTTGTTTACACTCAAGCGCCTTCATTTATTCACCAATCCTAATCATATTTTCAGTAAATGTGTATAACTAAAAGATCTTGGACAAGTTCGATTATGGGCAATATCGGACCAGAACTTCAAGAGTTATAGGCCCTTGACTTAGAAAATTTGCTATATTTGAGTTTGTTTACACTCTAGCGCATTCATTTATTCACCAATCCAAATCATATTTACAATGAAAGTGTATGACCTTATGGTTTTGGACAAATTTAGTTATGGGTGGAATCGGACCACAACTTCAAGAGTTATGGGCCACGTTAATTTGCTACGTTTTAGCTTGTTTAACAGTATTATACCTTCATTGTTGGTTTTGATCTCAAAATCTACGTAAAAATGAGTTTTACGAGATGGAAACTATATTACTTGGTCATTAATTATTGGCCTTTGTTCTCAGGTGAGCGATAAAGGGCCAATGTGGCCCTCTTGTTTATTTTTCGATCTAGTACAATAGTCAGTTATTACACTGTTTCATATTGGGCTTCAATTTCTTAATTTATGCCGAACATGTACTGTGTATTTCAGTTTTCATTAGAGTATTCAAATAAATCAGTGACACACCTGTAGCCCAGTGGACATTTTTGAATGATTCATAGAATACTACACATTCATTAAATGCCTCAAAATAATCAACTGTAGACAGCTTGTTAAAAACAGTTCTTATAATATGTGTCTCCTACCTAAGTAGGTCAAACACATGGTAAGAACTGTATATACCTAGTCTGGTACCCATCTCCAATCTTACAGTATTAATACTGTATTAATACTGTAAGATTGGAGACGGGTACCAGACTATGTATATACCATGTTAACCATTACTTCTGAAACCATTCCTGTTGAGACATCAAGACATCGACCAATCATACAGCTTGTTACATATGACATCTTCTTACAGGCTCTGTACATGGTATTTTAAATTTCTCTTAAGTCTGTCCTGACTTTCTCTAGACCTTGAAAAACTACAACAATAAATGTTTATGGTTCACTGCCTCCATAGTATGCAATAAGTAGTATTCATGAAGTTACTAGAGTGAAGCATGGACCATAGAACACCTTCATTACCTGGTATTACATTATCATCCATCAACTAGTTCTCTTTAAGAATTCTGTGACAGCAGCTTGCCTTTATCTAGGGCATTAGGTTTGTTCACCCAGTTGAGCCATGTGATGTTCTATATATTGAGACTGTATGCTCCTTCACTTAAAATCTAACTAGTTTAAACATCTAGATGCCTAAATAGCATCATCTTTGCCTATTTGAAGTATATTGTTTATAAATGTACATGTGAACTTCTATTATTATTAAGCCAAGTCCACAGGTATTATTTTTTAAACTATTTGTCCAGGCCTAATGCTTTTGGCATTTGTGTGTAATTGAAGGTCTCTGAATGAAGCATTATTTAGAAGAATGAAAGAAAGATGGACCATAGTGTAGGCTACTCTCCCATTAACCCAAGGGTTGGTGAAGTTGTCAAATAATCTCAAATATTTTTGTATTACCGGTATGTTCAGATGGTCCATGCACTTTTGATTTTGAAAAAAGAGTCTTATATGGCATACAAGATTCAATGACCCTACCTGCTGATATAGATCGCTAATTCTTTTTCGGGTCAATGGGCCACTTTGAAATGATATATTTTATGTTAATATCATTTTATCTGTTGTATTATCTTCATGCAAATATTACAGGTCATGATATCAGTTGATGTTTAATACAAGTCGCTACCCGATTGCCCCAAATACACATATTTCAAAATCTCCGGGTGTTTGATTTTCTTCAGTGTTATCAATGAAAGCCCATCCCCTGATTAAAGCGATGTTTGCTTAACTTTACGATGTAAAAAAATTTATTTTTTAGTGAAAGTTTTTTGAATGAAAAGAACTGTTATCTGCCGTGAAAATCGTGTTAATCAGATTGAATCGTTATGGTTAAAATATCAAAATCTTTGGGTTATACATATTTGCATTGCCTAGCTCAAAAGTCCTTGAAATTTGAAATTTTCACTTTGGTTTTTATTGGTTAGGTTCTTTAAAAAAGTGGGAGTGTTTATCTAGGAAGTAATTTAGAACATCCGTCTTAAGTATTGGTCTTCTTGTCTTTCAACAAATAATGTAAAGACTATATGATTGGTATTTACTGTTCAGCGATTTAGATTATTCTAAATCTTGTAATGTTTGCAGCCCTTGACAGTCTTGTGTGAATTATATTAAGCACGATGATTTATTTAAAAACAGTTTTAAAGTGCACTTCATGTCTAACTAGAAAATGGAAGTTGACCTGCATTTAAAACTTGTGTTTACTTTTTGTCAATCCTTAAAATGGTTGCCTTGATTTTAAGTAGTGTTTTGTTTGTTTCCAACTTGTGGCTGTCATGAAATGTTTGTTGACTTGCCCAAAATCCCGAAATTGATTAGTTATGTATTGTATATTTGTATATACAGTTATTGTTCACATATATACTGTTTTGGAAGACCAGGAGCTAATAATATAATGATCAGTAGTTTGGTAGAGTACTTTATTTCTTTAACTAGGAAATTCTTAAGTATTGCATACTTTTGATGACTATCTCAGATTTTTAAAAGTTGGTTGTCCTGTTGTTGTATTTCACATTATTTTTCAACAAAACTCTATGAGTTAAATGAACATGGTCCAAGCTTTTGTTTATTCTACACTTTAATAATGAATATGTTGACTATATATTTTATCAATTGATGTGAAAAAGTTATGGTATAACTAAACAGTAAAAGAATTTCCCAGATATGTCCTGTACACTTCTCTCCATGTAGACAGTATTAAGTTCACAATGGCCTACCAGCACAACTCATAATATATTACCCAATTAAAGACATTTGCTACCATTTCCAGTTCTTTTCACCTAGTCAATTAGGGAAAATGAAAACTCTTTCATGATTTTTTAAAACTTTACATGATCATATCATATGATAACAGAAAAAAAAGAGGGTTGACAAACTCGTTTTTGAGTTATCTTCCCTTGAAATTTTGGCTAATTTAAGGTCCATCAAGAAAAAAATGGAAACAGTAGCTAACGTCTTTAATAGTTAGTAAAATGTATCTAAAATTTACAAACATACCCTTGAAACATAGAAGCACTGTAATGTCATGCTCTTAAGAAAAACAAGGCATGCATAATAACTTTGAATCCTTGAGGGGATAAAAATGAGACAATATCAGAAGTTTCTTCAGAAAAGATTAAATGACCTGTATGAGAATCTATTATATTTTTCTTAAAATGTTATCTATGGCACTAGGTGGTTCTCTAATCTTCAGATATCCTCCGTTTTTCTCTTGGGTTTATTGTCACCTGGGTCATTTAGAGTCTTTCCAGCTTTACTTTTGGAGGAAGACACCTGGGGTCAGAGACCATAATAACCACTTGACTTGGGACGTCCCGCTCAGGCATTTCCTCTTCCCAATGTCTAGCTATCTATAATCTTGTCCCTGCTGTGTCCAGCTTACTGATATAACATGATCGACTATAAATGTGTGTCATACTTTTACTGAAACTTATTTTAATGTGTTTCATATTCTTTGTCATAAAAAAACCAATGGCTATTCAAGCTGCCACTTTTGATCTTATTAGACAAATCTGGTCTAATACATGTTTTATAGGGCCAGCTTTCATGGTTGTTGTGTCCAGGATGTTAGTATAGTTTCCATTTAGGGGATCAGGGACTATAAAACTTGAATTGATGAATTTCTCATAACTTGACATCTGTGACCTGATTAACATTTTTATGTTTGATGGTGCTTAACCCATCTGTGCCATGTGAAAGTCTGTTTTACCTTGGTTTTTATGTACTGCTTTATGTCTGGCAAATCAATAGTTCAAGAGTGGATTTTGTATTACTTTATGGACAACATAAGTCATTTATGATATTTCCACTTTGTCTTGTTGGTGATAGTTCTGTGAAGATGTTTGCCAAGCATTTACCAATGAGGCAGTGGAAGATTGGGTTTATGATAAAGTGAGGCCCTAATTGTTGATTTGTTAGTATACTGAGAATACCCATATATTAATACATGGTGGTTTTATGTTGATTTCTATATTTGACCAACATGCTTTAACAGACACCATTAATGTGTTAATCATGAGCCAACTGAATATATATTTCAGTTTGATCCAAACATTGAATGTTTGCTGCTATTTGTGATAGGAATGACTCTGTTAATCAATGTTCCAATCAATAATGCTAATGTTTATTTAAAATGTTATGTTTAACTCATGTTTAGTTGTTTTTTCTAGAAATGTTGTCAAATTGTGAAAAAGGCCACAAAAGGATGAGAGGTTTTCATGCACAGTAGACCTTAATTTGGTGTAGTGACTGATTTGACTACTATATAATTATGCACAGAGTCGAATCCAGGACTTCAGGTTATTATTAGGTATCAGGGGTGCACAAACATAATATAATATATTTCATTTCTTAATGTATGGTCTTGGGACTATTAGGGGGGGGGGGCACTATACTTAATCTTTGACCTTAAACAATGTTCTATCATCCTATATTTGCATAGCATTCTAATTTTGATTTTTCGTTTGCTGTTTTAGTTCATGAAGATTTGTTTGACTTAAAGATCATAATATGATTGATGAATAAATACTTATGTGATTAAAAGACTGGGAAATCTGAATGATAATCTCTGCTGACTCAAATCAAATTATTTCAAAATTAAATCATAAAAATCCCAGTTTAACAATTGAAATATTTTAATAAAATGCTTCATGGTGCTAAAACTTGGTCATTCTCACTGTTCCGTATTGGACCCCAGGTTGGTCCAGGGTGAGGAGTCTATAAGAAACCGTGTCAAACCACGAGTACTATCCTGACGTCACCATAATCATACGTGGCAACCCTGGATCAGGCAAAATTCAGCAAACTGTCCTGGTTACTTTAAAATGTTTAATACAACCTGGGGTTACCGGGAAAATAGTACCCTGGATGACAGGGATAATGATAGTGTTCCAGAGTATTGGTGAGCACAACATGCATGTTTGACATCCATTTTCCACAGTTTAAGATCAGTATACCGATTATTTTTTCACCGGGAGGTATGGAGACTAACACTTTGGCAGTGAGAATGGGGCTATAAGGAATGCAATTCTTTTTTTTTAGAAAAAAAAACATGCAGGATCATCACAGTAGAGGGGCCATAATTATTCTCACCAGAAGGTACCAGGACCTGGCTCCATGACAGTATGGATGGGTTTTTTTGGTGATGAGCATATTGGTGAGTTTTGATTGTTTAAAGAAGGCCATCCATTCCTTAAAAAATGTTTGTTTGCAGTGGCCTGACCCAGAATATAAGTATCAGTACTAAGGTAGGTAGGGATTTTTATGTGTGATGATTTTGCACTTGTGAGTTAGACAACACATCAATACCATCAAAGACACCAGAATACATCTATTCAACATGATAGAATAAGCCAACATTTTCATTTGTTTGCAAATTACTTCAAGTACCAAAAGTACTCATGGAAACTGAACTTAGATAGTCACCTGCACTGCAACATGGAACAAGAACTAGTTTAAGGCAGACATAGAAAAACATAGTACATAAGCTGAAGCTGAAGAAAGTAAACAGACTATTGTAAAACACCAAAATAAATGCTGACTTCGGCTAAAACATTTGAAGTATGAACATTTTTGGTCAGTCAGTCTCTGAATTCACAAATGCAAACAAACTTTTCTTAAAGCATGACCTACCTAAATCCTTAGTTGATTGTTTCAAGGTTTCTAGTCTGCTTGTGTTCTTAAAGCATGACCTACCTAAATCCTTAGTTGATTATTTCAAGGTTTCTAGTCTGCTTGTGTTCTTAAAGCATGACCTACCTAAATCCTTAGTTGATTGTTTCAAGGTTTCTAGTCTGCTTGTGTTCTTAAAGCATGACCTACCTAAATCCTTAGTTGATTATTTCAAGGTTTCTAGTCTGCTTGTGTTCTTAAAGCATGACCTACCTAAATCCTTAGTTGATTGTTTCAAGGTTTCTAGTCTGCTTGTGTTCTTAAAGCATGACCTACCTAAATCCTTAGTTGATTGTTTCAAGGTTTCTAGTCTGCTTGTGTTCTTAAAGCATGACCTACCTAAATCCTTAGTAGATTGTTTCAATGTTTCTAGTCTGCTTGTGTTCTTAAAGCATGACCTACCTAAATCCTTAGTTGATTGTTTCAAGGTTTCTAGTCTGCTTGTGTTCTTAAAGCATGACCTACCTAAATCCTTAGTTGATTATTTCAAGGTTTCTAGTCTGCTTGTGTTCTTAAAGCATGACCTACCTAAATCCTTAGTTGATTGTTTCAAGGTTTCTAGTCTGCTTGTGTTCTTAAAGCATGACCTACCTAAATCCTTAGTAGATTGTTTCAAGGTTTCTAGTCTGCTTGTGTTCTTAAAGCATGACCTACCTAAATCCTTAGTAGATTGTTTCAAGGTTTCTAGTCTGCTTGTGTTCTTAAAGCATGACCTACCTAAATCCTTAGTAGATTGTTTCAAGGTTTCTAGTCTGCTTGTGTTCTTAAAGCATGACCTACCTAAATCCTTAGTTGATTATTTCAAGGTTTCTAGTCTGCTTGTGTTCTTAAAGCATGACCTACCTAAATCCTTAGTTGATTGTTTCAAGGTTTCTAGTCTGCTTGTGTTCTTAAAGCATGACCTACCTAAATCCTTAGTAGATTGTTTCAAGGTTTCTAGTCTGCTTGTGTACTTAAAGCATGACCTACCTAAATCCTTAGTTGATTGTTTCAAGGTTTCTAGTCTGCTTGTATTCTTAAAGCATTGGCCTACCTAAATCCTTAGTTGATTGTTTCAAGGTTTCTAGTCTGCTTGTATTCTTAAAGCATTGGCCTACCTAAATCCTTAGTTGATTGTTTCAAGGTTTCTAGTCTGCTTGTATTCTTAAAGCATTGGCCTACCTAAATCCTTAGTTGATTGTTTCAAGGTTTCTAGTCTGCTTGTGTTCTTAAAGCATGACCTACCTAAATCCTTAGTTGATTGTTTCAAGGTTTCTAGTCTGCTTGTATTCTTAAAGCATGACCTACCTAAATCCTTAGTTGATTGTTTCAAGGTTTCTAGTCTGCTTGTGTTCTTAAAGCATGACCTACCTAAATCCTTAGTTGATTGTTTCAAGGTTTCTAGTCTGCTTGTGTTCTTAAAGCATGACCTACCTAAATCCTTAGTTGATTGTTTCAAGGTTTCTAGTCTGCTTGTGTTCTTAAAGCATGACCTACCTAAATCCTTAGTTGATTGTTTCAAGGTTTCTAGTCTGCTTGTGTTCTTAAAGCATTGGCCTACCTAAATCCTTAGTTGATTGTTTCAAGGTTTCTAGTCTGCTTGTGTTCTTAAAGCATTGGCCTACCTAAATCCTTAGTTGATTGTTTCAAGGTTTCTAGTCTGCTTGTGTTCTTAAAGCATGACCTACCTAAATCCTTAGTTGATTGTTTCAAGGTTTCTAGTCTGCTTGTGTTCTTAAAGCATGACCTACCTAAATCCTTAGTAGATTGTTTCAAGGTTTCTAGTCTGCTTGTGTTCTTAAAGCATGACCTACCTAAATCCTTAGTTGATTGTTTCAAGGTTTCTAGTCTGCTTGTGTTCTTAAAGCATGACCTACCTAAATCCTTAGTAGATTGTTTCAAGGTTTCTAGTCTGCTTGTGTTCTTAAAGCATGACCTACCTAAATCCTTAGTTGATTGTTTCAAGGTTTCTAGTCTGCTTGTGTTCTTAAAGCATGACCTACCTAAATCCTTAGTTGATTGTTTCAAGGTTTCTAGTCTGCTTGTGTTCTTAAAGCATGACCTACCTAAATCCTTAGTAGATTGTTTCAAGGTTTCTAGTCTGCTTGTGTTCTTAAAGCATGACCTACCTAAATCCTTAGTTGATTGTTTCAAGGTTTCTAGTCTGCTTGTGTTCTTAAAGGATGACCTACCTAAATCCTTAGTAGATTGTTTCAAGGTTTCTAGTCTGCTTGTGTTCTTAAAGCATGACCTACCTAAATCCTTAGTAGATTGTTTCAAGGTTTCTAGTCTGCTTGTGTTCTTAAAGCATGACCTACCTAAATCCTTAGTTGATTGTTTCAAGGTTTCTAGTCTGCTTGTGTTCTTAAAGCATGACCTACCTAAATCCTTAGTAGATTGTTTCAAGGTTTCTAGTCTGCTTGTGTTCTTAAAGCATGACCTACCTAAATCCTTAGTTGATTGTTTCAAGGTTTCTAGTCTGCTTGTGTTCTTAAAGCATGACCTACCTAAATCCTTAGTTGATTGTTTCAAGGTTTCTAATCTGCTTGTGTTCTTAAAGCATGACCTACCTAAATCCTTAGTTGATTGTTTCAAGGTTTCTAGTCTGCTTGTGTTCTTAAAGCATGACCTACCTAAATCCTTAGTAGATTGTTTCAAGGTTTCTAGTCTGCTTGTGTTCTTAAAGCATGACCTACCTAAATCCTTAGTTGATTGTTTCAAGGTTTCTAGTCTGCTTGTGTTCTTAAAGCATGACCTACCTAAATCCTTAGTTGATTGTTTCAAGGTTTCTAGTCTGCTTGTGTTCTTAAAGCATGACCTACCTAAATCCTTAGTAGATTGTTTCAAGGTTTCTAGTCTGCTTGTGTTCTTAAAGCATGACCTACCTAAATCCTTAGTTGATTGTTTCAAGGTTTCTAGTCTGCTTGTGTTCTTAAAGCATGACCTACCTAAATCCTTAGTTGATTGTTTCAAGGTTTCTAGTCTGCTTGTGTTCTTAAAGCATGACCTACCTAAATCCTTAGTTGATTGTTTCAAGGTTTCTAGTCTGCTTGTGTTCTTAAAGCATGACCTACCTAAATCCTTAGTTGATTGTTTCAAGGTTTCTAGTCTGCTTGTGTTCTTAAAGCATGACCTACCTAAATCCTTAGTTGATTGTTTCAAGGTTTCTAGTCTGCTTGTGTTCTTAAAGCATGACCTACCTAAATCCTTAGTTGATTGTTTTAAGGTTTCTAGTCTGCTTGTGTTCTTAAAGCATGACCTACCTAAATCCTTAGTTGATTGTTTCAAGGTTTCTAGTCTGCTTGTGTTCTTAAAGCATGACCTACCTAAATCCTTAGTTGATTGTTTCAAGGTTTCTAGTCTGCTTGTGTTCTTAAAGCATGACCTACCTAAATCCTTAGTTGATTGTTTCAAGGTTTCTAGTCTGCTTGTGTTCTTAAAGGATGACACTATGAGGCATTGTTTGTTGGCATCAATGTGAAGTAAGGAGGCCATGTGAATGTGAGTGTGAATTACAATAAACTGTCTCATCAGTAAACATAGATATGCATACTCATTGTATATGCATAAATTAGAATGATAAATATTTAAACGAAACATGATATAGTGGAGAAAATTCATTATCCTATTGTTTTAATGGGGACTTTTTAACAAAGTCATGAATTAAAAATGATGGTTGATTTCATGGGTCAACTTTATCTTAATGTGATTAAAATTCAACTCATGATTTTTATATTCTTGTTTAGTCTTGAAAATAATGACAACTGCTATATTTAGAATTCTGCTAAGTCTGCAGCTTTTCTTGAGAGATATTTTTGACTGGTCTGTTGAAAATAGTTGTCACAAATTGTATAAATGTTTTATTTGCTTTAATATACATATACATTTTTTTGTTGTACTTGTTTTAAAGCTTTTGTGCCTCCATGACAATTGTTATATAACCTTGAGTGACTTCAGTTTCACAATGTAGGAATATTATTCCTCTGCAGCAGCAATATTTTATGTTTTCTACTTAAGTGTCATGTAAATTGTTAACCAAGTTACTACGGGAACATTTTTTTATTAAATTTTGGCTCTTAAGTTTTGTTTAAAAAAAGGTTAAATCTGTAGATAAAAATATTTCAAGGCTAAATGCACTCATTCACTTTATACAGAAGGATTTTATTTGTCATTTTCGTGGGAGTAAGAAAATTATATTTTAAATTGGAATTAATGCAAATGCAAGGTATCCCTGCTGTTGACTCCCAAACCCACAGCTTATATAGATGATTTGCCTTGAATCCTTTGAAATAAGGGTGAATGAGTATAAGCTTAGTGCAAGTTTATGAATCTGGAAATAATGAATAAATCTGAATTTATAAGCAGATTTCTTTACTACAAAGGAATAAAACTGTACCCTTGTTGTGCATGTAATGAGCTTTGTACATTATACGAGACACTTTCTCTGTTTTCTTACTGCGTCCTTATTGTATGAAATATAATGAATAAATATCTTCATCACAATCTATGTGATAGTTAAGATGATATTATTATAATTGATAAACATCTTCATTGTAAATCATTTGATGCAGGCGCCTGCCGTTCATATGGTAATGAAGTGTTCAGTGCTGTACCAAATGTGTACCTGACTGTGCAAAGTTTTTGCCCCATAAAAGTAGAAGATAATCTTGATTAATTCATACTTTCACCAGCTCTATTTTGACTTATATTTACTGCTGGAATATTAAGGCCTAAATAAGTTATTTGTTTGACAGGTTGTAGGACAGGTAACCTGAGAAACAAATAAAAAATGTATATGCATTAGCTGAAATATATGCAATATTCATTTCTGTATTTATTTGTCAATGATTGGAATGCACTTAAATGCATGTTGTGTGTGACAAAGAAATAACAGGATTGTTGATTATTCAATAAATCAAAGTAAATCTGTAAATAAGAAACCTTTTATTCAGAAACCGCTTATATTTTTTCTGAGCTGGCCGTTTGATTACAATTACAGCCGATATTACTTGGGGGTATTGCTAAGCCCTCCCTTATCTCCTGGGCATGCATGTGAACCTGACCGTCTGACCATTAAATTAAAAATGATAATAATCGAGGGCTCAACACAACACTGTCGTAACTTGTTCTTATTTCCATATGTGTTACATCACTGTTGCGTTGAACCTTCAATTTCTTTACATTTGTTGCCAATGGTCATTCTGTGTAGAATAGTCTTCTTGTCATTTGTTGCTATATACAGTTGTCAATAGTCTCTCATGCTGTATTTAAAAATGAAATCAGGTGCAAAAATTGGTCTCTTAGGGTTTGCAGATTGGTAATTATAATGCACTCGATTATTCTAGCTTCAGCTTCTCATTTAACAAAAATTGGGTCTATTACAGAACCAAGTTTATAAGAAGATAAATATGTGAACAGGATTTAATACAGCGCTTTGTTATTTGATATGAAATTTCATTCTAATTATCACCTGATCCTCTTGATGAATATGGATTTAAATTAGTCATATTTTTCTGCTATCTCTGACAGGTCGATGTTGAATTGTATAGTAATTTCACTCCATATGACACCATTGGTTGCTCAGCACACCTGAGACAGTCCAGTCTACCTTTAGATTGCAAGGTGAGTAGATATAAGATGATTAAAATGTTTTTATTTGCCTGTATATACTGTATGATTTGTTGAGACATGTACATTTATCATGTTTACCTGCATACTGAATGAAAAAATATATTAATATACATCATGTTTTAAACATTAAAGGCCTTTATGGGCTATAAGTTTTCTTTTTTATTATTCTTAGTGACTGTTGTAGTAAATTAACATCAAAATTTGATTTGTTTATTTCTTTTTTACAACAATTTTTGCTTCTCTAATGTTTTTTAATGTGCAAAATGCCTTGAAACTTATGACTGTCTTATTTGAATAAAGCATTTTTTTTCTAATTTCTGGCAAATAGTATTTATGTGACTGTGTGGCTGTGTTTTTATGCATAAAATCGCCTTTGATGTTATGAGGTACAACTGTTTCTTGCAATCTGTCATTTTAATAGACGTTTGCATTAATCAGCAGACTTAAGTGTCAACTGTGTTCTAAAATATATCATATACAATTACTGCAACATGCATACTCCTGCTTGTAATTAGAAAACATAAGGCTTTAGCTAGAGAATAAAGGATTAGAGCCAATTTCTTTCCTGACTACATAATTATAATATGTAAGAAAGAAGATTTCTAGAAAAGAAGCATGTGCAATAAGTTCCATCTTCATCAAAATATAATCTACCCAAAACTTACTTGCGTATTTTTGTCAAGGCAGTGCACAGCTAGTCTGAACTTGCAGTTAGCAGCCAATACCCAGCTAATGTCACTTAAACATCTTAACAACAAGGATCTGGTAGCTAATGTCCATTTATCTTAAACAACAAGGATCTTGCAGCTTTAAGTGACTGTGCCCCTTTATCTAAAAAAAAAAAAATTTGCAGCTTAAGAGTAGCTATATATATAATGTCCATTAACCTTAATAACGAGGATCTTGCAGCTTGCTGCTTATGTCCCTTTATCTTTAATATCAACAAGGCTCTTAATTACGGCTAGTTTTCAATGCCATTGTTTGGAAACTGAACTATAGTTCAGATTTCCATACTAAGCCGTCACTCTCTAGGTGCACATGAATTTTGATATAGTCCAAAGCACTATGTTTTTCTACATCCGCCATGCAGTTGTTAAACTACTTCCCGTTTCGTGTTTCACTGCAAGTGTATGTAAGTTCAGTTTCCAAGAGTACTTTCAGTACTTTGGTTTTGACTGAGATCTGACAACAGTCAGCTACCTGCTGACTTACTTAGAGTACACATGCACTCTTAGATGTCAAGAATCTAGGAATTTTACCACCTGGTTTTCCATTTCACTACATAGGTGTTTGTATGATAGATACTTGGTAATGTCTGCAGTATGTTTTGTTTGCTAATTAGACATAACAAGAAAAACTTATAATGACCAAGGTAGATGAATTAAAGAAGCATTGTAGATAATACACATATATTGACAATCATGAGTATTTGTCAAATGAATACATTCATGTATATAGTTCACAAGTACATGGTAATACCATACCATATATCAATGGAATAAAGTACACTCTAAGTACAAAAATGTACTACCAAATTCACCATAATCTCTGCTATGATGCAACCACATTAAACTTACTTCTGATGATGTTTCCAATATTATGCCACAACAACTTATCTAGGTCAACATCATAGAACAATGCTTACATTACTTACTTACCTTAAAACAAAAGAGCAGACAAACACATTCATTCAAACGCGACAGATTACACAACGAATAGCCAGTCCAATGGCTGACCAATCAAATGACCGATATCTCCATTAGCCAATCAAATGGCCAGGATTACCAGAATAGAAATAGACACTATACTATATACCCACAAACAACTATAATAAACTATTACCCATGACTAAAATTTGTCTAGAAAAAAACTGTTTGTTCCTATATACCTGACCGCAGCTGTAGACTTTATTTGGCCCGAGTAATGATACATCAACTTTCTCGCTTTTTTTGCCTACTGCATGATTTTTAAGGACCCCTGCCCATAGGCTCTCGATTCTGTGATTTTTATTTGTTTATAGACATTATTTTTCAATTTAACTCTTAAAACAATGCAAATCTGGCGAAAGAAAAATCTTCTATTTTTTCTCTTTATGAGTGTATAAAAAACACCAAGGTAGCGCACTCGCCATTTTTTTGATTGACGGAAGTGACAAAATAAGCGTTGGTCCTGGCTTTGCTTCTAAAAGCTGTCAAAACATTTAAAGTTGGCACACACTACCACACAAGCAAGGTTCCTGAAAAGCATGTGCAGATTAGAAGGAAAGCCGGGACCCAGACTTATTTTCATCATTTCCGTCAATTGAAAAAATGGCGAGTGCCCAACTAGGAGTTTTTTATACACTCAATAAGGGGGAAAAATGAAGATTTTTCTTTCGACAAATTTGCGTACGGTTGTTTAAAGAGTCACAGAATCGAGTGCCTTTTTAATGAGCATAAATATAACCAGGAACAAGCATGTTTGTGCCTTAGCACAAAACAAAAGTAGTGATATTAGTAAAATATTCATTATTTTCATGTTTGTTATCTTCACTTGTCAGACTGCCATTCAGAAACTAACATCTGGTGAATAAACAAAAAAACAAATAATTAATAAACATTTTGTTTCCATTAAGATGTGGAGCAACAAACTGATTCCCAGAGAAAACCCTGATCAATGTTTATTTAACCTTAATGCTTTACTTCTTAAGTATTTTAAGCATTTTGTATCTAGTGCTGGAGTATTTTTATTGATATTTGATGCAGCACATTTTTCTTTCAAATGAATACTATTGTTCTTGAGATGTGATATCAGGTCTTCATCAGGTCTTTGCTGTGTTATGTTCTATAGAATAAACAGTTTACTGCCAGCATTTTAGCTTTCATAAATATTGTGTTAGAATATCCTGATTGATTAAAATCCCAGGAGTTTCTCACACATGCCTCCTTGTTGGGTCCCTGTATTGGATTAAAAGTCTGGCTGTGCAAATGGTAGGGGGTTCATTGATGAGTTGTTAACTAATTATTAAAGTGTCAGTTTGTTTTAGATGGGCCTCTGAGATGTTCTGTGGTCCCTTATTAACTAATTATGTGAACAAATTGTTAACATTTACAAGTCATGATGTTCCTTGCATTTGGGGAATTTTCATGAGTTTATTTGATTAGCCACTCTAATAAGGGATCTTTCAGGGATTGTCTGTGGAGGCTATGAATAATGATGTCTGGTTTTTATCAATTCCTGTTTAGCTGTTGTTATTCTATAAATGAACAGTCAAACTCATTCAAAGTTCACAATATTGATTTTAACTCATTATCATGCTCCTTTTGAAGGAAAGGGGGGTAAATTGCTTTGCACATGTCGGTTAGTCCGTTCGTAACCATACCTTGTCCAGGCAGTACAATAATTAGAGAATGATTTGGCCTAAGCTCTTCAACTTTGGTTGGGAGGATTGCCATTACATGTAGATGATCCCTGATTTTGAGGTTATTATGTCAAAGGTCAAGGTCACAGTGACCTTCAGCACAAAAACCTTGTCTATAGAGAACAATTACATCTTAGCTCTTCAGATTTGGCTGGGAGGTTGGTTATCCCATGTAGATTACCTCTATTGATTTTAACTTTAATAAGTCAAAGGTCAAGGTCTTACTATCCAGTTGGCTTTAGGAGGCATCCATGTTTAGCAAACACTTCTGGTTTGATTATTGTTTTATGTTTATAAATATACATGTATTTCTATATATTTAAAGAGTTAGATATTAAAATTGTGTCAAGTTAGACGTCTGTGAATGAGCTGTTATTGTCTCAGACTAGTAATAATTAGCCTTTCTCCACTGTGAGTTCAAATCTCAACTCAAGAACCAGACAATTGCAATTGCGAGGAAGCTGGAAGCTGTCCAGCTTACTAACATAAGGTTCTATCCAGTTGTCTCCCCCTTCCATGTAAGATGGAGAAGTCACCAAGTGACCCAGGTGACCCAGGCTGCGAGTGCAATGTTAAGCACCAGCCAAAAAACAATTAAACTGTGTCAATGCTAAATGATATGGATCCATTTCCAATTAACACATTGTCTGACTACTTTATCAATTAAGTGTGTATACTGTGTAATTAATTACATGATTTATTTTCTACTGTCTATATATTATATTGACAGCCTGAAAATCAATTATACACCACAAAATATTGTCCAATATATCATAAGTCAAAAGTTTATTTTCGCTTGAACTATTTGAACTTATTATTTGTTAAATAATTGAAATTTGTTAACGCTATAAGTTTGCATCATTGTACTCGGAATGTCTATTTGAATAGAGCTATCAACCATTATTTATATGTTTAAGGACTTGATTTGTATTTCACTTTGTTTAATTTTAGTTTTTGAATCTGTGTTTTGAACAATTAATTGATTTTATTAAACAGGTTTTCTGAAGGAAAATACTGGTAATAGATTGGCCAATGTTGGCTATTGGACAGCCACAGTTTCTTCTGTGCATGGTAATCTCCTACATTTCTAAATGGATTTCAACCAAACCTTCACAGAATTACTGTCTTTAAGTGCCTGCCACTTGTTCTCTGTGTTTCGATCATGTTTGGCAGATTTTTGGTCCTTTATAAGTCTCTAAACTAAAAAGAGGAGATGTGACAAAAAGAATTAACCTACTGATCCGAGATTTTTAATGATGTTAGTGGACATTCATTTTTTGGCATAATATTAATGCTGTAAAATGTATACATAAAGAAATTTGTCTTTGAAAAAAATCTTTTTAGATATAAGATTTGAAGTCTCAGAGATGGTGTTAGTAATATATTGTATAATTCATTCTTGGGGGCCTTAAATCTCAATCCTAGGCCATCCTTAAAAAAATGTTTGTTTGCGGTTGAACCGTACCCAGAGAATGTTCAATGGTAGGTTGGTAGGAAATATATTTTTTTTACAATTTAATTTTATATCGATTATTGAACCCAAAACACATGTCAGAATGTTATTTTTTATTTGAAAATTTTTTACCCGAAGGTAAAAAATGTTGGGCTGGGGCCTTTTTGATGAGTTAAAGCAGTGTTACGGCAAACAAAATATTTTTTAAGGATGGCCTTAGCTCAACATAATTTAGACTGGAATATTAAAAGTCTGTCAGTTCTAAGTATGATGTCTTGCACTTTATGTTTAATTTATTGCAGTGTGTTAATTATTACTGCACATAACATTTATATTATATGTCTGACTTGGTTGATGAATATATCATTCTGAAGATTATTATTACTATCAGTTTTACACGCTTAAAACTTATTTTACAAGGACTTATGAAATAAAGTTCTAACCATACACTTATATTAATCATTCAGTGTACTTCCTGCATTGCTTATCAGTTTAATGGCATTCCTTATTAAGTGATTGTGTAGGTATTGGATATATCTATTATCCTGAGCACAATTTTGTGATTTATTTTGACAAATGAATGCTAGCTCATTGTCTTGAATACTTATAATTAAGTGTGCTTTTATTCTTTGCTTGCTGTCCCTGGATCATAATTAGAGAAGTTTGTTAAATAGCTTTTAGCCATTTTAGGGCACTTGACCATAATGGAATGGGTGTCAGTCACTTAATTATAATTATTATATGCCTGTTTATTTGCCTGAGTATTTTTAGGGTCATTTCTAAGGAATAAGGCTGAAATTGAGAAAAAGATACATCAGATGAAATAAGTATTTTTCTCTCATCATAGTCGTATGAGTTGTTCAACAAAAGACTCACTCAGAGAACTTAAATTCTCAAGGCCAAATCAGTTTGGAAAACTAAAATACTGAAAGCAATTTTTTTATTAACTGCATAGAAGTTTACTCACAGAGTATGATTTTCTACCTGAGGTGTTCCAGTTTAGATATTTTAATTGCATACATATCAATTGAGCTTCCGAAGGTCTTCCATCTCATTTACTGCATTGTGATTGACTTACTTAGTGATCTAATTAATGTAGTTTTCACAATTATGATTATGCTTGTTTTCATTAATCAGATTGGTGCTGACATTATAAATAAGCAAAACATATCAATAATGAATATATTTATCTCATAGACATCCATCTCATTGTTGGTAATTTATGCATTCTTCTCACCTATATTAATTTTATAGCCTAAATAATATGATACGTGAATAATATTTTCTTCTTAAACTGTTTTGCCTTTCGACATCTCGACCCGTTCTCTCAATTTTATTTTTAGGACATCAAGGACCAAGCAAGTCACATTCTAGCCTTTTCAAAAGCTAACCCTGTTTATGTATT